>JAMXBD010000935.1:0-559007 GCA_024138025.1 Combretum micranthum | reverse complement strand
TTGTATATCACTAAATAGTTTAGTTATCTATGCTTACTAGATTTCAATCTTGTAATAGAAACTCATAGTTCATCTATGACTCTAACTTTCCAACTCAATACGACATTGGACATCTTTATATGGGATTGAATGACCCTACACAACTTGGACATTTGTTGGTCCGGGTCTATCTCTTACTCGCTAGCTCAATTGGTCATCATCAATCCAGTATGGCTTTGTTATCCAATGTAGTAGGCATTCACCTCAAATCACCTGCTTGTTCAATTGCTTTGCTCTAAGAAAACTCCTAAAAAACTTAAAAATGTTGTCGGGTTACATGTTGCTCTCAATGCTTGTCAAATAAAGCTCCTACCAGCTTCTATCGAGATGGCTCGAGATTAGCCTAGGAAATCCATCGTTGAGCTTGCTTTCCTTACTGATTGGTCACCAAAGAGAGTGGGAAATGAAGTGTTGATAGGCAATTTTGGTCATGGGTTCCTAAGGCACAATCCTACCTTTCAGGTATTGGGTTGACATATTGGACTTTAGATTGAGTTGTTTAATTTTCATGAATAACTTGTAAAATTTAATTTTCTTATTTATTGATTACATTCTCTTTCACTCATGCATTGAGTGTTTAATTATAGCTTATTTAGTGGAACAATTGAATAGCCAAAATGAGTACCAGGGATTTAAACTCAATAAATTTTACCATCATACTTAATCCTCCTCTCAAGTTGAAATGAATGAAGTGAACCAAAGAGCGCATAATTCACTGAGAAATATGATCATTTTACAGGTGTCCAACATTATATTGTAGATTCGTTAGTTGGTATTGGGTTTCTTATGCCAAAAATCACTTGCTCTTCAATCAGGCGACTTCATACAAGCACACCAACTCAACCAATTCCTAAGAAAGTAGTTATCCCTCTTCACTTTCTACTAATCTGAGTTTAATTCATAAATAACCTCAAAGTAATTGGATTAGACTGGTTTAGCTTGATACTCATTAACTTTTTATTATAAGTAATGACATCAAATTTATCTATTTAGAATATATTAGTTTGATCTATTAAATTAAACAAGCATATTTTAGCAAAAATCAAAATTCCGTAGTCCGTATTATCTAAAATTCTTCTAAATTTATCTATGTATATTGCAAATTTCAGTATGAGCTAATCCCACGAATTCCTCTTGAATCCAGTCTATTGTTGGAGACTCATTTTTAGGGATCATTTTCCAATCCTTGCTAAAGAGATCATTAATGGTATGAACATTTATATAGAATGGATTCTTTAGCCAGAAAACTACCACTCTGCTGTCAACTAGTTGTGGACTATTAATTAATAAATCTTAAACTTTTTTTTCATATTTAAATCGGTCAATTATGAACTGAGTTTAGATCAATTAGTAAAGTTCAAACCCCTTTCTCGAAGCACCTCACTATGCGGGTTTTATGAAATAACCCCACTTGTACATATTCATGTCCTTGTAGGATAGAAGGTCAAAAGCCCAAGTAGATCTCAAGGTTTAGAATTTTTCACCATTGTTGTATGCATTCTTTTTGCTTTTCATTCTCTTCTCATGACAAGAAGCTGAACTATACAATAGGGATACTTGCTTGGAATCTATAACTAATCCTGTTACAAAGAAAATTTTGTGATACCATATGCACATGGACTGGGGATTATCTCTAACGAACTCTATGAGAAATGCCTGCTTATAACACATGAAAGTGTCATATCAATTGCCCTCAACTCTACATATAATTAAAATTTAGAATCATGGCTACACCAATTCAATTTTCTTTTGATTACTTTTGTAGTCCCTATAGAGAACTTGTCAAGGAAACCATCAGTACTTCGATCCCACAAGAACCCTAAGTGTTTGAAGACTTGCAATATTACTTTGAGGTACATATGAACTTCACACATGAATAAGAGCTCTTTAGATGTTTATTAACATTTCTTCATGTTTCATTGGCAAATCAGTGTATTTCAGGACTCCAACTAGCATAAATTTAGAACTGTTAAGTGCATTGCCTCGCCAAGCCAATGAGACCTCTCCGTGAAAGCTACCCATTGCTAAACCTATGGGCATCGATTTAAGCTGCCATGTAATTTATAAATTATAAACTGCTTCATTTAAAATGTGGCTTCACACTTGATGAGGCACATAGATTTTCAATAAAATTAGTATACCACACAAAAACTCATCTAACATCTTCTAGGAAATCACTTAAATAGCATTATATCTAGGGCATACTCAAAAGTTGGTTATATTTTGCTATTTATCTAGAAGGATCAAGGGACATTCTACTACAAGTTTACTAACGTTCCATGCAATTGAAAGAGGGTGCTAATGCTTGCATGCATTTGTATTTTGTGCATGTAGCCTCTCAATAGTAAATAAGCCTAACTACTCGAGCTCAATCAATAAACCAGCCAAACTAAATCTTAAAATAAGTTCATTTATCTAAATAAGTCGAGTAGCTTCTATTTAGGCTCTTGAACTAACTTGTGAACATGCTCGTGAATAAGTTCATGAGTAGACTCATTAACAAGCTTGTTGGCAAACTTATGAGTTTTGCATTTATGATATATCATATATAAATATATTAAAAAAATAAAAATTATCTTTTCACTTAATATATATGTATATATAAGAGCTCTTATATATTATTTTAAGTTCAAAAGAAATCAAGATATGGAAAATTCCAAAGGAAAATGAGCTATCTAACCGACTGAAACTTAAGGTTAATTTCAGGTTCAATAAAAAGTTCCGCTTGCATAAACTTGATTTGTAGATGAGTTGAGTTCGAACTCAAACAAAGCTCATTTAGCCAAACAAGTCAAGTATAAACCTAAATTTTAGGCTTGATAAAAAACTTAGCTCAAGCTCGATAATTTTTTAACAAGTTGAGTCCAAGCATACAAAAGCAACTCATTTGCAACCTAATGCCTCTGTCGTTTATCTTTAGTCCAAGTTAGAGTAGTAAGTATGCATGTGTGTTTGTTTAAAGATTTCAATTAGGTTTTACCACTATCCCCATGGAATGGTTTTAATTGTTTCCATGTTCCCTGCAATTAAGAAATGTCAAAACTATTATGCCATTCTTTAGTCCACAAAGCAATAAGGAAAAGCATCCATGCTAGTCTCTTATAAGAATTCTTTCACTTCCACTTATGTCCTCATTATAAAACCAATCATGGTTCCTTTAATAAGCTTATGGCTACACCTTTCAGCCCAATGGATTAACGACCCTTATGTTCACGAGGCTCTTTACCTAAGAAATATAAGGAAAATTACGGTAGAGAATGTAAATCAACACATACATGTGATACATATTAACAAGTATAGTATACCATGGCTGGCTGAAGGTCAAGAGTGTTAGTGACAAGAAACCAAGTCCATGTTTTCTCAATTTCAATGCCATTGTTAAGTAGGTTAATAGAAAGTTTTGAGTTATTGATTTGCAGATACCGAAACTTATGCGAATCAAATGACATTTGCAACTAAAAGAAAAGAAACTTTTGATTCTTGCCTATTATAGAATAGGAATGTATATTAATTAGATTCTTCATTTATTTTTTTCCTTTTTTATCTTCCTTTATGTATATAAATATATATAATCAATATTAAGAAATATATAGAAAAAGTATTCTACTCACTTCTACATAGTATCAGAGCCATCAATTTTAGGTTTTCTTGCTTCCTCCGATTTACCCATTCCTAGGTTTCTAGTCTTCTTCTACCAATCCATGATTAGGTTTGTAGGAATCTAGTTGGCATCATTGTTGTCGATCAAACATGATTGAGGCTTCAATGATATTCATGTAGGCTAGGCTATTGGTCAATGTTGTGCAGTTAGGTTTGTGGTTTTTTCGTTGGAGTTGGAGTTTCCAATTTTGCTATTGGGCACGTTTAGTTATTGCTAGTTCGTGGGCATTAGTGGTGGTTAGTTGTTAGAGATCCTATCTTGACTCATTTTGTAGGTCCCTGGTTGAAGCTTTTTAAATTATGTGGAGTTTCTAGTGTGCGTTCTTGTGGTTAGGTGTGTAAGCAGTTGAAGTGGACGATAGGTTTAAATTAATTGAACACTGTTTTTTTTTTTTTTTTTTTAATGTGGCACTCTATTTTTGGGTTGCTGGGATTTTACATAGGCTTCTACCCCTTTTAAGAAATGGAATTTGTCTTCTTTTGGTCCATGTGCTGCTAATGGATTTTTTTTTTAAAGTGCGGTATTGGTTAGATTTATATATATATATTTTTTTTTTTTTTTTTTTGGGGCATTGGTTTAATAAAGTGTTATTTTGGATAATATTTATGGTTAATTAGCATTATTGAAATTTGTTATTGGTACCTATGCTTAACGAGCAAAATTGTCATAGAGGAAATAATAGGAGCAAAGATTCAGGGGAGTAGAAAGTTTTTACTATCATGAGCATGGTCACACTAAGCGCATGTGTCCAAAATTGTTGAATAAATCTTAGAAGTCTCATTTAGTTCATATTACAACAGCTACTACAAGTTCATCTAAAAAAACTATTACACTATCAATAGATGCATTTGCTAAGTATCGCCAATATCAAGAAATAATAAAAAAATTCATCTCAATCTATCACTTTGCTTGCTGAATCAAGTAAGCAAGATAGGTGAGTTCTTTCCTCCACTTCACAATGGATCATTGATTCAGGTGCCACTGATCATATGACAGGTAATTCTAGTCTCTTGACCACCTTTAAGCCAAACACCTCATCTTTCGCTGTTACTTTGGCAAATGGCTTTACATCATGTATCATTGGTTCTAGCTCCGTTCACCCTACTCGTTCACTTTCCTTAACTTCTATTTTAAATCTACCAAGTTTTTCTTTTAATCTGATATCAATAAGTCAAATTACTCATAGCCTAAATTGTTGTGTCTCATTCTTTCCTAGTTATTGTTTGGTTTAGGATCATATGAAGAAGAGGATTATTGGTAAAGGATATGTTTTAAGAGTCTGTATGCTCTGGATACTCAGCAGATGTTCCAAAACACATTGCATGCTCAAGTGTCTTGACTCCTTTTAAATCATATTGTCAACTTAGTCATCCCTCCCTCTCTGTCTTAAAGAAGCCGTGTCCTCAAATCCAAAATGTGTTGTCTTTGGAGTGTGAGTCTTGTTAGTTTGTAAAACACCATCGTCAATCTTATAGTCCTTGTATCAATAAGAGAGCTAACTCTCCTTTTGAATTAGTTTATTCAGACGTTTGGGGCCCTTATCTACTCGTGTCCAAAACTGGGTTTCGCTACTTTGTTGATAACTTTTCTTGAATGAGTTGCCTTTATTTAATGAAACGTCATTCTAAGTTGTTTTCCCATTTCATTACTTTATGTGCTAAAGTTAAAACTTAGTTTAATAGTGATGTACGTATTCTGAGAAGTGATAATGCTAAGGAATATTTATCTAATTCATTCAAGAATTATATGGCGCAATACGGTATTATTCATCAAGCTTTGTGTGTAGACACAACACCTCAAAATGGTGTAGTTGAGAGGAAAAATAGATAACTATTGGAAACAACAAGGGCACTTCTATTTCAAACTCATGTTCGTAAACACTTTTGGGCTGAAGTTGTCTCAATGTCATGTTTTCTAATTAATCGTATGCCAGCCTCAATTCTTTAGGGTAAGGTTGCTTATAGCATTCTTTTTCCTACAAAACCTTTGTTTCAATTGAACCTCGTATATTCGAGAGCACATGCTTTGTTCGGGATGTTCATCGTTGTGTTACCAAGTTAAATCCCAAGTTTGTGAAATGTGTTTTCTTGGTTTACTCTCGTGTGCAAAAAGGATACCATTGTTATTGTCCTAATCTTAACAAATTTCTTGTCTCTAATGATGTTACCTTTATGGAACATTGTCCTTTCTATCCTGCTTCTTGTAAGCCTATTGATAGTGAGAAGGAGAATGATGATTTATTGGTTAATCACATAACATATCAGACATCAAATGTACCTTCAATAGCACCACCACCTCCTTTTCCTTTTCCTCCTATACGTCATGTGCATATCAGACGCCAGCATCCTTTATTACAAGTCCATAACTAGTTTCTCCTTTGACATTGGATCCACCAAACACTAACCTGGATCTTCCTATTGCTCTTCACAAAGGTAAACAATAGTGCACTATCCTATTTCATCATTTGTTTCATATGATCATTCTTTGTTGCCTCTCCTGACCATATATCCATTCCCCACACTCTTCATGAGGCTTTATTTCATTCTAGCTGGCAAGTGGCAATAACAGATGAGATGAATGCTTTGAATACTAACACTACTTGGCATAAGTTTACCTGTAAGCAAGAAGGCAATTGGACGTAAATGGGTGTTTGCAGTGAAGGTCAATCCTGATGGTTTAGTTACTCAATTGAAAGCCCATCTTTTTGCTACAGGATATGCCTAAACTTATGGACTAGACTATTCTGATACTTTCTCCCCTATGGCTAAATTAACATTTGTTCATTTATTTATGTCAAGGCAATTGGATGTAAATGGGTGTTTGCAATGAAGGTCAATCCTGATGGTTTAATTACTCAATTGAAAGCCCATCTTTTTGCTAAAGGCTATGCCTAAACTTATAGACTGGACTATTCTAATACTTTCTCCCCAATGGGTAAATTAACATTTGTTCATTTATTTATGTCTATGATAGCTACTCATGATTGGCCATTACAACAACTAGATATTAAGAATGCCTTTCTACATAGTGATCTTCAAGAGGAAGTCCACATAGAGCAACCACCAAGGTTTGTTGCTCAGGGGAGAACAGGAAAGTTTGTCGTCTTCACAAATCTTTATATGGTTTAAATTAGAGTCCCCATGCTTGGTTTCGCAAATTTAGTCAAACAATTGAAAAGTTTGGAATGACCAAGAGTACGTCAAACCATTCAAATATTACAAGCACTCTTCATTTGGTATTATACTTCTTGTTGTGTATGTGGATGATATTATTATTACTGGAAGTGAGACTATAGGAATACCATCTCTAAAGGCTTTTCTCCACAATCAGTTTCATACAAAAAACTTAGGATCTTTGAAGTATTTCTTAGGAGTTGAGGTAATGAAGAGTGAGAAAGATATTTTCTTATCTCAATGAAAATATATATTTGATTTGTTAGCTTAGACAGATAAGTTAGGTGCAAAACCATACAATACTCCAATGATACCTAATCAACAACTCACCAAGGATAGAGAGTTATTTAAGAATCTTGACAGATATTGAAAACTGATTGAAAAGCTGAATTATCTTACAGTGACCTGTCTTGACATCGCTTATTCTATTAGTATGTGAGCCAATAGATGCCCTCTTCTACTGTTCATCATTGGATTGCTTTGGAACAAATCTTGTGTTATTTAAAAGGCGCTCCTAGATGAGGCATACTATACAAGAACTATGGTCATTCTCGTATAGAATGTTTTTCACATGCAGATTGGGCTGGATCTAAGGAAGACCAAAAGTCCATTACTAGCTACTATGTTTTATTTGGAGGGAATTTGGTTTCATGGAAAAGTGAAAAAGCAAAATGTTTTATCAAGATCTAGTGCAGAATCAAAATATCAAACCATGACTTAATTTACATATGAAATAATGTGGATATACCATATATTATCAGATATTGGACTTCAAGTTTCAATACCAGCTAGGTTGTGATGTGATAACCAAGCTACTCTTTGCATTGCATCAAATCCAGTATTTCACAAGCATACCAAACATATTGAGATTGATTGCAATTTTGTTCGTAAGAAGATGCAACAAAACTTGATTTCTAGGGATAAGTGAAAACTAAAGAACAATTAAAAGATCTCTTTACTAAAACTCTAAACGAGACTTGGGTTAATTATCTTTGTAACAAGTTGGGCATGATCGACATCTATGCTCCAACTTGAGTGGGAGTGTTATAGAATAAGAATGCATATTAATTAGAATTATTTTCATTTAATTTTTTTCCTTTTTTACCTTCCCTTATGTGTATGAATATGTATGATCAGCATACATAGAAAATGTATTCTACTCACTTCTACACCTACCATCTTCATGAACATGTTACATCGCAGCACTTTCCACTCATTATTGCATACTGTTTCAGGGAGGTCATCCCACAGCTCCCAAATACAGACCTAAAACCTTCTACATATACAAACGATGGATATCTGAGCAGCTTTAAATCCACAACGCAATTAGTAGGAATTCTACCTTCCTCTCCAATCATGTGGTGTCTTCAATATTTGGCTCATGATTCTCGCAATAAATCACACAGGACCGTGCGTGACAGCATAGAAAGATTCATAAAATATTTGTAATTCATCTAAATTTTAATTCCTTCAACTTGCTGATGCATTCCAAGCGCTACCCAGAAGCCCTTTCCAAGATAATTCTACTTGATTACTTCCCATGCATGATTTACTTGAAATGCTGTGCAATTCTCCTATTCTCTTCTACATAGGATCCAAACCATCCTTTAATCTTGAGCCTCGTTGATATCTCAAAGATACATGGATATAGTTTCGGTTTACCAGCTAAAGGTATGGAGAGCACGGCAACATGTAGACCTATAAAAGATGTGAAGAAGAGCATGAATATAGAGGAGCCGAAGCAAGAACATCTTATCTTTTAGAAGACAAATGTTACCACCTCTTGTTCAACAAAATGAAAGTTTGTTGCAAGGAAAATATATCTAAGAAAGCATTTGAAGGCACAAATGACATTGGAGAAGGATGGATATTAGAGAATCAATCTTCCATAATCTCTATACATTATGTATGTAATTCGGTTCGAAATCATGTGAATCATCTATGAAAGGGCCTTCGTTATGGTATCATATTGTTCGATATGCGCCCAAGTCATCAGGGTTCCTGAACCTCACATTCATCTTTACTTTACTGTCTTCTGATAGATATAGATGCCAAGAAAATTTTTACAACTCTAGTTACACCAATAAAGAAGATGCTTATCGGATTGGAGAGCAAAAATTAGTTCTCTACATCATTCGTTGCTATCAAAGAAAAGGCCTATTTGTGTTGTGCTATGGTGGCACTTCTAAACACAACGTTACAGCATTATCATCCATTATTTGCCAATGGTACGACATAAATACCTCTCAATACGTATTAAATTACAGCTGCCGAGGCATCTCAAAACCCAGGCAAAACACCCCCTTCCAGGCAAAGCTGAGGCAGCCACCACTATGAATAGAAGATAGCTTCTAGGATAACGTCATCTCCTATTGTCACCGTATGAGAAACAAAAATTCTCGCCCCATAAATCTGACCATGTATGAAAGAAATAGATTTGCACAAGATCCTCACTTATCATGCAGTTCCTTTTTTGGCAGTAAATCATTTCTCCTGTATCTAAAGTTGAGCCTCATGCCTGAAAAAGATGAAAAGGCATAATTATAATAGCTGTCAATATGGAATATAGTTTCAATACTTTCTTCATCTTGAGCATGCAAGAAGAACCCTAGTCGCGAAAATCAATTTGTGACTTTAAAAAGAGATGAGGAAAGAGATGAAACAAGTAGAAAAATTTAACATGAAGCTGTATACATTTTGCTCACAGATTGTTATTCCATTGCCAACTAGGAAGAATGATTTGAAATTGGCCACTAAAGAAAAATGAGACCAGTCAACTAAGTTCCTACTCCAGAGGGAGAAAGAATACCCATTTGCCAAATATATATCATCAATGCCACAACCCACAAGAAGGAGAAACAAGAAAAGTATTTGAATTCAAGAAATTACCAATAGAATTTCTTGACGAAAACTTCAAAACCTCATCTATAATTATTACCTGCAGGTTCAAAAATAACAATGGTTACAATAGTGCATAGAAGAATAATATTTCAACTTCATAGGAAGATGCTACTAATGCCAACAACTTCCTGCAACTATGTAACATCTATGCAAAAGGATATCTATAAGGTTGATAATTCTTCACATGGAACCATTACTAAGTGCTCAATGCATCAAAGATGAGAGCTCATTAAAGTAATTTTATCTTTAATTTGTTGTCCTTCAAGTAAAAGAGAGAAGAATCAGTCCTCCTCACTCTCCCCAGAATTCTCTCTCCCATTTGCCTCTTAACGGAACAGAATAAAAGTCTCTCTAACAATTTCATATTAAGAGGCATAAGGTCCACCATCTAGTTTGAATCTGGATGTGAATATGAGAAGCCAAAACTAGAAAGATGTCAGCAAAATGTAAAAGAAATAATAGCAGGCATTTTACACCCGACAAGAAGGCCAATTACTTGATTGGTGGTTACATTTCCCCCCGCTCACCCCCCACCCCACCTCCTTTCCCCACAGAGATAAAAATGTATGCCTGTATTTGATTGGGATTAAAATTAGGGAACAAAAAATATTGACAGATGACATACAGGGAAGGATAGATACAATACAACAGTCCAGTCAGCCCACGATAAAGGTGTTACCTGCAAGCAAATATAGCAAGGTTCATTGATTGCACAAAAAGGGTCGGTGTAATTTGAAAAAATAGTTTAAGTGGATGATAGAGATAATGCCCACTTACAGAGAAAAGAACAGACAATGGATGTACATATAAGATGAGTATATGAAGAAGCATGGTCAGTATGATTGATCCAACTAGCCATAAGTTACTCCGTGGAGGGATAACACTGGAATGAAGCCAAATTCAGATGATTAGCATTAATGGTATTTCAATTGTCAGAAAAAAAAAAAAAAAAAAGGAAAAACCGATAATGAATAGGAGGATTTGTGATCGAGTTGTTCTCATCACATTTATGACAAAATAATCTAAAAGGGGGGGGGGAGGGAGGAAAAGGGGAACTGCATTTAGCTGGCAATAAAGAAGCAGCAACTCAGGAAAAATTTAACTATACAACATACTCCATGCTCTGTACTTAGAAATACAAGAGAAATATACTCACAGAAGGGATTGATTTTCACTAAGATTGTTGAGGGCATTGAACATCTCAACCACGACAAGGACAGTCATTGCAACCGTCGAAGGATGCCGACTTTCGAATATACTACATGGATAAGTTGTCTCCCTTGTTGAGCAAGAGTCAAAGTTCATCTAAAACGGACAAAAAACTTAGTAGTAGTAAAAATCCACCAAATTTAGAGTAAAAAATTAACCAAATAAGTTAGGGTTTAGAATGTGTGTATATTTAAGCAAATTGCACTTCCATCTCGTTAATTAGGCAATTAGTTTTACCACAAAAGATAATAAAATAAAAACACTGCAATTTATGCACATAAAACCTTAACTACAAAAAGCTAAAAGCAATCATTTCTTCAAACTGCTCAAAGAGGCAGCGTTATAGAGGATAGTGGGAAGCTAAGTCCATGTTATTGAGTTAACCATCTGAGTGCACAAATTGAGATAACAGGTTCAAAGTAATTTACTCCATTAATTTTGACCTTTTCCTCAGCGTCAACCCTGCCTACATCAAAGTGCTTTTTCAACACTCCCTCACTTTTATGAGGATCTTGTTCTTCTTCCCCTCATCTCTTTTCCATATTTGAACCACACAAATGCAAGGCTTCAGCCAGCTTGCTCCAGTCCACTTCTTATATAGTTTACAAGAGCATCTCACTTTGATGGGTTCCTGTTAAGCATGATTCTAGCTCATGCAAACAATATTATGCCGTCCCGTTTAAGCGTGTTCATACACAAAAAAACAAGAGAAGTCTCTAGTGTCCTTTTCCTCTCTATGGGTCTTGGTTGTGTAAGGTATGGTGTAAGCTAGGATTGGGCTGATGTAAATTGTCTATTATTTTCACAGTTAAGTCTATTGTTGTGGCATGACGTGAAAGTAAATAGCTAACAAGTTTTTAGAACAAGCTGAACGGAAGAAATAAGAAAATAGGGCCAAGAAATCAAAGAAAAAACAAAGTAATTTACTTACTTTTATGGTTATTTTCCTTTGAAAATAAGGAAACTAATCTGCTTTCCTTTTTTGGTGAGTTTATATTTTAGGAAAGCTTAAGTTTTAGGGAAGTATCATATTTCCTTTTCATTAGTAATTTTATTTAGTTTACTTCTTTTAGAAGATCATAGTTGGTAGGAACTTAAATATAATTTCTTTTATTTGGAATTAAATAGTAGTAGTAATAATAATAATTCTCTCTCAAATTTTGTCTTGAGCTTCTAGCTCGAAACTTGTTCATCCTTTTTTTCGGTTAATTCAAAAAATTTTATTAAACCAAAGGAAGATATACAACCACAAGCACGGGATAGGGCAAGAGCCCAAAAATTACAAGCTCAAACTAGGATAAACCACTTACACTGGTACATTGAACAAACTATACAAAGCCAAAACCTACTCAATACAAAAGGTATAATTCAAAATAAGCCTTGCTAGATTAGAAACATTTGGAATGTAGTGACCCAATCGGATGGAATTCCTTTCCCTCCATATGCAATAGATAGTTACACTAAAACCACATTTCCATCTATCGATGAGCTGAGAAGAAGGGGATTGAGAGAGACCATCCAAAACTCCTTGTCAGGTTAAGAAAGTAGGGAGGACTGTAAGGCGTCAATAATCTGAGACCAAACTGAACAAGAGACTAAACACTATAAATAAGTGCTCATGAGACTCCACGCTTGAATTGCAAAAATAGCATGACGTGGTCGATGTAATGCCCTATGTAGACAATTTATCAAGTGTATACAACTTTTTGTTGATAGCTAGCCATAGAATAAAGCTATGCCCTGGGATAATGTGCTCATTCCACACCACTATGAACCAGGACATAGAGGAGCCTCTAGATATAAGAGTTCGATAAGCACTCTTAATAGAGAACCTGCCATTAGAGGATGGCCGTCATATTAGTTCATCTTACTTAGAAGATTCAAGATGCAAATTTGTGGGTATATTTAGATTTCACCAAAAAGAGGAATCAGTAAGATCTGTAGTGGGGCTAGGAGTATGTAGTGGGCAGTTATGGTAACATGTTGTGGAATTGAGAAGTGGGGGAGTTAAACATAATAACTGCAGCATCATTGATTCAAATAGAGCTACAATTATTGAAATTGTCCAAAATTTTCTTCTAAAGTAGATTAGAGCCAAAAATCTCATCTAACCTACACACTCATTACACCCAATTAGCAACCATGAGAAGCCCTAGTGCCATTCAAGACTATCGCCACTTGGTCTATGGATATGAGTCATATTTACCAGACGAATCATGCCGTATGTTGGTCCTTAATTTTCAATTCATTCCATCAAGGATTTACTTCCTCACAAGTCCTTTTAAAAGCTATTACATGCAGAACTTTAATGTGATTTATGTTTTCATAAGATGCCAAACACACTCCAGAAAACTATCAGGAAAAAGGAAAAAAATCCAATTTAAAAAGACAAAAATCCAAAAGTCAGATCATGAAGGGGAAAAAGTACTAAGGATACAGTAGTTAAAATGATCTAAAATCGCGTTATGGTTTCAATGTAAATACTCTAAAATTGTATTTTGAAGACATGAGTTTAATAACACTAATACTCTAATAAATAATTTATGATAGTTGTTGTGTTGTTACCCAGTGGTGAAGATCATTACAGTTAGAAATCTGAGTTAGATCCGATGCGCTCCTTGATTCTGAGCGCTTTTTTGAATTTCAAAATCATATGGCATGCTCCAGACTTCGAATCTGACAGGCTCCTTGAACTCTAAGCACTTTTTTGAATTTTGAAATCATGTGGCGTGCTTGAGACATTTATGAAATATGCAATTGATGACAGTCAAACCCACATCCCAGCTCTTCCTATTGTAATTACTTACCATCAAACTATACAGTCACATGTATGGTTGGTTTTATAATACTTTGTTTAACTCTCTAAAATTATGTGTGGAAGACATGATTTCAAACATAACACCATGAAATTGTGTCTCCAATACACAATTTCAGTTCAATTTGAAATTGTGTTCTCAAGACACGGCTTTAAGTGCTGTATTCTTAGAAATTTTTTTCTGAAGAATTGATTTTTAGTCTTTTCCTTAACCCAATAATTATTCAAGCACAAATTAAAATGAAATAAAGGAGAAATGCTAAAAGTAATCAATGTTGATCACTATTGATGAGGCATTACAATAAAGAGGATTTAAAATTTGTATAGAACATACAAGTTCACTATAAGGTAATTTAGGGCCATCATCTGAGTAAACAAACCACCATATGAACCCAGCGACAGTGGCAAGGCCAACATAAGCTGCATCAACCACATCAAACACTATTATCTCTGTGAAATTAAAATAAAATTTCAATGCTATGAATAAATATCCAGAGTATGCAAGAAAAAGAATGTAAATAAATTTCAAATGCATGCATTGTCAAATTTCATTCTACAGTTCTACTAGAATGGCCATGCTTGTTTATTTATATAAAAATGTGAATTTTCCCCTAACCACTGTTGTTTTAATTTAGATACTATTAACAATTGCACAAGGAAGAGCACAATGCAAGGTATAATTCATGAGGCATGTATTCTCAAGGCTCAAACAGACATCCAGAACCCAGCATAAACACATAATTTCAAACAAAGAAGCACTCAGTCCATTTGCCTGTTTGCTTATTCACTCTAAAACAAGTATTAGTTCAAACTTTCTTAATATTTGATTAATTCAGATGATGCGCTTTTCCGTACAATATTTTCTTATGAAAAATACATAATAGTGAAATGGTTAGGAACCCAACAATCACAACAAAAGGTGAATATATATTCATATGAGAGAATATAAGAGTATCCAATGAAAAAATCACATGTACATATGCTCATGTTAATATAGAATACATAGACAACAGCGCTCCATGAAAAAGAGAGTGGAAAATGAGAAGTTACAACCTCCAATTACCAAGTAGCGAAAGAACAACCAGCCAGTCACTACTGCTTCAGTCACCTGTTAATGCCAAACAAATAAACAAGTCAAAGTATTTCTTTTCAGATCTGTTGAGTCCTAAAGATTTATAACTACAGTAATAAAGATTCTGCAGACAGAGTTGTAGCTAATTGCCCACAATGCAAAGTCCAAGTCACAGGCTTGCAGCTCAAGAAAGAAAGCTTAAATTTATAGCAAACTTTTCTGGATTAGGTGAGGTGTGTATTTTTGTAATGAGGAAGAATTAATATTAAAATAAAATAAACACAAAACAACACAAAAGGACGAAGCACACATTGTCTACAAGATAGACAGACATTGTAGAAACAAAAGGATGTCTAGGTCAATAAAGTGGCCTTAACACTCTAAAGTGCTCTAAAAGAATGAAAACATGTACAAAAAGGAGACAAAAGTCCACAGTTAGAGTTAGATAAGACACAACTGAATAGTCCTCAATAAAGCTTCAAAAGGTAGAGCTGGTTTCCCAACGTGGCGAGTGTTTCTCTCTTTCCACTAATGGCAGCACACAATTGCTAGACTGCTAGAGCCTTGCTTTGCCTCTTGCTGAAAGGTCTGCCTGCAGTCAAAAGCAAAGAAGAAATGGAAATTCGGGCTGATGGTCTCCTGACAGACCAGCATAAAGAGTTCTCTACACCTCTCTGCACTTCCTAGGCATACACACACTTCAAAAAGAGATGTTCATGAGATTCCTTTTCTTTGTTATATAAGTAACAGCAATTTGAGACGGTTATATCCCACATAATCAACTTGTCCAAGGTGTGTAATCTCTCTTGAGCAATAAGCCATACGATGAAAGCATGCCAAGGAAAGGTTGTTTAGTTCCTAACTGTAATGTACCAGACCACTTTTGGTGGAAGTCTCTCTAGCAACAGCATATGCCATTTTGTTTGAAAAATCTTCACGGGCTTCAACTTTGAACTAGCTTGCCAAGTAAGGATTGGTTCAGCCTCAAGTATGCCAAACCGGATTTGATTTGCTCCCAAAGGCACCGTACCACCACTCCCATTCAGTCCCATTAATAAACAAGCAAAGTCTAGTTTCTTTAGGCCATCCAAGCTCCAAGAATGCCCTGTCAATCAACCAACCCACAAGAGGACCATTCAGACTTCTAGGATAATACCAAATCAGATGGCATTACCATTTCCAACCTCTCACGTCAAAAGCTGGAACGCAAGGGACCTTGATCACAATATTTTTCTCCATGCCCATGATGCATCATTTGGGATTTTGATGTGCCAAAAATTCTGCCCTTTTAGTATTTCAGCCTGTGTCCAACTTGGCCCTAAGTAATCACCATAGATTCAAAATAGGAGTTAATTCGGCAACTTAGTTCTACATCTCTAAATCAAGTATACTGAGTCCTCCATCCTCCTTCAGCTTGCAAACACCATTTCAATACACTTTTCCTTTAGCTCTTTCCTCACCACTTCCATTCCTCAAGTGCTTGCATTTGGATTCAAGTAAAAAATATAATCTTTGGAATATAAAGATGGATGACCAATAGACTTGTAAGGAGAAAAAATCACTCCTAATGAATTGTAGACTTCCAGCATATGAGAGAGCTTTGGATGTCTATAGTTTAAGCCTTGCTGCCACTCTATTTACTAAGGCCATGCACATATTTTTGGAGATCTTAGAAGATGTGAGCAGTATACCCAAGTATCGAATAGGAAGGCTACCTCTTTCAACCCCAAAATGTTACCAATGCTTATCTTAATTGAAACTCTTTAACTCCACACACACACACACACAAAAAAAAAAAACGACTTTTATGGCCTGTTTGCTTACAGGCAATAGAGGAAGATAGAATAACTATTCTTGGAATACACCATATTATGTCATCTACTCGTAAAATAATATGAGGCATTATTCCTAGTAATCTTTCTATTCCCCATCTAGAGGGTTTTTTTTTTTTTTTTTTTTTTTAATTTTAATTCCCTCGTCAATTGGAATAGGCAATCAAACATCGAGATTGTTTTACCCCGAATAAATAACCTTTTATTTATTCAATGTAATTAAATTGGGACATAATAGTATTTTTAATTCTATTCTTAGTTTAATACTGTAATTCATAAATTAGAGTATACACTGGAATGTATAATTTTAGCAGTAAAAATTTCAACGAAGTAAACACTAGAATATATCGTTTCTAATGTATTATTGGTGATACTATTTCCACATTATATTTTTTGTAATCCTTGTCTATTCCATATGTCCAAGTAAACAAACTATTAGAGGGTTTGGTTTTAAGTTCGGACAGCATGTTAAATTCCTCTTAGGCATCCTTGATCAAAGCCACAGCTTTAGTATCATCTTTTGCTAAGATAAGTATGTTATCCACAAAACATAAATGTGTAGGATTTACCCTTTTGCACTTCCAATGGTACTCGAAATTGTCAAAGAAGTTTTTCTCTCATAAAATAGCTGAAAACACTTCCATTGCTAATACAACGATGTAAAGGGATAGGGAATTTCATTGCCTAAGCCCCTAGAAGATGCAAAATAACCCACTAGTTTAGTTCCCCCATTGATGTTGATAGAAAACATGGGGAATGTAGCACGTGTCATGACCCAATTGACAAATTAAAAGGGAAAACCAATACTAAGCATGGGGGCTTGTAAACATCATCATAAGCTTTCACAAGATCAACTTTGATTGCATAACTTGCTCTTTTTCATCCTTATGAGTTATGATAGCCCTTAAGAAGCACTAGAGCTATTAAAATATTATCCAGTCTTCTTCCTTGTATAAAAGCGTTTGCTCCCTGCCCACCAAAGAGGGGACTACATGTTTTAGCCAATCCACTAGAATTTTAGAAATGCATTTGTAAAGTGTGTTGTAACAAGCTATAGGACGAGAACCACAAGAGAAGAGGAATTGTTCACATTAAGAACAAGAGTAAGACAGGTAGAGTTGACTTCCCAAAGCAATCTTCCAGTAGCAAAAAAACTCTTTGATTGCCAAGGTAACATCATTCTCAATGATGTCCGAAGGATCTCGGATGAAGTTAGGTCCATAGCCATCTTAACCAGGGCTTTATACTTGGCAAGTGATCAAATGGCATTCTTCACATCTTCTTCCAAAATTGGAGCATCCCTTCAACTCCTGCAATGTTTATACGTCTTCTAATTAAAGAGTGAAGCTGAGAGAAGTCTGATTCAATACTAGTGGGTCAATGTTTTGAAATAATCAATAGATAAGGCCTAATTTGTTCCTTAAGAGGATATCTTTACACCTTAATCATTCACAAGAGAGAACAGCCCATTCTTATAATTTCAATGTTGAGTTGTCTTGAAGAAAAACTTGGAATTATGGTCGCAGAATTTAAGCCAGGTAGCTCTAGATTTGTGGCATAAGAAAGATGACTCCACTGCAGACACGGTATAAGTCTCAGAACGATAATTTTTTCCAGTCCCAATCAGCAGCCGATGGGAAAGATCTATTGCTCTCTCGAACACAAATTAAAACTTGCTTGGAAGCCATGACTTTTTCAAAAATATCAACATAAAATTGAATTATTCAATTTCCTTGAAAAAGGATTTCTACTCACCTTGGGAGAGGAAGAGATTAACCAACAGAAGCACAACGAAGGATTGGGTTAAGAGGACTTTGGTTTGCCAGGTGTGAAAGAGACCAATAAATCTTGCATCAACTACTTCAATATCATCGTTCAAAAAAAAAACACTACTTCAATATCAAAGAAAACCTCATCGAACCACTCCATGCCCTTAAAAAGACTTCATTGCCACCAATTCTATCCTCAATGTCTCTACATTCATCAAAATACCCTAAAATAAGCTAGGGACCAATAACTGATTGTTTCAATAATTTCAAATCAGTTCAGAGAGGTTCTCTACTACTTCCAGTATTGTCAGCATAGATAAAGTTATCCAAATCTTCTTGTCTTCATTACTTGGGTGGCATAGGCAATGCATAATTCGTTCCGTTTCATCATCATAATCCAAATACCCACATGTTTGGCCACCAACACACCCAAATGCAACATAATGGAGAGGGTTTAATTTCTTATGTGGTGTGGGTAGGACCTATAACCAGAATGAAGGAGTGTTGTTTAACCTTTGTCTCCAAAATGCTAATTATGTTTAAAAAAAAAACTAATTAATTTCTCTACTCTTTTCAAGGTCCTTCATCCCCTTGATGTTTCAAGACCATATAATAAATATTCACAAAAAGAGTAAAAAAATTGTGACCTAGAAACTGAAGTGATGGAGAAGATACCCCAGTCCTCTCTCAATCTGTTTATCCTCTAGCCTTCTTTTTTCATGAATTTTTTCTCCTTAGCAACTGTGCTCCAAGGTTCCTCATGCAGAGTCTCACTCAGAGGGCAAGAGCACGAGTCATGGGGAGAAGAATCAAATTGGGTCTCTTTGACAAATGAGGCAAAACCAGACAGAACCACTAGCTGTGATGAGGATATCTCAGACATCCCTTCAACAAAGCTTTTCGATTAATCTCCCAAATAATGAGATTCTAATGCATTCTCAGCACACTGTCTTGAACTACAAAACTCCAAAAGAGAAAAATCCGGAATAGCAAAATAAGTAGAGTCGGAGTTATCAGACATCGACCTGTAACTACTGCTTTTCCCTTCCCAGGATTTTCTGGAGCAGTAGTTTTAGCAATGCTTCCTTCAATTTTTCTTATCACAGTGCCCCTGGTAGGCTCAAGAGGTTCACAGCTTACTTTGTTACCTCCAAACACCCCACGAACTTCAACTGCTTCCACTACATTATGTTTCCCTTCAGTAACAGTTTGAGCCCCCAGCCTATTCCTCACAGAGATCATCTTCCTTAATTTCTACGGCTACATTTTTTTTTTTTTTAATGCTCATTATATTTATTGTCACTGTGCCCAAAACACTCACTTTAAGCAAAAGGAGGAGAAGATATGGTATTCCACATCCACATCATGCTCTGAACCATCAGCACACTCCAAAAATTCCCCATCTGCTTCCAATTCCACTGATGCCCACACAGTAGGCATGCTCTATCTTTGCCGCAACAATATCTACCAGGAAGGGTCTTCCCAATGCACTAATTGCATATCCAACACCTTCATTATGCATGAACTATAAATTTGCGCCCCAAAGCTTCACCCACACTGGCACCGTTTTGTCATTTTTTTCCGGTTGGGGTGGCTTTTTTTTTTTTTTTTGGGTGGGGTGCTGGGGTGGGGTGGGGTGGGGTTGGGGTGTGTGCGCGCACACCACGGACAAGGCCATACCAATCCTAAGAATCAAGAAGATAGTCCTCATTTTACAACTTGAAGAGCTAGTACCCACACCCATTGGTGAGTACATCATTTAAGCCTTCATTGCCCCACACTGATATTGCAATCCGCTGAACAATAGGAAAAGCTAAATTTCTGCCAATAAAACAACCAACAGGAGTATTATGCCATATACACTCTCCTACCTCAGAAACAGCCTTAGAGGGCTCAACATGAACCTTTCCTACAACCCAAGACAGTGGAAAGTACTTGAGAGAGTTATATTTGGCTTTGGTGGAGTGAAGGTGGAAACCACTTCACAAACATTAGGGAATTTTTGAGGTTTCCTGATTTTGACAAACCAGACTGGGGAGCCATCTGCAGCAGAAAAGACGAGATTCAATTTCCTCCACCTTGATCAGCTCCTTCAGAGTTGAGTCACCACAATGAACTCAGCACCTTGAAATCGGTTCTCAAGTTACAGAATATTTTAGTAGATCCCAGGAGCCACTGAGTTTAGTAGTTTTCCATACTTCCACATTTCAGTCAAGAAGAGCCTGGAAAGCTGCTGATTTTGGCCTACATCTACTCAAACATTGTTTGTTGGTACAAAAAGGTCTTCTAGATCTAAATGTCATTTGCATAGACAAATCCACTTATTTAATAATACAAATGTATGTGCACTTAAAATGTATTAATGTATAAACTATACTTCAAATTAAAAATGATATATCAATTTAATAGTGAGTTCAAATAAGGTTATAGTTTCTGGAATCCTAAATTTATACTAAGTCCCTGACAGACTATTAGTCACATTGGAGACTCAGTTTTTTTGCCTTCCTTCCCACACACACCAACCCAACCCCCCCGCCCCTCTTTCTCTCTCTCAGTTGGGACAATTAGAACAGTTGATGTTTCCAAATGAAGGAACAACAGATAGAAATAAAGACTTGATGCTTAGTCTCCATAAATTTCAAGAGACAACAGAAAAGATGTATGTTTTAAATGCACAGATGACTTTAAACTATAATTTGCTAACTGAGATTAACTATAATATGATTTCCTATCTAAACTTATCCGTTCTCTAGGAGGGCTTTGTACAAAAATACCCTTCCTTTTTAAAATAAACACAGAAATATGGCATAAAAAATAAATATTCGCAATATATGTGTCAAAGGCGTGGGTACCACATGCATCTTTGACCAAAATGAAGAGGGCAACTGTGGCACGCGCGCCCTCTTCACAAAACGAAGAGGGCATGGTGCCACATGCGCCCTCACAACAACAAATACTATGGACTCTATCTCTCTCTTTCTCTCTTTGTAGTTACGTTATCTTTACTTTTTTTTTTTTTTTTTAAATAAAGCCCAATTGATCCCATGAATTTGGTTCATGGTCGTCGTCTTCCTCGCTAACACCAGAAGAATCAATATTAATTTTCCTGGTATTTCTTGATTTGGTATTGCTTTTAATATTGCTATTGCTAATACAATTATTGTTATCATTATGAACTGTTCTTCCAATCTCAATAAAACTTCCCTAAAGAGGGGGCAATTCTATAAGGATGAAAATAATAAGCGGTTTAGCAATTAGGACATAAATTAAGGGCCTGATAACCCCAGTATTAGGAGGAGCAGAAGAAAAAATAGGAGAATGATAGTGGAGTCCAAGTGGGAACTGGTGGGGATTATTGGAATTGGGGAAGAATAGATCCATGGATTTGGAGCAGCAAGGACAATTGACCTCTGTATGGATAGTGCAGTGAGTGTTTAGTAGGAGGAGGGGGAGGAGGATGGTGATCAGAGCCACTCCCACCAGAACCACCACCACTACCACCACCACTGCCACCATGGTCCCAACACTTGTAACGTTGCTGCTGATGATGAAGTGTTGTTGTATATTGGGATTGGAATGATGATAGATGATTGAAGTTGGTGGTTGAGATGGCAGAGACCTGCTACATTTGCAATTGCAATTGCAATTGCAATTGCATTTGATCCCCTCTTCTTAACAACAACATCAACATCAACATCAGCAGAGGGCACTCGTGTGTTTTTGTAAAGAGGGCGCGTCGTTTTGTAAAGAGGGCACGCATGCCACATGAACCCTCATAGTTTTGGTCAAAGGCACATGTCATACCCGCAACTTTGACACATATGTTCTGAATATTTATTTTCTATGCCATATTCTCGTTTTTATTTTCTCAAGAGGGGTATTTCCATACAAAGGCCCCATCTGGGAAAACCAAAATAAAGGAAAAGTGGAAACCAAACAAAAAGAATATTCCCCAGAAAAGTAACCAATTAGATCATAAACATTACCTTTCGTGGTTTGGCTTTCATCACATCAGAGTCTTGTTTATTGAAACCAATAGCAGTGGCTGGCAATCCATCAGTAACCAAATTGACCCATAGAAGTTGGACCTAAAAAATTGGAGTAAATAAATAATTCTCTGCAACCTTTTTGAAAGAAAGAAGAAAGAATTGTACAACTAGACAAAATATGGTGTCCATAGATGCCTTCAGTCGTAAAACCTATAAAAAGCAATTTTTTGTTGTTTTGGGAGGGAAGGGGGGGGGGGGTTGTTGTTGGTGGAGCCAGGGTAACTAGGAGATGCATTCCCCCCCCTCCCCCCTCGCCCCCATAAGCTTTATGATCAATATAGACTTACAGGAGCAAGGGGTCAGGTATTCCAAGCATAGCAGCCACAAAGATACACACAACTTCACCAATGTTAGAAGAAATCATGTATCTGATGAATTGCTTTGTGTTATTATATATTGCCCTTCCTTCTGCAACAGCCTGCCAGAAGAAGATGTTCAGAAGCTGAATCTCAGGGTTTCTTGTTAGAAGGTCAAAGTACCTTCTGAAAGAAGTAAAACAGGACTTGTGAAAACTCTAGTTTCTAACATCAAATAACATGGATGGAAGAAAATCTATATACCGCAACGATAGAAGCAAAGTTGTCATCAGCCAGAACCATATCTGAAGCACTCTGGAAAGATCACAACAACAAAACAAAAGAGTTAGGTGGCCCCAACTCCTTGTAAAAATATGTACAACTACATGAACAATACTTAGTAGTTTCCAAGTGAGGTCAACAATACTAACTGTGAAAAATAAAAAATCAGCTAGCATAAATAATGCATGTGATTAAGAACAACAAAAAAACAGAGAAAGTGGTGCCATTCAGTACATCATGCATTTTTTTTTTTCCTTTTTTCTACTTTTTTATCGGTGAATTGAGACATAATGCATTAAGTGTCTGTAGGAAAAGGACATAATCAACGCTTTTTGGACTAAAAAGCAATTTAATGGATTTCCACTTAAGTCACATACAGATGTGATGTTTAGGCAACTTGTTTTGGGTAAGTGTTAGTGCACTTCAGAATTGCTAAAAGAAAACTTACCTTGGCAACTGCTGTCCCTGATCCCATTGCAATTCCAATGTCTGCTTTCTTCAGAGCAGGTGCATCATTAACACCATCACCAGTCATTGCAACCTAGGGATGATTTCCCAGATCAAGTAAAGAATGAATAACAAAAATCTGAAATTATCCTTAAAGAGAGAATGAAAAAAATATTATAGAAGTCAAACAAGAGGCAGCAAGGAGAAAGATCAAGCAACAAATGACTATTACCTCCAAGCCATTTTAACTGTATCTGTGTAGTTAAGTTTCAATAAAATAATAATACATCGGCTAGAAAAGTCATTTGACTGAAGAAACTGCAGGAAAGCTACCAGATTCATGCATTCTTTTCATTTATTCTACTCAATACATAATTATTCATACAATAATTATTTTGGATGTTATTTTAAATTTCAAATGTACAAATTTGGAAACATGATTTCACAATGAAATCATACATGAAAAATTTTTTCAAAGTGAAAGAATATAGAAAATTCAAACTGCAGAAATAATTCTAAATAACTCTACCAAACATTTTAATGTGTCTAAATAACAACAAAGGAATGACCTTAATCAAGTCAATGACAATATGGATCCTTAACAATTGATTTTGGTGAGGTATGATAGAAGAATATTACATGATTGAGAGTTCATTAAGCTTATTCATGTAGTCTTATAAGGTTACATGGATTTTTTTTTCTTTCTTTTCTAGGAAAATTTAAGGTTTCACAGATCTTTCAGCTTGATTCAAAGGTTTGCAACCATGCCAGATGAAAGGAAAGGGGAAACGACAAATTCAGTTAATAACTTAAGGCTTTCTACTTCTTTCTTCCTTTTTAAGTTTTTCAGGATGCAGTTGAGGTTACAGGAGATGACATTTTTTCTCTTTGTATTCTGATTATTCTTTTTACATGGCCATGCTAGCCATAGGTATGCGAAATTTTTATCATTTTTACGCAGTTCAGACAAACTTATGCAGGAGAGGAAGATAGATACACCTTGTGTTTAGTTTCTTTATGAATAAGAATCCAGGTCCTCTACATGGAAATGTAGGACCCACATAGAGGTTTTTTTTTTTGTATGTTAAACAACCAATGGATGATAAATCTATTTATATACAACCAGCATGTATCTTTTTTGTAGGTATAACCAGCCTAACCTAATTGTTTCCCTTATTGGACACATTTGAAGTAAGCCATTGTAGATTAATCATAAGGTTCACTATTGCCAAGTGCTTTAAATGAAGGATAAATTATTTTTAAACCACATGATGTCATAACAAGAAATAAACCTCTAAGTCCTCCATTGGTGTAACAGCAAGGTACATAAATTTAACATTCAGCTGCCTTTAAAATAGAATGGCCAACATACCACTTCATTCTGATTCTGTAAAGCCTCAACAAGCATCTTTTTATGAGAAGGCTCAACTCTGGGACATCAGGAAAAAAAATCCCTTAGAAAAGCTTCTGGAAGAAACAACACATATCAAAGAAGTAAAAAGCATAACTGAGCATTCACAGAAGGAAAATCCAGTACCAAGTGGCACACCATTATACCTTGTGAACAGTGCCATACGTTGCAGTGCTATTGATTGCTGCAGTGCAGGAAGTTCTTCAAACTCAGATGCAGTATAAGAATGTCCAGAAAATTCAATTAGGTGATCAAATGCACCAATCTTGTGACAAAGTGATTCAGCGGTGGACTGAAGTAGCAAAAGGGAAAAGGTGAAGTGAGAAGCATGACTTGCCATAGATGGAGTAAAAAGACAAACTGCTAATTGTCTGCACCTTGTTATCCCCAGTAACAACAATAACACGTATACCAGCTGTCATGCATGAAATCATGGCATTCCTAACTTCTTCTCTGGGTGGGTCAAGCATCCCAACCTATAAAAAGGAAAAATAATTTAAAAAACTGAGCTGATACCTATAGGAAAATGCATGTGAATATAGACACAAAGCCAATAGTGCAACTATAACCATCATATTATTCCAAACTAAGTGAAGAGTCTGCACTTAAGATCGTCAAGGTTCAATTGCTTTCCTCACACGTTTGTCTGAGCAGAAACAACAACTATCCAACTCAGAAGAGATTTTCATTGCTGAAACAGATACTTGAATAACCAAGAGAAAAAAGGACACAAAAAGCTCAACAACTCAAGGTGGAGACAATAACAGGGGTTAAACTTGGATAATGGGATCTCCTTCCCCAAGATCAGCAGCATAAGGAAATGGCCGTAAATTTTGTGACAGAGCAAAGTCATTTGTTTGCATGAAGAGCCTTTAATGTGAGGATCACTCAAAGGATGGCATGCATGACAACAAGAGCTAACTGGGATTTTGGGGTTTTAGGGGTTTTGCATATAAAGTGCAATAATAAATGATATTAGCATCAATGATGCTAGAGATGACGCACTATAAGCATATTCGAGCTACGTTTGCAACTAAATCATTGTTTAATATAACTCCAAACACTAAAATTTGCATGGGTGTTAAAATGCTTTTATATAATTCACAAAAACCAATAACGTGCTCACCACAATCTTTGAGGATTCATAAGAACACCATGTATAAAAGAATTACTCAATGATTATGAAGACCCAAGAGAGAGTTCTTGTTACAAGATAAATATGGATATATTAATGTCTCCAAATGCTGCAATAATCCCTAAATAAACTGTACTCAATGGCACAATCATAATTAAGACAGTTTTATAAAACAAAAACAGAAAACACTATCATATGGCACCCAATAAAAAAACAAGCCCGATCGATGTAGAGCTGAACTGGCTGGATGGCAAGACACTTAGAATAAGAAGAGCCAGTCAAATGGCATAGTCATCCAGTCGGATGGAACATAGAACTATTGATGCTCATTTGGAAGGAATGTGACAGATCCAAGACTTAAAATCTACTTTATTTCTAAGATAAAATGGAAAATTCTCTAATCGAAAAATTTTCTATCTGGAAATTTTTCAAGATTCAGAATATCATTCTCTCCTAGATAAATTGAATGAAATATCCTAGAGCATGACCTGTCAGATGGAGGTTGGAATGTCAATGGGATGGGGGTCCTTTAGGGCAAACCAGTTCAATGCTTGCACTTGTCTATTCAAATGGCCATTGAAGCCTTACAATTTCCAGCTTTGGTCATCTTGATAAGGATCCTACTGATCAACTCTCAAGCTTGGCTCACTTGTAAGTTCTTCAGTTGGTAGCTTGGGCTTATGATAGCATCAGCCTTAGTCAGGTTAGACCAGAAAAAGAGTGCTCCCAAGTCTTTATCCCTCTGTTTTTTCTTTGTGCTAAGCAAGCATGTAGCAATTTCCTTGCCTCACTTTCTCAATCTTCAAGAAGGAGAAAAAGGGGGAGGAGATGGTTTGTAATTCCACTTTTTAGAAGTATATAAACTTTTTCCATTAATTTTTTATTTTGACCAAGCCTTTTTCTAGAGTGGGACAATTTAAAGATTCTCACAATATTCCCGCTCGAATACATGACTAACATAGCATGAAGCATTGAAAATTGTACTTTTAGTATTTTTCAAATTTCTTTAACAAAAACTTTTTCCAAATTCACTTCTACTACAGACCCCCACTCCTGAATGATTTTCCAAACAAGGAATCTTTGGCCCCCAGCTATTTTAAATATATAAAATTTCCAGAACCAAGTCCACTGGCAGCTGAGAAGCTAATTTTCAATTTTTTGCTCCGTTAGAAATGAACTCTTGAGCTCAAGTAGACCAAATGGAATCAATCCAAATTTCTCCGTTTGTAGAAATCTTACACGGGGGCGAAAAGAGGGAACATGCTCCCTTGTGGCATTGGAATTACGCAAGTGCTCTATTTAAAGTAGGTGGTGAAAGAAAAGGAAATTAACCAACTGGACCATTGACATGTAAACCTTTAGAACCATCAAATCATAGGACAAAAGACACTTAGAATCTGAGAGCCCAATGATACTATGGGAAAAATACATAATTCATCTTTTTTAAACTAAAAATAGAGATGAAATCATTGTAAATGAAAAGGCAATAGCACTTTTGTTTGATACAGTGTTTGAGAAAAAGATATACCAGACCAACAAAGGTAAGGTCTTTCTCATCCTCAAGGGAGAGGGTTTGCTTGCCCATGGGCATCCTTTTCATGGCCAATGCCAAGCACCTGAGTGTTTCTTTTCCTGCAAAACTGACAACAAAGATGTCATGTGCATACCAAAGGCTGAAAAAAAAAAAAAAAAACCTTGAGAAAATATGGCTGTACCATAAAAACCATTGCACTAAGTAACATATAGATCACAAAGCTTTTCTGATTGCAAAATCAGTTAGGACTATGATTTATAATCTAGACCTTTTTTTTTTTTTGTTATAAAAAGTTGTACCCTAGACCTGTAGATAAAAACATAAGAACTCAACCACTAGACCACGTCACCAGTGACCTTCTATATTAAACTATATCTACACACTATGCCTCATCAATACACATGGCAAGATCCATCAGCTTTTTCCAGACTAAGCCAACAAAACAAGCCTTCTCGAAACTGCTTGTCATCACATGGCTAAGTCCTACTCCAGCGCTTCCCAAACATTTAGATGTCAAGTAACTACCCTTGATATCATTTATCATGGAGAATAGGAGTAGCTAAGTCTGATTGCTCCTATCTGAACACTTTGCCCACCATCACCGGTAAAGTAGATGGCTATGGTATTTAACCAAGGGTAAAACACGTGTCTACCAACTTTGTAGAAAAAAATTTATACAAATACAAATTATACAAAAATAATTACATAAATACCAATATAAAATCGCATATTGAACAAGCATTTCACAAATTTACATATGAAACGCCCTTTGAAGATGTGATTTAGCCAAAAGTCATATAATGTTGAATCACAACTTCATAGAGCATTTTATTTTTTTCAAAGATAAATCACATCTTGAAAAGGCGATTCACTTATTGTGAATTGCATTTTTAACAGACATTTCATATTTATTAATGAATTGCATCTTTAAGATGGATGCAATTTTGCATCGGTATTTTGATAATTAATTTTATGTAATTAGTATTTGAGTAATTTTTATTTTAAGGGTCATTGATCATACAATTTCCTCATTTAACGAGGCTTTTATATATAACATAAAAATATAGTCCACAAACGAGAAGAGCTTGTCAATTCTACTTTGGTAACATTATTTAGATATAAATTTCCAGGAAGAACTCTCCTAATAAAACCATCAAAGGAAAGGCTAGTACATCACAGAAACGAGAAACTCAAAATTAATAATGCCATGCAGAATCTAATATGCTCACAGGGTTGAAATAATTTTTACAAAACAGAGCAACAATCAAAATATAGAACCTTAAAGAAAAGAACAAAAAATAGAAACTGAGTGGAAGAATCTAACCTGTTAAACCTTGCCTCTAACTCAGCTAGAATGCTAGTAGTAAGTGGAACAGTGGATCCATCGTCATTGCACAATATAGAAGTACATCTAGAGATTATACTCTCGGGAGCACCTTTTGAAAACATTATCTCCATATGCTTCCAGCTGCAAAGAACACTCATCATCTTCCGATCCCGTGAAAATTCTAAAAGACAGACCTGCAATAGTACATACTTCCTAAGTTTACATTCCCTTTATGACAGAATAAATAATACCCCAACTCATAAACATTCAGTTATTACCATTAATTTTATTGTTTCAATCTGACCATATAATAGAAAACAAACTTCAAACCTTAAAGAACTTAGTTGAGTGAGTCTGCAACAATACAATGAATCCTTTACTATTCGACAATGTAGTAGCAATCATATTATCATGGCATAGTCTTTTTTTCAATAAGCTAGGAGAAGATATAAGGTTTGTTTGAATTGTCTTACTTTCATTTATATCTTATCTATATCTCACTTGCATCTATATTTTATCTGTATATGATTTATTTGATCTTCTATGAGTAAAAGTGTCTATTTTCTATCTGTATCTACTTTTTAACAAATATCCAGCTAAACGAAAAAGCCTCGTAAGCATAACAAAAAGTAAGATAAGAGCATACAACAAGCTTATTGATAAAGGCATATTTTACTCGCTTTTTATGGTCTGAATCATGCTAAATTATTATTGATTTTATAGAAATCATAAGGAAATGATATTTAGGTACGTTTATTATGATATTTCAGGTCTTTAAGGACTTATATTACAAATAAAAGCAATTAAGAGGAGTTTTGTGCAAATTTGGAGTATTAGAATATTCAAGCTGGCCAATACAGGATCTAAGCGCCGGCCAACATTCATCAAAACAACACAGCAGGCTCAGAGTAGAACAACATCATCAGCCTTTTAAACAACACTGCAGTCCAAAGCCGCCCCAAAGCCACTCCAACACAGCCAGCCATCTTGATTCAAAAATTAATTTGACAAAACAAGGCTGGCCAATTTAAATTAAAGGCCACCGGCCTTCGTGCCAGCCTAAGTCCCCCGCATATCTTTTCATATAAATTCCCTCTTGTCGATTTTGCAAAAAGGGGAGATGAACCCTAGATCGAAAAGAAAGCTTATTTCATTTGCTCCTTGATAGAAATTAGGGCTTAGTTCAATAGCAAACTTTTATTTTTATTTTTATTAAGGATTCCACACCGGGATCAAATGGGAAACATCATTTATACTTGAATTTAAGAGCGCGATTTTCTCAACAAGGTGATTTTGTTCTTTTCTTATATTCATTTTATAAATGGTTTTCAATACTTGTTCCTTTTGTGCTTAGCAATGGTCTTGAGTTGATGATTTGAATTCTCCAGTTGATGTTTTTTTTACTGTTGATTGAATTGTTACTTGTGTTTATGTTGTTGATACTAATTTACTGAGCATGTGTTTTGAATTAATTTTAGAATGCATGATAGATTAGGATTGCAATTGAGAAATTCCTTTCTAATCAATCCTGTAATTAGCTAATTTGGATTATAAATCTCATGGGGATATGGATTTGCATTCGATTAGGGTTTGGTAATTTATATAGATTAGTCAATTAATTACTTTTCTAGAAATAGAGAAAATTGATTGGTTAACTTAAGGTGATCACTTTCTTTGGAAAAAAAAAGCTTTTACCTATCGCTTGATTGTTTGAGAGCATTAAATCCATCATCAATTTCGATTTGCAAGTATACTTTGGTTAATAGCATACATTCAACTATTTTTTAATCTTTTGGCTCTAATCCTAATTCAATTAAAGGTGTTGGAAATCCCAAATTCTTTGTAGATTAGTTTTATCTCAAAAATTCAAAAATATAATCTTTTTGAATTGCTTAGCTATAATTAGGACTAATATAATTAAGAGCTAGTCCTCACTCCCTGTGGACATGACTCGGTACTCACTGGAAATTTATTACCGCACACACACCGGTACACTAGCCACTAATATCTACGCATTTAAAAGAATTTTAAAAAAGATTAAAAAGAGTCTTAAAAAGTAGATATAGAAAAAGCGTGATCACCTATACACTAGGTCCTAAACCAATATCTACTCTTTTTTTTTCTTGGCACATGAAACTCTGGAATTGAGCTTACGAGAGGCAGGCTAAGAAACTAAATGTCATCAAGGAAATCTACTACTTTCATTTCAGAAGAGGGGTCTAGCTTTGAAGGTTCTTCAACACTGGACACCTCACCTAAACTCTGGAGTCTGGACACTATTAAAAGCAACAATAAAGTCAAAGGCTTCTCCATGCTCCCTAGAAACAAGCTCAGTAGCACTCACTTCAACTAAGATTTAAAGAGTAGTGGATAGTGGAGAGAGATTCTAAGATGCCAGAGCCTCCATAACCTCTTTACTCAAGACTTCTGTGGCTATCCCAACAAAGGAAGCCCATTGTACATCAATGGAACATGCAAAGGATTTAATAATTTTGAAGGACATGCAACAATACAATGTCTAAAGGTCTTGCACTCAGAACAATTGAGAGGCTTCCATTAGTATTCAATGTCCACAGGAATCTATATTCCATCAACACGTTTGGCTCAAATTCAAATTATGTTAATAAAATCACTATTAGCACCCATTTCAACACAAACACGAGCAAGGCTCACTCTATCTTGTTGAGCTATAAAGGAGTCAACTACCAAATGTTTTCCAAGGTGACTTGCAATATAACTAATACCTTGCTTATGGAAAAATTCTATAGGTACATTCTGAAGCTCAACCCAAATAGGTAAAGAATGGAACTCACCACTCAATAAAGACATCCCCATTTCCCATCGTTGAAGAATTAGATAACGACCAAGAAAACACCAAAGATTTTCAAGAATCCTTATCACTTCTTTATCATCACCAAATTCGAAAAGGAACATGCCCTTCTCATTGCTCAATACTTTACATAAACTATACCAGTCCCATAGAGTATGAGCAATCTTGTCAATAATACGAAAATGAATGTTCTTACCAAGAAAATGACCTACCAAAGTATTTTTTCCATAAGGTACTGCTGTACTTGGCCACCTCTAGTGGAGGGGCCACCACCAAATCATCTCCATCCATAACAAGAGGATAAAAGAGGAGAGCAAAAGACATACACAGAATTTTAGGCCGCAAAGATGCAAATCCACTTGTCATATTACTCCATCATACTAAGATTTTACTCTTAATTGGCAGCTTCTTATATTCCAAACTAAACTAAGATGAAAGCGAACAAGGATGGCAAATCATCAGTAAATATTGTGGAAAATGCAATTCATCATGTTCACCAGTATCTATATTTAATTTCCCATGGCCAGCAAAAGATCTGTGGTTCAATCCCTTGGATATTTATCAACTAACTCTTATTAACATTTTTCTTGATGGGAGATTCATGCATGGAGCTATTGACAAATCAGTTCTAATTGGTGAAGTTGTCTGCAACACAAGACAAGCTATATAAATTAATAGATGTTGACCTTCTTCAGTTGGTTTTCCCAATAGTGATTGCAGTAAGAAGCACGTTCATGCTTGCTCAGCATATATAAAGCAGAAGGCATAGAATCAAATCCTGGAAGTCCAACCTGAAACGAATATTGTGAAATTAATACAAACATTTCTACCAAAAAAATAAGTCAGTCTTAAACACAATTGTCAAAAGATAGATAACCTTTTCTGCCAAAACACGAAGCGCAACTTCAGTTGACTCTCCAATTTTTTCATAGTTTCCCTTGTCTGGATTATATTGTAAAATTGATTCATTGCAGAGAGCAGAGCACATTGCAATATGGAGAAGACAAGGCAATTGTGCGGGAAACTCAAGCTGTGAAAATCGGCAGAATTAAAAATTAACAGAATGGAATTTCAAATTTTACTTCAGCTGAGACAACGAGACAGACTATATTTGGCATAAATATCTTCACTCTATGTCAAGTAAAAGGTAAATTTACTAGGCAGATTGAAGCTATTCCATCAAGTGCAATGCATTGCAAGAATACATTAGCGAGGACATACCTACCAAACTCAATACTCTGCTTCTAAAACAAAAAAAACACTAATTATAATTATTCACCAGGCTTTAAGTTAGGCGGGCACAAGAGGAGGAGGAAAAAAGAGGGAAGAGGTACAATGAGAAGGAAGAGGAGAAGGACAGGAGTGCAACGAGACACCCTACTTGTGAACTTATCAAACTTGCCGTGTTTGAGTCAAGTTTAGATATTAGTATTATTATAATTAGAATGATAATATTTTTTAGATAATTGAGCCAAAACAAGCTTTAATCAAGTCAAGCTTGAATTCACTGAATACCACATCAAGCTCAAGCTCAAGTTTGTTAAACACCACATCAGGTCAAGTTCGAGCTCAAAATTATAAGCTCAATTGAGTTCAAGAGAAGGTTAAAATTCTATGAAGAGAGCATGTGGTGCATGCATGTGTGTGTGTGTGTGAGAGAGAGAGAGAGAGAAGAATGAAGATAAAAGAAGAGCTCTTCAACCCAGCAGTTGTGCTGTAAGTTAATGCTATGGAAAATAGCAAAATCAAAAGTTTTTTTTTTTTTTTTTGGGGGTAAGGTCAGAATATTTTCATTTATATTTAGAAAAAAAAATTACAAAAGAATATACAAAGATAGACCTCACAAGAGGCCTAAAACCTCGAATAATAACACCTAAAAAACAAAAGCAGAGTGCTAAGATATAGCTCTTCACTTGGCGGATAGGTGCTACTTCCACAAGGTGAAATGAAGTCTATGAAGACATCATCAAGGATATACATACTAAATACTCTTACTTGTAACAGAAGATAACAAAAAATATAAAAATAAATATGATTATATAATTAGTCACCAAGTTGGGTAGGTACAAGAGGAGGACGAAGCAATGCACCAGGTGGAGGTGGGGGTGGGGGTGGGGGCTAGTTGACCCTTGAGCACATATGCTGTTTGAAAACGTTTTCACTCTACAGCAACCAACAGCTAATGGATTGGATGTGACTGGCATGAGGGGTGAAAACAGGCTATAAATAATATAAAGATTTTTAATAGTTTGGCTGTACAATCTACCAGGGGTTAAGATCCAATTTATGTTATTCTTTTTAAATCAAATATCCTTATAAGGTTAAGGGCTCATTACATTACCTTTTCTCAATAAAGCACTATTATTTCTCTCATAGCAACTTCCTAAGTGATATCTTAATGTGACTCATATAAGTGAGCTTCCTTTACCCCCCACCCTTATGATGAGGAAACTTGAGCAGGAAGTCTAGAGGATGCACTATAATAGAGATCAATGCCATGCCTATGGGTACAAGCTGATTTGATTGATTCTTCACAAAATTATATTAAGAGATGCCTCATCTTTTAAAAACAATAATTCTGCCTCAGTGAAAAGATATAATCAATCATGAGGTCATTAAGGTGGTTTATTTTCTAAACGTGAAAGAAGGAGAGGAGAAGTGCTGAAGGTCTTTCCTTCATAGAGTGGAATGAATTCAATATATATTTCATACAGAAGCAGTTACCTTCATCCCAAGACTGTCAAAAATGAAACCTTCAGGAGCATATGTTGTGCCACTAACACTATACTCAGCAAACTCAGGACCGTGCATTGACTGAAACACGCATACCTGGGCACTCAAAACAAACGTACATAAAAGTCATCTCACATCAAGGTGTGGCATGAAATATCTAGCACTGAATAAAAAGGTACCTATTCAAATTTCCCAATAAAAATGACTGAAAGAAAGAATCTAGAAACAGAATATTTAGTGGCTAGAAGTTTCTCAGCATGGTAAATATCATGAAACCTTCTAAACATAGACAGATAATAAACCACAATTCTATGATTATAATCCAAAAGGATGACATGCTCACCTTCGCCACTGACATCATGTTGGTTGTCAGGGTTCCAGTTTTGTCACTGCAGATGACAGTAGTACAGCCTAAGGTTTCTACAGATGGCAAGGATCGTACAATGGCATTTAACCGAGCCATCCGCTTTGTTCCAAGAGCCAAACACCTTAATATTAAGCAAAAATACTATAATCAGTTAAAAGCAGGAGCATCTAACCATCATAAGTGCGATATTAATTGGAAATTAATATCAGAACTTTGAAGATTTAACGGAAAAAAATTCAATCAAATAAATAACTACTCTGAAGTCATATAAGACAAAGCAAAGTCTATATTTACAGATGAACTCACTATGATGTCATCTCCTAATTTTTCTGTCCATTTATAGTATATCGTTATCTGTTTCATTTTTTCTGTTTTGAGGGGACAAGTACATATCTCAGATTGAGTTATAACAGAATGAACCTTACAGCACTGCACTGCATATGCACAAGAGCTTTATCTGGAGGTTATAGTGGTTTATAATACGATATGATTACATATAATACTGGTGATTTGCATAAGAAAATCTGAGGAAGAAGTACTTACGTAGTTACAACAGCAGGAAGCCCTTCTGGAATAGCTGCAACTGCAAGAGCAACAGCAATCTTTGGAGGGACAAAAGGAAGGGGGGAAAAAATAATCAGACTTAAAAGTATGAAAGGAACAGAAAGGTAAAAATTTCTTATATATTACTGTAACTTCTTAGCTATATTTAGACTAACATTAATACACAAGGCCACTCAAAACTGTATATATATGCAGCCTAAGGATTTCCCAAAAAGACTGCACAAAGATGCAAGATCTGATCCAATGAAGATGAGTGCTAAATTTCTTTTGATGTCCGGTAGAATGAAACCACAGGTTTGAAATCTGACAGCCTCTTTGCAGGATGCAAAGGTAAGGTTGAGTACATAAGCATCCTCTCTCCCTTTACCTAACTATTAAGGTTAAGACGACAACCATTTAATGTAAAATCTTAAGCTTGTAAATACTAAATAAAGCGTGAGCTATTATATTTATTACATAACAATCCCTCTCGCCGGACTTTGACATTAACTAAAACCCATCAAGTAGACGACTTAATATTTTAATGAAAGGTTGTAACAAGTGCACAAGGATTCGAAACTCATGACCTCCTACTCTGATACCATATTAAGATTAGCACCATAACAATTTAATCTAAAAGTTTAAACTTATAAATATAGTATGAACTATTATATTTATTATATAACAACAGCCAAGGAGCACTTGGTGTACCAAGAGAAAGCTTTTATTATTATTATTATTTTTATTATAGAATAGGGTCAACTTTGAAGTATTATCCTAAGAACACCAAAATAGTGGGTTAGCCATTTCCCCACTTAGGGTATTATCCTTGGCATAAGATCAATTCTACAACAAATGAGCAAAAGACTTGGACTAGAACCAAGTTAATGTCATATTGTACACTCAGCACTTGCAACAATGATCATGTCATCCACAAAAAGGAGAAAACATTTAACCCTCATGAACATCCACTGAAGATTAATGTCTATGCAATGCCATGTAAGACTAATATGATAACACTTGGGAATACAACATTACATTTAGTAACACCTTCAGAAACTTTCATTAGTGTCAACCTACATAAAATGTTTACAAATAAATTATTAATTACCTTGAAGTAGTGAATTGCTCCACGCAAGAAACCACCATGAGAAGGATCACGAAAATGTCCAATGTTGACAACCCATACCAGAACACATATCCCTGCAATGACCTAGAAATGCAGAGGTAGTTGGAAATAACTACAGTGAACAGCAGCCTTGCCGGATTGAAAGTTGTGCGAGGATGTGCATCTAGGCATCTTGAGCATTCAATTAATATAGAGATAGCCCGTCCTTGCACTCTTTTGATCAACAACAAAAAGAAAACAAAGCATACAGGGAAGATAACACAAGAGAGTACTGCTAATAGGACAACATTGCCATCTGTTCAAACAGGTAAAAGCGCACTCTTCACTAAGATAGATTACTGTACTGTCAAAATGGGCCAGCGATAGTAGATATATTCGCACCCAAAGCTTTCAATGAATATGCCAGTCCTTGGAAAACTGACTTGACTATCCACACAACCAAATAAAGTTGAACAGGAATGCCAGCATGCATTAATAATGTAAATACCCAGAAAATGCTAAATGAAGAATCAAACATGCTGATTACTGTGTTTTGACTATTGCATGAATGCCTTACAGGAAATATACCTTGGCCAAAAATGTACCAAATTCATCCAGCTTTTTCAATGGTGTCATTTCCTGCAACAGAAGTGGTAGCAGATCAGTTCATCCTTTGCCTGAAAGATGGAACAGAACCAGAAAAGAAACTTAAAGATGATGTAACAGTTCAACATATTGGCAATTTTAACTTATAATTCACCTCTGCACCTTAATAGAGAATTCCACTCGTATACCATACAGTAGGAAAACATGATCCGAGTATCAGCAAAAGGAAGGACAAAGGAGGAGACTAATTTTTTTATGGAATATGGACAATGGCACAATGAGCAAAGGAGTTTGCAAACTTACATCCCCAGTTTGTAGCATTGAATCACGTATGCTGCCCATGGCTGTGTTAGCCCCAACACCAACCACAACAGCTCTTGCCCTTCCAGCAACCACTACAGTACCCTGCAGTAAAGAAGAACTTCCACATATGGGTTACTACTTAACAAGCAACCTATAGATGTATCTGTTGACTATATTGTGTTATAAGTTATGTAGCTATAGGTCATATCTGTATATAATTCGTCATATATAATACTACATGACAGATCGCTTTAAATTTGCATTAATGTATGTTTTTAATATAACACTTGTATCTACATTTAAATATATAATGTATGTACATATTTTACTTTTGGGGTCAGTTTATTTTCCTTGGTTTAGATATATCGCAACCTAAACCAAACTAATCATTTGCAATCGAAAAAAAAAAAAATTACTCATTTATTTCGATTCTTCAATTTTTGATTTATGGTGTCCACCCCTAACACTAATGTTGTTTTCAAACAGACAGTAAAGCATTGAATTAAGTTAGATCCTACTATGATAATTTATAGGCATCCAGCAATAGTGCAAGAAATTAAAGCACACTTACGAAATGAAGTAAGAAAGAAATAAAATTACAATTATTAAAAAATAAAATAAAGAAGTAATAACTGTTATTTTGAACGATTGCTCTGTAACTAGGCATAGTTATTATATTCCACCCATATGAGGTTAACAAAACATGCCATAAAAGACTTAAAATATGGTTTCCTAATTTTCATCTAAGTACTGAGTGGTAGTTCTACACATGCCCGGTACCCAATCTTCTACGAAGCACAAGTTTAGACCTAATACATTGCTTATAAAGGAAATATCCTACCAAAGTCATCCCTCAGTTCTTTGAAGAACACTAAATGTAACTAATTTCTCTCTTTAATAACTCAAGGAGTTGGTGGGTCATTGAAAGGAGAAATGTAGCACCAAAACATCCTGCTAGAAGCTTACTTCCCCCCATATGTGATTGTTAGATAGTCTTACCAACATTTCCAGATAATTATTCAAGCAGATTCTATAAGTATGTCTCAATAGGTTAAGTGCCCATACTTTTCAATAGCTGCTTGCTTCCAGAATTCTTTCCCTTCAGATGCAACCCTACACGACCAGCATTGCAAATGTTTATATTCTGTATGCCCACATTATTCCTGGTGGCGCAGTGTAATTCCTACATTTTTCTGCAATCTCAATCTCCTAAAAAAAATTGCACTTAATGACGTCAATCTCAGAGGTTGGATCATTTTAACCCTTGATTAGTTTGAGGTACCAACGAATTCTTGTATCCAGGTAGCATTACTTATATGAAACAAACTTTTGATCAGATTTTGCTGAGACCTACAAATTGGCAAAGCTGCAGGGCCATTGGGCATTATCCTCCAGAGGACAAAACCAAAGCAAATATGCTAAAATTTTATCAGCAATGCCCAGAATTAGGCTATACTCATTCCTCTGGGTTGGTAAATTATGCACAATTGGGAGAGATAGCTAGGAAGGACAAATCTTTTCCTTACGTCATACTCTAAAGCATGTTGCCACTTTCACCCGTGGAAATTAAAAAAAAAAAAAAGAAAAAAAAAAAAAGGAACCCTTCTGAACTATGTCAAAGTAGTTTTTTCTCAAATCACTTTTAGGAAATATCACCCATAAATCAAGATCAACAAGCCAATGTAGACTGATGACTTATTGTCCTTGAAGTAATGCATATTGCAACATGACTATTTTATATAGGTATGCCCTGATTCAATCACTGCTCCATCAGGATACCATGCAAAGCATACAGAGGGTAAGATTTCTCTATCCTATTGTCAAGTGGAAATGGTGAGTAGTGGATGGAAAACATAAAGACAGCCAAGACATAAATGCTACATGATATAGAAAGGAGGTCTAATGAATCTATAACCTTGCCATGTTGTGAAAGAATATAAGAGGTTTCCCTACACTCTAGATACCAACAATAGAACTTCTTTCCTATCAAAGAAAGACCATCTCACAGATCCCCACAGAAGTTCAATCATAAAACCTTACCGAGAAAAGAATATTTGTCTTGTCTTGATACACGGCATTTGTTGTTACAGTGGACTCAAGATCCTTCTCCACAGAGCAGCTCTCACCTGGAGTCATCAAATAAAATTCGCAGTTGTACAGAAACATACAATCCACGGATGGGATAATATTAGCCATTTATTTTACTTATGTACATAGGGTAGATGAGTCTAGAGGACAGGCTTTATGTAACCCGTGGCATTTTATTCATTGCCTTGTTACAAATGAAAATGCCCCGAACAATCATCAAGGCTGAAAAAAGATCAAGATTCCCATCAAGATCGAAAACAGCAATGGATCTAAGTGTATTCGGGAGGCTGATTCCAAACACTCGAATCCAAAACCATAAGTAATGATCATCAAGTGACTAGGTAACTAGACTGATAGAATAGCACAGACTGCACCAAGCTCAAATCAATTAACTTCTAAAGAGTGCTGTTGTGAGGACAGAATCCAAACAAAACACAATAATCCTTTATAACATGGCCAAGAGCTCAAGACCCTTTTTTTTCTTTTAGTAATTGAGCTTTAAGTCAAAAGTACAACATCTGAAAAGAAGACCAAAATCAGCTAAGCCTTTTTATGCCATGTCAATCAAGAATCAGTACATGAACAGTACATAATTACCTGTAAGAATTGCTTGATCAACACGTAATTGATCGCTTAGCATCTCTACCATTCTCATATCAGCTGGAATTTTACATCCCACTGTAAAAACCCATGAGAGTTAATTGTACTTTTTTGCTACTGAAAAGTATTATACTTTCATAAGATATATTCACCAACTGACCACAGACTTCTACATATCTCCTGGAACAAGGTCTGTAGCCGGAAGAATAGAGAAGCACCCTGAGGAAGAAATTTTAAGATTAAAAATTATTAATGTTGTTAACAATTCATGAGCAATTGTGGAACGCATAACTAACTATGCATCAGCACTTTAGAACAAAGAAGCAAGATAAACCACTAGATCTAAATCACTAAGCTATACCTCTGTATCATGAATTTGCAAAAGAGCTAATATAAGGAAAAGTTAGCAGGAAGGCAACAATTAAAAAGCATAAAAAATTTCACACAGAAAAGGTGCTCTGAAAATGAGGTCACATATCAATGCTTTTGCAGATATTTCACTTGACTGATGCTTTCTGATTAAAAGTATATTTTCCGTATCATCCGCAAAAATTAGCACTATGTAACAAAACAAGGCCATTTAGCCTTTTCTACTCTCAAAAACATCAGACAACTCCAACCAAGCTCATATGAACTGGTCTAATAACAAGAATAAATTTGAAACAAATGAAATAAGTAACCTAAATTTCTTATACGCATTACTGAATGCATTTAGATTGTACTATTTTAGTAAAAAAGAGATATTAATATTTTATAAACGGCCAACAAGCAAACAATCAGCATATCCTTACAGGGTTTTGGATTCAGATACAAGCTTACCATTGCGCAACACAGTTGCAACATCAGCTTGGTATGCACGTAATTCCTAAATCAACAAAGACAAAGTTGAAAATGCTAACGTTAAAAAAATCAAAAGAATATAACAAAAGAGATGCAATAAAGGGTGCAAGCAATCTCATATTATGCATAAAACCAAAGGATAGGTTGGTTCTTTCACACACACACACACAAAAAAAAAAAATCCACTATAATCAACTAAAAAGCCCCACAAATAGTGATTTGTTATGAAGTCCATCATAAAAACAAACCCTGTTTACTGCATGCAACAGACTTCCTTAATGGTTTTTGTTAAGTATGTTTTGTAAATATAAATAGTGTAGGGGCTTACTTGCAATATGTGTAAAATACAAATAAATATATAGAGTGGTGGGGGCCACCACAACGGTTGGTCTTTTCCCTCAAACATACATTTTGTCATGCTGCATATTATCATGGTATCAGAGCCAATCTGACATCAAATCTCCAACAAATACAATAATCCTTCTGCACATCAAGGTCATCTCTCATTATCGTCATCTCTTTTGTTCATCTCCAGCCTTTTTTTCTTTTTTTTCCTGTACAAGTCATCTCCAAAGGACTGCACGACATCACTTTGTCATTCTCACTGTCTTCTTCATCGATGTTCATTGTTTTCCAACATTCACAGCACAATGTTCCTCTCAATTCGTGCAACATCGTGTAGGTTTTGGGTCATTCTTGTGGCTTCTAATTCATACAGTGGTATTGGTTCCAGCAAGTTCTTTATTCTTGATTGTGATATTGCAGCTCCATTCTGCACTATTTTTTGGAGTAACACATAAGGATCTCTATAATATTTCTTGTGATGATTTAATATCTATTTTGGATTCTACCAATATGTCAGCCACTTTTGCAGCTACTACTAATACAATTATTCCATCTCTCTCAAGGTCTATGCTGATCACTACCAAGAAATTAAATGGGAAAAATTATGCTCCATCATCTGCAGCAGTCAAAGTTTGGTTTATAGGTCAAAGTCAATTGGATCATCTCACTAAGAGGGTTGAAGAGATTCCTCAAAACCATAGGGCTGCATGGCAAAAGATTGATGCGCAGCTTCTAGCACATCTTTGGCAAGCGATCGACCCTCCCTTATGAGTATATTCAGATGTTATTTCTCCCATTATGAGACATGGACACATGCTCTCGATCTCTATACTAGTGACATCTCTAGAGCTTATGAGATCATTGGAAATCTTTTCAGCTTCGTCAGTCTGATGGTGATATGATAACTTATATTGGTCACTTTCAAGCATATGCAACAATTTTAAAGAAATTCTTCAAATTACTCCAGATGTTCATATGCAAGATCGCATTGACAAATTATGAACTTATGTTTCTTCATTACATGCAACCTGACCTTGAATCCGTTAAAACTCAAATATTGGGAGGAACCACTATTCCTTCACTATTTGATTCTTATCAAAGGATGTTGCGTGCCTCTACTAGCATTGTACCTTCTAAACCATTAGGGACCAATCTGCTCTTGTGGTCAATCTAATTCCCCAGTACGTTTAGAGGGGAGGTCTTAATAGTCGAGGAGGATGGGGTAGCGGACATAGTGGAAGACATGGATCATGTCGTAACAAATGTAGTCACTGTGGTAAGAGGGGATATCTAAGAGAAACTTGTTATGCATTACATGGATTCCTTCCAAGACACTCTTTGCACAGAGCAAATGCTGTGCATACTCAAGAAGGAATTCATGATAGCTAGCCCTCCAATGACAAATCTACTATTGCTGTTCCTGTAGGGGAATATTCTCATTCACTTAAGTTACGGGCATCTCACTTTCATAGTACATCTCCATCTATAACTTCAGTAGCTAACCCTAGAACATCTTCAGCATATTTGACAAATACTTCTACATCTGCCCCATGGATTCTTAACTCAGGTTCCTCTGAGCATACGTCTAGTAACAGTTCCTTTTTCTCCAGCCTCACTGAACCTTTTTTTCCAGCCAATATCACACTCGCTGATGATCGCTTATATCAGTAAAAGGCACTGGTAATTTTGCTCCTACAACCTCACTGCTTTTATCAAATGTATTATATGTGCCAAAATTTCCATTAAGTTTAATATCTATTAGCAAGCTTACCAAAGATTTGAAATGCTCCATAACCTTTACATATAATTCTATTTCTATCCAAGATATGCAAACTAGAAGGGTAATTGGCACAGGACATGAGTCTAGAGGATTATACGAGCTAGCCATAACTCCATCAAGATCAGTGTATCCAGCAGAGCCTTCTCCTTTACAAATTCATAACTCTTTAGGACATCCAAGATTACAATCTCTTCAGAAAATGGTCCCTAATCTTTCTGGTCTTAGTAATTTAGAGTGTCACTCTTGTCAGTTGGGAAAGCATAGTAGGTCTTCTTTCCCAAGTCGAGTTAATAAACGCACTTCTGCACCTTTTGCTTTAGTTCATTCTGATATTTGGAGTCCTAGTTGTGTTACCTCTAAGATGAGGCCCAGTACTTTATAACCTTTATTGACGATTATTCCAGAATGACATGGTTTTTCTTAATGAAGAATTGTTCTAAGTTGTATATTGTATTTATATCTTCTTGTGCTGAAATCGAAACACAATTTGATATGCATGTTCAAGTATTAAGAACTGATAACGCTAAAAAATATCTTTTTTCTACTTTTCAGTCTTTTATGACTAGTCATGGCATACTTCATTAAACTTCTTGTTCATATATATCCCAACAAAATGGTGTCGCTGAATGAAAAAATAGACACTTAGTTGAAACAGCACATACTATGTTGCTTCATACAATGGTTCCCCTACAATTTTGGGATGATGCAATTCTTACTTCTCATTATCTCATCAAACATATGCCTTCTTCGGTACTTTACGACCAAGTTCCGTTCTCAATTCTTTTTCCTCACAATGCTTTATATAGCATTCCTCCACATGTATTTGGTTGTACTTGTTTTGTTCATGTTCCATCACCTAATAGAGACAAATTGTTGTCTCAACCCATTGTGTGTGTTTTTAGGATATTCACGTCTCCAAAAGGGGTATCATTGTTATTCTCCATATTTGCAACGTGTGTTTGTGTCACGCATGTGACATTCTTTGAATCCACTACTTTCTCCACTAGTTCATCTACAAATTCTAAGTCTATTGTAGAAGTTCTTCCAATCCCTATTCCTCTTTCCATGTCTTCGAACTTTAAATGCAGTATCACCATCTACAGAATCATTAGAGCCCACAACTATGCCACTACATGTTTACAAGTGTAGATCTAGCCAAGAATCAATTACAGCTACTACTCAAGATTCTAGTGACTTGCTAAACACCAATCCAGTCTCGATTCCACTTTCAAATCCAGATCTTCCTATTGCCTCATGGAAAGGTACCAGACAACGAACTACACTCTATCCTATCTCTGATTATATCCATATGCCTCTTTATGTCCCGATTACTTTGCTTTTGTGTTCTCTTTATCCTCAATTTCTGCTCCTCGAACTTTGTCAAAGGCATTATCTCATCCAGGATGGATGCAAGCTATTGAGTTATATATATACATAGGTCCCACATGGCTTAGACTAGTTCTATACCGTCTTTTGTATACGTATATAATATACTAATAAAAATATTCTAGTTTCTTCTCTTTTCTCTTTTAACATGATATCAGAGCTATGAGATAAGAAACCTAAGTCATCTAAACTCTGAACACAAACCTTAACCCTAAATTACCCAAACACAAAACCTAACCCTAATTTCGGCGATTTCAAGGCTTGTAGATTCTCTTTCTAGTGTCAGATTTGAAATCCGATCATATCACCGTGTTCCTCTCTCCTCCAGCGTCATATCCAAAAAATCTCGATGCCGAAAACAACCACAAGCGTCGCCTCCATCCATCAGGTTCTGTTGTTTTAACTTTTTTGGCTATTTTCTAGTATCTACTTTGGTGTTTTGCCCCATCGACGTATGGGTGGTGGGCCTATTCCTCTTCCACCTTTGTTCGTCGTCATCCGCCGCCGACAACTGCCGACAATGACTGTTTGTCTAATTCTTTTCACCTTTTTCATTCCTCTTTAAGGTGTGTCTTCATTCCGATATGGCTCATGATAGTTCCTCATCAAAAACTAATCCTTTTTCAAGCTTATTATCTCCCTCTCCTATCATTGCAACTAAGAAACTGATGGACAGTTCAAATTATTTATCTTCGTGGAGTTATGGTATATTGATCAAGGTCTACAAGACCATTTGCCCACTAAATCAAAAGATGTGCATAAGGAAAATAGAGATATTTGGATAAGAGCTAATGCTTTACTATTGAGTCTTCTGTGGCAATCCATTGATTCATCCCTTCATCCAATTTATAATCATTATCGTACATGCTATGATGTATGGGTTCAAGCAAAGACTCTTTATAGTAATGATATCTAGCATCTCTGTATTCGGTAATTTCTAATTTGCTTAATTTGATACAACCGGGTTTGTCTATTACCAATTTTCTTGGAAGATGGGCATTTATTAAAGCAGAGTATAACTCTTTCCTTCCTCCCGGTCAGTCTCTCCAGGATGATTTGGCTCAAAGAGACAAAATTCTTCATGATTTGCATTCTTGCTACTCTCGGTCCTGATCTTATTCCAATTCGTGATCAGATACTGGCTAGTCCTATCGTACCATCTATGAATGAAGTTTTCTCCCGCTTTCTTTGTGTTTCATCTATTCCTAATGCACCTCTACATGGTTTTTCTCCTATGGATAATTCAGCCTTAGCTTCTCATATGGCCCCTAAAACTCAAATAAATCCAAGAGAAGTACAAGGTGAAGATTGAGGAGGTAATCGGGGAGATCGTCCTAGGTGTAGCTATTGTCATCGGTAGGGGCATACCAGAGACAAATGCCACAAGTTACATGGACGTCCACCACGTGCTAATATCATTCAGAACACTAATTCTGCACCGATTGAAAGACAGCATCAAAACACTCTATTTCTCACAAGAGCTGATCTTGAAAATTATCTTAAGTATCAAGCTTCAAAGCTGTCGCCATCCTTTACTGCTTCCTTGCTCATACTGGTAATTCTGTTGCATATCTCACTCAGTCTTCTTCTTTAGACCCGTAGGTGGTTGATTCCGGTGCCTCTAAACATATTTCTAGTAATTCCCAACTATTTTCTCATTTTTAGAAATCTACCTCATTACCTTCAGTAACTGTAGCAAATGGTTCCCACACGGTTGCCAAAGCTGTAGGTAGTGCACAACCCTTACTATCTCTATCATTAGAATATGTTCTTTATATTCTTCATTGTCCTTTTAATCTTATATATGTTCATAAAATCACCCATGCACTAAACTATTCCATTAAATTCGACCTTCGTTCTATTATTTTCCAGGACCTTAGTACGAGACAGACGATTGGCACAAGATGTGTCACAGAGGCTTTACTACATCAATAACCCACAAGCTTCTACTATTATATGTTCTGCTATAGTCTCTCCAACTCTTCTCCACAATCGGTTGGGTCATCCACTCATCCCAGTTTTGCCACGTTTCAGAAGATAGTTCCTTACTTCTCCCATTTGTTTACTTTAGAGTATGAGTCGTGTCGGCTTGGAAAACAGTCTAAAACTTTGTTTCCCAAGAGAGTCAATAATCGGGCTACATCTCCCTTTTCTGTAGTTCATTCACATATTCAGGGCCCTAGTCTTGCCATCTTTGTTTTAGGTTTTCAATATTTTGTACCATTTATTGATGACTATTCTCGATGTACTTGGTTATATCTAATGAAAAGTCGTTCTAAGCTATTTTCTATTTTTTAGTTTTTGTGTTGAAATCAAAACTCAGTTTAATACATTTGTACAAATTTTGCGTAGTGATAATGGTCCTGAATATTTTTCTACTCAATTTATGTCATCCCATGGAATTTTACATCATTCTTCTTGTGCTTACACACTTCAACAAAATGGTGTTGCTGAGTGTAAAAATCAACATCTAACTGAGACTATTTGTACGCTTCTTTTGCATCACCGTGTTTCTACTCGTTTTTGGGCTGATGCCGTTCTTACTGCATGTTATCTCACTAACAAAATGCCCTCTTTTGTCCTTCAGCACAAAATTCCTCACATTATTCTATTCCTTGATCAACCTTATACTCTATTCCATTACATGTCTTTAGTTGCACATGCTTTGTTCACGGTATGTCTCCTGGTCAGGATAAACTCTCAGTCCGATCTATTAAGTGTGTTTTTCTTGGTTATTCCAAACTTCAAAAAGGTTACAAGTGCTATTCTCCCATTACTCGCCATTATTATCTGTCCCCTAATGTCACTTTCTTTGAATCTACTCCATTCTATTCTCCATCTTCATCTGGGAGTGCTATGTCTGAGGTTTTACCTAATCCATCTCAATTAATTCTTCCTGAATCTGTTCCTAGCGATCTTGAGTCTGTCTCTCCTATCTTTGACTCTATTCCTTCCCCTCCACTATTGCAAGTATACCATCAATGCTCTTGAAACCTGCCTTCCTCAGATTCCCTACCACTTTTAGATGCTCCTGCTGACTCACCTTCTGTTCCAACGCCTCCACGACTGAGGACCTCCCTAAAGCAGACCTTCCTATTGCCCTCAGAAAAGGTAATTGTTCCACTCGGAATCCCCATCCTATCTATAATTTTCTTAGCTATCACCGGTTGTCCCCATCCTATTGTGCTGTTGTTTCATCCTTATCTTCCATTTCTAATCCTGAAAATGTGAATGAGGCACTTTCAGATCCCGAGTGAACACAGGCAATGGTAGAAGAGATGACTGCCTTACATGCTAATGATACTTGGGATTTGGTCCCTTTACCTCTTGGAAAATGCTTACTTGGATGTCAATGGGTTTATGCTATAAAAGTTGGTCCTGATGGTAAAGTTGACCGACTTAAAGCTAGATTGGTTGCCAAGGGTTATACTCAGGTGTACATTTTGGACTATATTGATACTTTTTCTCCCGTTGCAAAGATGTCATCTGTTCGCTTGTTTCTCTCTATTGCAACTATGAAACACGGGCCTTTATACCACTTAGACATAAAAAATGCCTTTCTTCATGGTGAGCTTCAGGAAGATATGTATATAGAGCACTGCCTAGCTTTGTTGCTTAGGGGGAGTCTAATCTGGTATGTAAACTGTCGCTCACTTTATTTGGTCGAAACAATTACTTCAGGAGTTGAAATTTTGTGAAATATCACAGATGAAGCTAATTTGTGATAACCAAACTGCATTACATATATCCTATAATCCCATCTTTCATAAGAGAACTAAACATATAGAGATCGACTGTCACTTCATTCAAAAAAAAATCATCCCTGGCTACATCATCACTAGCTATGTCAATTCAAATGATCAATTGGCCGATATTTTGACTAAATCTCTTAGGGGTTCTTGTATTGGGTATATTTGTAGCAAGCTTGGTATATATGATTTGTATGCTCCAGCTTAAGGCGCAGTATTGAGTTGTATATGTACATAGGTTCCACATGGCTTAGACTAGTTCCGTATTGCCTTCTGTATACGTATATACACTATACTAATAAATATCTGTTAACACAAGCAATGATAGAAGAGATGCCTACCTTACATTCCAATGGGACTTAGGATCTGGTCCCTTTACCTCCTAGAAGGTCCCTAGTAGGTTGCAGATGGATTTATGCAGTGAAGACTTTACCAGATGATTTGGTTGGTCGCCTTAAGGCAAGACTAGTAACTAAAGACTATACACAAGTATATGATGTTGACTATATACACACTTTCTCTCTTCTAGCTAAGATGGTTTAAGTTCGCATATTCCTCTCTTTAAATGGCCTCTACATCAGTTGGATATTAAGAATGCTTTTCTCCATGGAAATTTGAATGTAGAGGTGTATATGGAGCAATCTCTAGGGTTTGTTGCTCAAGAGGAGACACATCTGGTTCATAGATTGAGGAAGTCTTTGTATGGGCAAAAGCAATCTCCTCAAGCTTGGTTTCGTAAATTTAGTTCCACTCTTTTTCAATTTGGTATGGTAAGAAGTATGTCAGGTCATTCGATTTTTTGTATGCCATCAGATTCAGAAAAGCGGATTTTCTTGATTATTTATGTTGATATTATCATTACCGGGATGATAGCAATGGGATCTCTAAATTGAAAACCCTCTTGCATCAACAATTTCAAACTAAAGATCTTGGAGAGTTAAAATACTTTTTAGATGTTGAGATTGCTCGCTCAAGAGGAGCTTCTCAAAGGAAATATATATTAGACTTGCTTGAGGAAATCAGAATGTTAGGTGCCAAGCCAATGGATACTCCTATCGATTGTAACATGAAACTAGTGTCGGGACAAAGGAAGCCTCTATCTAATCCAGGAAGGTACCACAGGCTTGTTGGTAAACTAAATTACTTTACAATAACTAAACCTGACAATTCTTCCGTTGTAAGTGTACTCAAGTCGGTTTCTTGAGTCTCCATGTGAAGTTCATTGGGAGGCAGCATTAAGGATATTGCGCTATCTTAAGGCCGCTCCTGGTAAGGGACTCATGTATCATAATCGAGGACATCTCCAGCTGACAGGTTATACTGATGCTAATTGGGCTAGATATCTTACAAAAAAAAACATCTACATCAAGTTATTATATTTTATTGGGGGGAAACTTCATTTCTTGGAAAAGCAAGAAACAGAATGTGGTAACTAGATCTAGTGTAGAAGCAGAATACAGAGCTATTGTACTTGCAACTTGTGAGCTTGTCTGGCTTAAGCAACTAATGGTTGAGTTAAAATTCAGCCAAAATGAGCCAATGAAGTTGTATTGTGATGATCAAGCTGCTATGCACATTGTCTTGGATCCCTTTTTTCATGAAAAACCAAACATATAGAAATTGATTATCATTTTGTCAGAGATAAGATGCAATCCAAAGATATCACAACGTCATTTGTTAACTCGAATGATCAGCTAGCTGACTTAATTACTAAGGCTATAAGAGGATCTAGAGTTGGGTATTTGTGAAACAAGCGGGGGCTTTGTGATATTTATGCACCGGTTTGAGGGAAGAGTGTTAAGTATGTTTTGTAAATATAAATAGTGTAGGGGCTTACTTGTAATATGTGTAAAATATAAATAAATATATATAGTAGCAGAGGCCACCACAATGGTTGGTTTTTTCCCTCAAACATATGTCTTGTCATGCTGCATATTATCAGTTTTAACCTCAATCAGTGAAATGGATAATCCTATTATCAGCCATCTTGATTAAAAAAAGAAAAACTAGAAAAGGCAGAAGTAAAGAGAACCATGATAAAGCTACAATTGGAGGAAAGCAGCATCAGCGACCATCTACCGTATTTGGAAAGAAAGAAACCAAAGACATATTGGGAAGCACCCATGTGATCCAAACCTTTTAGCTAGAATAGTCATATGGTGTATTAAATCTCTGCTCTAGTGTTATCAAGCCTCAGAAGCTCTTTTCTTTTAGTGGTGGTGTGGGTGGGGGGATAGCTTAGTTTCACCCATACAAGCGTTACACCCCCCCTTTCCATGTATATACATACATATATATATATATATCTGAATCTATCCAAAAGATAAGGCATACCACCATGTACATCCATTTTTCAAATGTCTACGCTTTCTAAACAAGCAGCAAGAGATGCAATTCTTTCTTACAACATAAGATATATTGTGTAAAGACAGAAAACACAAGAATCCATAAGATTAACCATCTAACCTATAGTAAAAACATGTTCAAAAGTGCAAGGTCAATTACAACAGATCCTTTTTCTACAAGCACATGCAACTCCCGATCAATTAGGTCCTTTTTCTACAAGCACATCCAACTCCCTATCAATTATTTTATAGTTTCATTCCATCCATAATGTTCTAGAAAATGGCATGAAAAATTACTATCCAATGCCTTCTTATCTGCACACTGTCTTGCCCAGCCCTCCCAAGCTGATAGGTATTAAGAAATTGTAACTGCCTGTATCATAAAAATACCCCTATATGCGCTGGCCAATCTCCATATTTGAGAAGCATAGTACCAAATACAGGAAAGTGGTCTACCGTTGCCTTTTTTTATGGCTAATTGATCTACTTTTTCCTTTTCTTTTTACAATAATAAACACTAGGTGGCAAGATTAAGGTCCCTTCTCCTAAAAGATAATTTGCAGTCTGGGGAATCTTCTCCCAGAATCCATCTGCATCAAAAATGCTGCTTCTGCACCTACTAGCATGCAAATGACTAAGTATAGCTCTACTCTGGTAATTCTAGCACATTTAAAACTCTTGGAGATGAATGAATCTCCCAAACATACTATAATTGTGATTTTTCTAACATATTTAGCTATTGGCTCTTTTACTTCTCCCCTCCAATCATCCAAAAACTTGTAGGACGGAATAGAGAAAGCATTCTTTTCTTCCTCCGTCCAGAAAAATTCCAGGCTACTTTACATACTATAATTGTGATATTTCTAACATACTTAGCTATTGGCTCTTGTACTTCTCCCTCCATTCATCCAAAAACTTGCAAGAGGGAATAGAGGAAGCATTCTTTTCTTCCACTGTCCAGAAAAATTCCAGGATTCTTTCCAATTTATAATAAAGAACAATTCTTTTGAAAAAATTACCATCTTTCCCCATTCCAAAGTTTATAAATTCGATTGGACAGTAGATGATCTCTCAATTACTGTCTTCCAGACAAGCCCTATGAACAAAGATCTTTCATTCACGAAACTCCATATGTAAAACTTGCAGATTCAAGGACCATCTTCCAAACCTTTTCATCGATAGTCCTATCCTTCCCACAATCTTACAAGGACGTGTATAATAAGAAATCAAGAAGATGCAATTTTGCAATAGCAATAGTAATTTGAATGATCTCAATAAGTTTTCCATCTAATGCTATGTTGCTTACTACTCCAAGAACTCCCATGATTTCTTTATCCTTTATGACGGCAATTATGAGTACTCAGTCTTAATTGAGAGGTTTCATAGTGCAAAAGGAAACCCAGTTGTTTGATGTACAATTTCCACTGCTGCTTTGCCTCACGACTACCAAATAAAGTTAATGAGTTTCTATTGAAATTTATAGCCCAGATTCATGTAACTCCATTTTCTCATGATATGGCATATGAGTGAGAAACTCTCCTCTCAACAGGTCCTTGAAAGGCTGATTAAATCCTTTTGCTCACCATTAAAAGTTGTGGCTTGGGATTTCCCCCTACGAAGCTGTAATGTAGATTCATTGGCTTCCCAAACATCCACCATGCGAATCTTGCTTCATCAATTTCTCTTAACAAAAAATTGTGTTTTTTTCTCATCTTCGGCTTGCAAAAAATAACCTAATACATATTGTCAATTTTCTCACTCTGCAACTCCACTAACAACCAACCAACCCTCAATTTTCAATTTCCTAGAAAGCATAGTAACATATCCATACCTAAATTGAAAGCCTGCTCACGAAAAGCTTACTGCTTTTGATTACAGCCACACAATTTTCATATAAAAAAAAATGAAGGTAAATTGAAAGAGAGGAGGGGAAAAAAAAAGGATGACCAAATGAAGGGCATCAGTCCAACTGAGGGGCTCAGTTGAATTTGATCACATTTATATTAGCATAACCTATTAAAAATCAAGAGTAACTTCTGAAGTTACCTCAAGTGCCTTCTCTGCATTCGTTTCTGTGATTACGCCTACTGTTGCATTGGCAGCTAATATCATTAAAATCACCTGCATGTGTCAGTACATCAATGCAATCAATGTTGACTTCTGCATACATATGAGCAGCTCACATCTAGATCACATGAGTGATGCAAATACAGCTGCAAGTAACTAGCCTGACATGAATGTCATAGACAGCAGGGCATGGAAAGAGCTCCTCCATCAGAAGAGCAACTAGACAGGTAAATAACTAAACAATGGTGAAGAGCCAAATGAGCCTATCCTCAACCCATCAAGGTATAATAGCAGAATCAAAAAGAATACTACAAGATGCAATCATAAACCAACTACTCACAGAAGGCTCCAAGAATGCAGTTAATCCTGTCTCTCCATTGATCAAAGCCAAAATGAAAGATACAAGCGCAGCTGCAATCAATATCTTCACTAGCAAATCGTCGAACTGTTTCAAAACCAATCTCCAAAAGGAAGTCCCTATATTTAAATAAAAAGAAAACAAAGCTTTTGCATCAAAATCAAGGTTTATTCAAGAAATGCCCACTGCATGCTGCAAAATGAAAAGGAATACTTCCCAACTAGAGCAAATGTTTTAACTCGAAACATCCAAGATGATTTATCCTTTAACCTTTCATTCACCTAACTTCACCAGCTTAGATGATTAAACAAAAATCAAACATAGAATGACATGGTGAAAAACAAATGCATGCAACATGACTTCTTTTGCCATCAAATTGAATTCACTTTCATGACCTCAGATTGAGAAAGCTATTTCAAAATTAATCATTAATGTTTCAGGTCACATTTTCAAGCCCATGCTTAACATTTGCCAAAACATTCAATCAAGCAAATAAGTGAGTTGATAATATATTTAAAATCATCTAAAATTAACCATGTATATAAGCCTTATCTCGTTACCTATTGACTTTTATATGCACAAAAAGATTGTCTGATGCATCAACATGAAAACTTTAGCATTGAAGTGCATAAACAAAAGAGGATACATGTTTGTGTGCCCATGCATGCAAGCAACCAAGCTCACTAGAGAAGAGAGGGAAAAAAAACAGGAGAGAGAGAGGAAAGAGGCTAGGCTTTTTTTTCTTCGGGCAGCACTGCAGACAACCGATAGGACATGCACCCAGTCAAAAATAAATCAGAAGAGCGATGATATGAAATTATAAAGGCGATAACAACAATGATTTAGTGTCACAAAGTTAAATTATAAGCATGCCAAGTAACAGATCCAAATGTAAAAGATAATAGAAAAAGAAAAAACAAAAAGCTAAATCTCAATACAAAAGGATAAGAAAACACATCATGGACTAGAATATACTACATCACCAAAAAATAAAAATCTTCTACGTCCACAACTAACATCTTGTTACTCCGAGAAATAGTAGATAGCTCAGCAATTGTATTAATAGGATATATATTTTAATTAAAGTAGTCTTACAAATGGTTAAAGCATCCACCTTCCACGATCCCAGCACAACAATCTATCCTAGATTATAGTATGTACCGCCAAAGCAACACTGCATTTTTCGGATATGAACCTGGAAATGTAAGTCGCCCACTACAATAAATGGATCACCGTACTACTCTGAAGTTATTCCATTTGAATGGTACTAGGAAAACATGATTCATAAAAAGGAGAAAGGCTTCCACGGCCCCATTTAGTATTCGTATAAACCTTCCAACCAATCATATACTGCCATGTATAGCTAAAAAAAAAAAAATAAAGCAGAGCCCACATTTCAAAGCATTACGTATAGCAACCAGTAATTAGCATGATCCTCACCAGGGATAGAAATTTTCACCTAAGCCAGCTACAACCACAGTGGGATTAAAATAATTCAAGTATACATCCTTCACCATAAGACAACCCTCACACTACATTCAAGCCCCAAATTCCAAAAAATTTCCCATTATCTTCCAATATTCCTTCAGTTAATTCCTTTAATCCACATCCATACAACTCTTAACAGTCTTAACTTAACAAACTAAACTTTTAAAAGTTATTCATCATACATACCGTTCTTCCCATAGTGCTTTGCATGTCTCACAACCTACCACCACGAATTCAATCCAATTAAAACAATATATAAATATACGTATGTATGAATATATATAAAATTCAACAACCAAGAACGCGTACCTGAGAATCAGTAAGTCCTTTAGTAGGGTCTACTTGAAAGTAATCCAATACCTGAAGCAAAATAAAAACAAGCGCATTATAACAAAAATGAAGTAATCTGATCTTGAGTTGTTGGAATAGCCTAGAAGTGTTTTCACCTCCGAAACAGATCTAGCGAATGCATCCTCCATGAGAGAGAGAGAGACAGAAGGTGAAGGGGAAAACGAGGGGGAGAGAGAGAGTTTGTGCTGGTAAGATCTAAAAGAGTTTTTTCCCTTTTTAAGTTTATGTTTGGGACGAAGAAGAAGTTGAAGCACCAACGTAAGTAAGAAACAAGCAACGTTAATGTGCAGGATTTTGGGTCGATGTATTCGAATTGGCTCAAAGACAGAAACATTTCTGAAAAATTCCAGAAAGATTAAAAAATTAAAAAAAAAATTAAAATCTTTCTGCAATAGATTGCCAATTCTTTGAAACATGCGTAATTTTTTTTTATTTTTTCCTTTTTCCGCTCGAGAAAAGGAAAAAAATAATTATATTTTTAAAAAATTACAAAAATATCATCGGATCAAAATAATCTCGATTTTAGACAATTTGATGAGATCGGACAGCCTGGTACCTCGTCTCTTCAAAAAATGAGATCTGTGCGAGTAAAAACTAACCAGACCTTCTTCTTCCCTTTTCTCCATCTCTACAAATCCTAACTCCCAATTCGTCATTTGCATTTGATTAAGCACAATTAGATCCGTGAAGTTATGTATTTGGATCAGACGGTGTTGGAAGAGAAGCAATTTGTTGGAGAGGGGTGTTGTAAGCACGAGAACAAGGACAACGACGAATGGCGACGGCGGCGGCGACGATTCCAAGGTATGAATCCATATTTTTTCGAAATTTTTGTTAAATTATTGATGCTACGTTATTGAGTATTCGTTGTATGTGTTGTAGGATTATTGTATATTGTAAGATTCCGAATTTTTGTAAAATTTTATTTGAATTATCAATGCTATGTTGTCGAATATTGATAGTGTGAAATGTACGCATTTTGTTGTTGTACGCAAAATTCAATTAATTATAAATTATTATATAATTTATTAAACATTACAATTCAACTAAAGCGATACAAATTTTGTATAATTTATTAGAAATTTTTATATTTTATTAGAAATTGTTATAATAACCTGTGTAAATAGATGTATTCTGTTTTCATGACTCACTTACTCACTGCTCTACATTTTCTATGTTGCTTGTAAGCAGATTTTATTTATAGAGTCCCAGATATGCATCTAGATATTACTTCTTCCACTACACGAGATGTCTATCGTGTAGTTGAAGAGTTCATGGGGCTCAGTTTAAACGATCCACCACCACCAGCCCCAGCAGCAGGACCACCACCATCTAATGACCCACATCCACAGCCTAGTCAAAGGCGACATCCACATAGGGAGAGGCATGGGCGAGGACGAGGACGGGGTCAGGAGCGAGGCCGTGGTAGAGGTATATAGATTGTGGACGAGCCTAAGCCGTCCCACGTACCGTAATTTGATCAGCTTAGCTTTCCCAGTAGGGGTGGGCAAAACAACCGACCGAACCAAACCAATCCGTAACCGAACCAATCCAAACCGAAAATATGGTTTTTTTCATGGTTTGGTTTGAAATTTTTCAAATCCGAACCAATCCGTAAATTTATGGTTTGGTTTGAAAGGTAAACCAAACCAATCCGTAAAACCGAACCAAACCGTTTTAAAAAAATATAATAATATTTTACTATATGTTTATATGATTTCATTGTATATTTATTATTTGGTAAATATTAATTAAATCAACTTGTTCTTTTTTAATTTTTTTAAGCTCATGATATGTAATTTTTTTTTATGATGAACTATTATTTTTTTTTAATAGCTTTTAACTTTGTAAAGTATGAAATTTATTTATTTAGTTACAAATTTTCCTTATGTATTAATTGTTTAATATATTTTGTCAGTTGGTCATTTTATCCAGTGATGAATTTTGTTGATAGATAATTTTTTATTTTAGCTAAATTATTGGTAGATAATTGACATGATGGTTATATTAAAAATCATAAATTATGACTTACTATGTATTGGTTGGTGAATGTATTTTATTGGTGGATAATTGATTTTATAGAGAACTATAGATTAGAAGTATGATGAATTTATAAAGTATTTTATCGTAGTTTATAATATCAACTTTGTAAATTGATATAAATATTTAAGAATCTACAAAAATGTAAAAAAACTAGAATAAGAAAAATTTTTAGTTAGAATTTTGATTTAAACCGTAATCCAAACCGAACCAAACCGTTATTTAATGGTTTAAAAAATTATAATCCGAACTAAACCGTTACTTAATGGTTTGGTTTGGGATGGAAAAAAAACCAAACCGTAAATTATGGTTTGGTTTGGTTTTAGGAAAAACCGAACCAAACCGATCCGTGCCCACCCCTATTTCCCAGTACCTTCATGATGAGGCTGGCCCATCGTCATCATCACACACACATCTTTTCGACACCCCCATGCCAGACGCGTCATATAGTGAGTTTCAGACCCCTCTAGCTCCACAGAAGAGGCGACCATCGTCATCGCATGATATGGGTGAGGAACTCACACAGGTGGAGCCAGACCTAGCCCCATTTCATCCATTCGGTGGTGCTGGTGGAAATGAGGATGGCACAGTTACACAGATTGATCCATCCACACAATCCTCATCAGCGCACACCATTCGCTCGTACCTTTGTTAAACGGGGACGAGGGAGGCAGGGTAGAGACCAGCAGTAGTAGATAGGAGACTTTCTCAATTTTTATGATTGTTGGATACAGATCCTTAGTTTTTTTATGATTACCGTATTCCTTCTCTTGTGTACATTTGATGAAAACTAAAAATCAGTCATTGGTTTCGTATTTCACTTTCTTTCAGTTCTATCTTATCTTTGTGATGAAAAGTACGACGATACATTTGTGGTTTAATGATTTGGGATGGGAACTGCGTTTGGTTAGATTGAGTTTCGAAATACTACTGAAGTTTGGAAGTTGTTTAGCCATGGGGGAGGATGACTAATTACTTGTATAGCTGTTTTTATCTGATTTTTTACAGGTTTTGCTCCAAATGTAAAAATTAATCTGTTTTTCAAGGAACAAAAGGGGGGGAAGTAATTTGGCTTGACCTCATCTCTTGAAGAAACGAGGTCAAGTTGCCTAAAATCGGGATTATTTTGATCCTTATGGCATTTTTATAATTTTTTTAAAACATAATTGTTTTTTTCCTTTTTCCTTTTCCGCCCTCTCAATTTCACTTAAAAGTAAAATGAGAAAAACTAAAAAAAAAGTTTGTATCTTTTACTGTTTTATAATTTTAAATTACTTTTATTTTGTTAAATAAGAACAAGGATAAAAAAAATAATAATATTTAAAAAGAATTATACAAATACTACTGAGCAAAAAATAATTCCAAAAATAGAAAAATCAAACTTATATCCCTAAGAGATGAGATTTTAAATGGCCAACCTCTTCTCTTCAAATTCGTCTCTTGAAAAAATAAAGACAAAATCAACCCGTCTCTTCAAATGATGAGAATGTTATAGTTGTAGTGACCTCGTCCCTTGAAGAGACAAAGTTGATTTTAAGAATACTAAATTCATCTCTTAAAAAATGAACCTCGTCTCTTCGATAAACGAGTTTAACATGCCTAATTCTATGATTATTTTCACTCCAGTGATATTTTTGTAATTTTTTTATGATTAACCCCGTCTCTTGAAAAAATAAAGACAAAATCAACCCCGTCTCTTCAAATGATGAGAATGTTATAGTTGTAGTGACCTCGTCCCTTGAAGAGACAAAGTTGATTTTAAGAATACTAAACTCATCTCTTAAAAAAACGAACCTCGTCTCTTCGATAAATGAGTTTAACATGCCTAATTCTATGATTATTTTCACTCCAGTGATATTTTTGTAATTTTTTTTCAAAATAATAATATTAATTTCCTTATCCCAATAAGCATATTAAAAAGGGTATAAGATAAAAGTTGAGATAAAGCCTAGCAAGAAAATTAAAAAAGTGAATAGATGAACAAGTTTATTATGAAATCGAACATGATAAATCATGTTGAATTTATTCAAGAATATTATTAAATAACATCCCTAATCGTGTGCTTCAATTTTGCATATCGAAATCTGAGTTGTGGTTTTAGATCTTATGACAAAAGCTTTTCAAAGTCTCATGGAAACCAAGGCTAACATCTAAATTATAGTTTTTTTTTTTTTTTCTAACTACTATGTCCACTTATCATTGGATACTAATGTTAGTTGTAAGTTTAACCATTAACCATTTTGTTCCTTCAATATCAAAATGTGAACATTAGTTTAGATGGCATCTAAATGTTAGGAAAATGTAGGCTATAATTGTGCGAATTTTAAAAAATAATCCAAAAATGTTATGAAAATCAAGTTTATTACAAATATAGAGAGTAAAGGCATGTTGTTGAAAGCATCTTTAAAATTGCATTGAAAGTGATTTCAAAAATAGTGTTTTCAATGAATATATATTTATATCAAAGGCAATGTTAAATAGGATGGTCCTCCTCTTCTTATGCGCCTTCACAAAATTGAACACCTTCCCCTTACTCTTCAATCAGAAGATACAATTCCACTCCACCATGTGCCTCAACATACTTAATGGCAATCTAATACACTCGTCTCACAAGTCCAATGAGGTACTCTCTACAAGTAACAGGCCACCCGCATGCAGTCTAAGCTGCTTCTCCACATTCTAAATGGCCATGGTCATGTCCCTTAATGCCATATAGAATGTATGAGTCTCTAATCTCCATTGCTCTAAGAGTGTTGTAATGAGGTTCCAATAGAACTAGATATATAGGAGGCTTATCAGTTCAAGAAAACAAGCCTAGTCTAAATAAGATAGTATGCATTCATCATGGGCCTCCCAATATAGACATGCTTCGATGTTGGCTCCTACGTTTAACAACTAGGGCAATAGCTCAAGTCAACATAAAACAAATAAATTAAGTAAGATTTTGCTAAATAACAAGTGAATTTTTGTTACCATCTCATGATCTAATGCTTACCTCATCTCTCTATACTACATATGAGGATTGCCTCTCTTGTTGAGTAAACAATGAAAGATTAAGGGGTCCTAGCTCCATCTAGCTTAGGAGTAAAAAGATGAAGTTCTATATGAAAGTAAAGGTTTAAGGTGGAAAGAAACAAACATTAGGATATATTTCACATTCAAAGCAAACATGTTGTGTTATAATATATCTCCACTATCGATACCCCATCAGTTCCTCTTTAGGCTGCTCCTCCTATTGTGGCTTTACTATCTACAATGACTGTGCAGTGACTACATGTGGTCCTATTAGGGTACTCTTGAAGTCCATTTTCATCTTATATTGCTTAGTTCTAGGCTTCCCCTTTGGGTGTATATTACTCAAATACATCTAATGAGTGGAGTTGGGTCTTCGTTAATAAAAACTTGTTCTTTGAAAAAAAATTTAGTGTCGCTCATATAAAAACTTGATCATCTGTTTAAAACCTCTTTCAAAAGTTATGCCAAATGTTCTAACATGACTTCTAAAAGCTTCTGATATATATTATAGTACATCTTGCTACAAAGTGATAGGAATCAAGGTTTGATTGGACTGATAACTCGAGATAAAGTTAAAGGATTCTAAACTTTTCTCAACGAATCATTATTGATGAAAGCAAATTAGGAAAATCAAATTACAACACAATCACCCCATAATAAAACCCATGATGCAGGCCATGATGGCAACCCCCCTCCATGCCACTCGTGATGAAGCTTGTTATCACGTCATCATCAAATAACTTTGAAGACAACGGAGATCACGGCTCCTATCATGCCCATGATGCTGACTTTGATAATTGTAATCGCGGTCGTGATACGCTTAAATAGTATGAAGAAATTTTGGCCAAGGAGATCTTGGTCTGAGTCGGCTGTGATCACTAACATGATGTGATCCCTATTTAGCAAATTTAAGCTTGTCTAGTTTCTTATTTTATTGTGTGGCTTTTAGTTTCACATTTCCTATTACCTGACTCGTTGGAGTGTATAAGGGTTATGCTAACATAAGTTTTAAGTTCTTACCACCTTTGACAACTTAATATGTCTGTATTTCTTGAATTTGGTTCTTGAATGAATTTGAGAACTTTTCTCAACCTTTGTTGTCTTTATCATCGTTAATCATATTGATTAATCAATATAACTAATTTAATCTTTTCTCGATGCGTAATATCCTACGAAAGAATTGTTTAAATCATTTATATTCTGTTTTTATTAAAAACTACAAAATCATAGTCATAAAAACACTTTATTATGAGAGGTTATTTGAGAGAAATCTAATGCATAATTCTAACACAAATCATATTTTTATCACAAGGTCTAGTCACTTAATTAAATTGATTAGATATCCTTAGTTCCTTTTTGTTATCATATAAACTATTAGGGAGATATCCTTAAGATCCATAAATTGAATCAAACATTATGAAAGACTATAAATTTAAGAGAAAAATGTTGTCGATATGTCGAACACTGTAAGCTTTAAATTGTCAAGATGGCTTAAGTGGGTGCCTAGAAAACTATGAGACTGAAAGGGAAATTTGTTGTCTAATTGTAAACTTTTGTACCTTATACCATGAATTGAAGATGTATAATATTTTCCTCCAGACAATAATTGTATAATTACAAAATTTGACATGGGCAAATCTACAGACGTAGAGAAGTAAAATCTAGTTACAAGTATAAAATAAGTGTGCAAAATTACCCTGTGCAAATGAAACAAGACCATCTTGAAATGGATTGTAAGTGTAGTATTTGCTATGCATTGGCTCTAACCACCACATATGAAAAAAAGATGAAAAAAACTTCTAAGCTACGACTATTCCAAGAAGAAAGATATATTAAAATTGAAGAAAGAATAAAGGGTTAATGTCACGATTGATATGTGAACTTTGATAAAATATACAATTAAGTATATAAACTATGAAATCAATCAATTAGGTACTCGAAAGAACTTTTTATGTACATTAATAATACCTCTGTAAAATTGGTTCACACCATCATTAACGTGGCATTTTAAACCAATATGACAGAAGTATTATTAGTATGCATGAAATGTTCTTTTAAATACTAAATTAATCAATTTCAAAGTTCAGATATCTAATTACACATTTTACCAAAGTTATATACCATTCATGAAATTAACCCCTTTTTTTACAAAAGAATGCCAATTTATAATTTAAAAAAATGAACAATTATAATTAATATACATGAATATGAAAATGTGAAGATGCATTGTAAAATACTCAAAGGTAGGAGGTAGGAAGGGGAAGGATTGAGTATTTGCTTTAAAGATCTCAAATAATTAATTTTAATGCAACAGATCAATTTTAACATTAATTGCAGCGGATAATACATAGCAGATTTATAATAAGAAATTAAAGAGATAGTGATAGAAAATTTTAGTCCACGTTTAACGTAGAGTTTGGCCCACTTCTTACTCTCCATGATCCACCAATGCCTCCAATCGAGGACTTCACCACCAGTTTCTTAATCATTGCAGATAATCATGCTCAAGTTGAGCAATACACCACTGTTACAATACTTAAGGAAATAAAGTATTTACTCTTTCTTTAGATGCTCTCTGATAAATAGCAAATATAAGAACAAAGCACCATAATATTTCTCTCTCTCTCTTTTATGAGATATATAAATTAATGAATAAGAGAATAAGAAAATTAATAATTTGTCTATTTGCAAGTAAAAGCTCTTTTCGCACTTATCTTCTATTGAATCTCCCAAGGATAAAGTGTATATAGCCTTCAAAAATTCAAATGTCTGTTAAAGATAATGTATTTAAGTCACAAAGTATTAAATGCACTTCAACGACTCTTTTTACCACATCAACTCCAGTATTTAAATTGTCATGCCATAAAGACTCATTGCACCTCAAAGCATCATGCCTCATTTTTGCTATCGACAAGTGTTTGATCTCTTAGACTCCATCAAGTCTTGAATTCAAACTTGTCATGCTTTAAGACTTGCCACTCCTCAATGTGTCGCGCCTCAAATTTAACCATAATCAATACTGTGCTTCTTTGGTATTGTTGAGTTTTAGACTTTAAAATCATCACCCCTTGAACAATAGACTCGTCGAGTCATCGATGAACCTCTCGACCAAGGCTGTGCATTTTTTGACCTTATCGAGTCTTAGTCTTGAGTTTATCTCGTCTTGATTAATGAAGTTGTCTAGCTCTCAACTTAACCTTTAACTAATATTGTTCATCACTAATTTTGTTCCTGCAGAAACTCCATAAAGACGCACAACATACACATATATATTATAGCATATCATTTAGCTAATCAAGTGCAGTTTACCATAATTGAATAGTTAATTGTGCATCACATTGTCTCGTCAAAATCCACATTAAACATACAAACTCAACAATCTCTCTATTTTTAATGAGGACAATTATGCACAATTAAACCTTTTTTAATTTAGTACACTCCCCCTCAATTAAGCATCTCGGTTTCAAAGGAATTTTCTCATATTTGATTTAAAGGCTTAATGCTTAATTATAGGGAAATGTAAACTAACTTATTTTTCATTTTTATTCCTAAGAAGCATTAGGCAACAGTTAACTTATGCAAACAACACACATCTTTCCTTCATTTTATCAAAATAACTGCCTCACAAAGAAGACTTCACAAAGCCTTAACACGATAAATTCACACAAGTGCCTCAACACACGAGGACTTCATCAATTGTTTACACACACATAGGACTTCATATAAGTGCCTTAACACATGAGGTCTTCACCAAAGAACTAAACAAAATGCATGTTAATTGTGCATACAACATCTCTCTCCCCCTTTAGACTCGTCAAAAATAAAATAAAACACACTTCATACATGTAACTTCAGCATATTTTCCCTTTTGGACTAATCGAAAAATAACCATGAGGTAGGTGCTTTAAATATATCTCTCCCCCCTTAGACACATCAAAAACATGATTTGTGTGTGTTAATTGTATGTTCTCTCTCCATTAGGACTGATCAAAAGATAAATGCGTAGACAAGGCATTAATATCATAATCAAAAGCATACTTTCATGCATGCTAATTTATGCATATAGCACTTCTCCTTCTTTGTACTTAAAAGAAATAAGATGACAGATTTAGAGCATTACAGATAAGAGAAGATGCACAAACAACATACCAATTCAAATATTCATATAAGTCCAAAAAGAATCACGTTTAATCATTCAAAACCAAAATTTAGCATTAATTTGGCTTGATATGCGCACAAATAACATATCATAGATTTTTACAAACATAACATATCACAAGCATCACAGAGCATATATGAACATCTAATAGCTTCTTTTATCCTTAGATCAAGTTCTAGATCAACTTGGCTCCATGATATTTTAGCACTCGTCTTACTTGATCATGCCTAATTCTCTTCGCAAAATGCAAAAACAATATTCACTCAAGGGTTTTGTAAAAATACCAGCAATCTGATTGTTTGTAACAACAAATTTCAAGCTGATATCTTTATTTAGAGCATGACCTCTAATAAAATGACGTCTAATTTTGATATGCTTGGTCCTTAAGTGTTGAATCATATTTTTTTTCAAATTTATAGCACTGTATTATCACAACAATTGAAACATTTTCATATCTTAAACAGTATCAAGTAAAGTTTGTTTCATCTATAAAACTTGTGCACAACAACTACCAATAACTGTATATTCAGCTTCAACAGTTGAAAGTACAACCGAATTTTGCTTTTTCGAGTGCCGAGATATTAGAGAATTTCCAAGAAAGTAACATGTGCTGCTTGTGCTTTTCCGATGAACTTTATAACCAACAAAATCAGCATTAGAGTATCCAATTAAATCAAAGAGATAAATTTTGGATATCACAAGCCAATTTCAATCATACCTAAGATACTTGAATATGTGTTTTACTGTACTCAAGTGTGAATCTTTTAGCAAGACTGAAATTGTGCACATACACACACCGAAAACTTGATATCAGGTCTAAAAGTTGTTAAATATAACAAACTACCTATCATGCATCTAGAAAGCTTTCACACACATTTTTTTCCTATTTTCATCTTTATCAAGCTTTACATTTATGCTCATAGGTGTGGGTTTCATTTTATCATTATTCATTTTGAACCTTTTCAACAAATCTTTGGTATATTTAGATTGATTGATGAATGTTCCATTTTCATATTGCTTTATTGAAGTCCTAGAAAATAATTAAGTTCTCCCATCATTTCATTTCAAATTCTTTTTTCATGGACTCAACAAATTCATTTATAAAACTCATATTAGTAGCTCTAAACACAATATCATCCACATAGATTTGCAAAATCAATGTGTTTGACTAGTGATTTTTTATAAAGTTGTATCAAATTCTCCTCTAGGAAATCCATTATTTAAAAGGAAGCTATTAAGTCTTTCATACGAAACTTTAGGAGCTTGCTTGAGTCCATAAAGAGCTTTATTTAATTTAAAAACATGATCGGAGAATTTATTATTTTCAAAACCTAGTGGTTGCTCTATAGACTTTTTTCTTTTATAAAACCATTTAAGAAAGCACTTTTAACATTTATTTAAAAAGAGTGAAATTTTTTAAAGCAATAAATGCCAAAAGCATTCTTATAGATTCTAATCTAGCCACCAAAGCAAAGGTCTCATCAAAATCTAGCCTTCTTCTTAATTATATCCTTTAACAAATAATATATCTTTATTTCTTGATATATCCCACATTCATCAAGCTTGTTTCTATAAACCCATTTGGTTCCAATAAAAGGTCTATTATTAGGTCTTGAAACCAATTTCTAAATACCATTTCTTGTGAACTGGTTTAATTCTTCTTGCATAGTTAGTATCCGAAATTCATCTTTTAATGCTTCTTTAATATTTTTAGGCTCAGTTTGAGATAGAAAAATAAGATTACTTGTAAAGTACAAATAAATAATTTATAATGAAGGGTATGTAATAGAGTGATATATAAAAGGGTATTTTTGTCCTTAAACAGATGAATTTGGACACGAGGAAGTCACGTGCGAATGATCAGACGAATTTGGCTTAGGCCAGCATCTAAGCTGCTAGCTTTGAATCCCAAGCCACCGGCCTAAAGGCAATGGACGACTATAAGCCCCTGAAAATTTCAGTAAATAATTCCAAAATAAACATCGAAAATAAACTTTAAAAATGGCTCCAAATTAAAACCGAACTTCGACTAGTCCTAAATCACGAACGAATCCAGAAATTTCTTAATATTGAGAAAATGAGAATCCTTAAAAATAAAAATAAGAACTCAACAGTTTTTTAAATCCAAAACCACCACGTATGACAAATTCTATATATAACTTCGACTTGTAAAATAGGGTAATATAGAACTCAAAAACAAATTATTAAAATAAATAACGATAAACCTTTGGAAATAAAACCCAATTCAAGAATTCAAAAAACGTTAAGAGATATTAAATACTTACAAAAATAAAATTCTCAAACTAAATGTGATGTATAAACATAAACCCCTAGTTTCCAAATTGACAAAGATCTAAACCGAAAAATCACCCGGGAACCCTAAGTGGAATATAGTAGTTTAAGTTCGAAAATCTCACGCCCTTAGCCCTAGAGACCGAGGTGTAGTTTTAGTGTGTAAAGTAGCTCGTAGTAATATAAGGTCACTTAAAATATCGTATTGGTAAATTTTTGACCTATTTCAAACCCATTCGGATACAGGCTTTGAAAAGCATGTACCGAGGCTCGAGATATAAAAAATATACCACTAATACCGTTAGACTCGTATTTTCATAAGGATTTCAAAAATATCAGTTTTATAACTTTTCGATAACTAAAAGATGATTTTGCGATTATATTCGTATTTCTTTATTACTAGTAATTAACTAGTCTTTTGCACTATTCACTAATATTCATTACATAATTTTATTATTCTTGTAAACCCTTATATTTTTAGATAAATATTTTATATATCATAGAAAATTCCATTTTTCCAAAATTTAGTTCATTTGGGGTTTTTATGGGATCAGTTTCTGTTTAAAACCCGATACTAAAAATAAAATAAATTAATTAAACAATTAAAAATATTTTTATTTTCATAAAATAATTTTTTAGAATTTTTCGAGTTATAAAAATAGTTATAGCTCATATTCGTATATTTTGATCATACAGGTAACTTATTTGTTAATTCACTAAAATAAATTAATTAATTATCTTATTTTAATTATGAAAAATCTGCTACAAAAATTTGGAATACATTTTCTATTTTTTTCTTATTTTTATTTTATTTATTAAGAAAGTACTCTTACAAACTCATACCTTTAAGTACACCTTTTACACATCACTTCTTTTTCACTTCAATCTTTCTACACTTCACTCATCACTTCATGGCAGATTTTTGACCTTCTTTTGGCTGCCTTTTGTCCTTTGAAACCCTCCAAAATTAATTAAAATAACCTCTTTCAATCCTTTTTCAAGAAACTACATACCATTAATTACACATTACAATTTTAAGTAAAAAACCAACCAAATTCCTCTCCTCTCTCCTCCATCTTTCACGCCAGCCCTAGTGATGTCTTGGCTGCCATTTCTTTTTTTTTTTTTTTTTAAGTGTCTTAAAACTCCTTCTATCTTTCTCTCTCATTTAAACCTTCAAACTTTTACCATTCCTTACATTTTTCCTCTCTTTCTCTCTTCATGTCATGTTCTTGCTTGCACTTGTGCCCTTATTCTTCATTGGAGCTTCCACACATATTTCTTCAAGATTTTTGGTAAAACTCTTTTCCAAGCTTTCATAGTTTTAGGTTGAATATTGAGAGTTTCATGTATCAAAGGACCTTCCGTAAGCTTAAAAGCTAAGGATGATGATGCCAAAATGAAACACTCATCTTACTCATGATTATTCTCTTGTACTATTATTATTTTCTTGCTAAAAGTAGTTATATTTTGTAGATCTAACTGTTATGTAACTTTGCTTATGTTTATGTTTAGATCTATGAGTTTATAGTTTACTACCATGGATTTCTTTTATATTTATGTTCATAGTAAGTGTAGATCTTAGTTTTGAATTCAAACAAAAATGGTGAAATTCGTATCTAGGCAAGACCCACATTTAAAAACCACTTTCTAAGTGTCAAAATGAAAGTTTTACTTGAAATAATGAAGGCTTAATGGGTATATATCATCAAGACTTCATTTTATATCGTTCAAAGGTGGTTTCCAAAGATTATTTTTCAAAACAAAATTCTATTTTTCGGATCTAGACAAAGGCACAACTTAAAAACATGTTTTCCAACTCAAAAATAAAGTTTTTATTCAAGATATGGAAGGCTCTTAAGATAGGACATGTAAAGGATGAATTTTCATAAGTTTAGATGGATTTTATGAAAAGATATGTCCAAAAACAAATTTTGTAAATTCGGATCTCAATCAAAACCAATTTTGAAAACCCATTTTTCAACACTAAAATGAAGGATTTGTTTAAAAAATGAAAGGCTTATGGAATAGGTATCAATAAGAGATATTTTTTATAAGTAAATAGTAGATTTACTAATAGAGATTCTCAAGATAGGAAGAGATTACAAAATATAAAATTTGAGTTTTATCTTAACTTTTTGAAATTCGGATGGTTTCAAGACCATGCCTTAAAAACCCTTTTATCAACTCCAAAACTTGTGTTTTATATGAAAAATGAAGAGTATGGGTCATAGATATTATCAAGTAGAGATTTTTATAAGTTAAGATGGGATTTGCTAAGAAAAAAATGTAGAACAAGGAGTAGAAATAAAGTAGAAAAATTTGAGTTGTTTGTCATTTTAAGAAATTCGTAATAATGGAGTAATGGTATGAAAACACTTACTTTCCGAACTCAAAATAGAAGTTTTATTGAAGAAATAAAGTCTTTAGTGGTTAGGCATGGTTAAGCCTTAATTTTCTAAGTATCAAATGAGTTTACTTAAAGGAATCACCACAAAAACAATTTTTACAAAATTCGGATTTTGGAATGAAAAATATTTAAAAACATGTTTACAAAGTGTAAAATGGGAATTTTTATTAAAAAACAAAGTCCTTAAGGAATATACATAATGAGGACTTAATTTTAACAAGAATAAATGAACTTTATCAAGGAATTTTTCTAAAAACAAGTGGGAATTATCAAGACTACAAGACTAGCCTTTCTAAGTTGATTTTTCATAAAATCTTATAAGGAAAAAGTTTCTAAAAATTTCTTTTATTAAATATCATCAAGAACATGTATATATATATATATATATATCATGACATATCATTTATGTTAGTAACTTGCTCATATTGCATGTATGCTTGATTTGGATAGTAGAAACTTCATGAACTTTCACAAAATCAAATTTCTAAATTGGATTTCGCTACTGATTTGAACTGATCAAATCTAAAATGACCAAGTTATGGCCGTTTTAAGTCGGGACTTCCGCAAATGACGGGAATTTCGAATTTACTTGTTTTGTTAAATAGTTTAGATTAATTAAGTGATGAAATACTTATTAGGGTATTTCTTCCTTTTTAGGTGATCTCGAATCGACGATTCCCTATCGCCATATTACTTTTACTAAGAGAATGGTGATCCAATGGCCGAGTGAGTTTTCCTCTTATTTTGTTACCTTGTTTGTGCTTGTAGCTAGTTACATTAGAATTATAGGAACAAGATAAAAGCCGATATGAATGGGGATGGGATAATCGATGAGACCTTGATGTATGTATGCCAAAGAATACTAAAGTATATCGAAACCATGATTCAATTGGATAACTGCACTGTTCATACTATTTTTGTTTATGTGTATGATATGGTCACTCTAAAGAATGTATGAATAATTTGACCTAAGCAAAAATAAATTGGTCATGCATCGCATCGGACAAGTTGTATTTGGTAGCGTGCTACTCCTACGCAGGTCCATCGGTATGGTTCGAGGACTCGTTTGGAGAATGAGACCCAGTATCAGAGTTCATTCATAAGGAACTAAGGCGTACAGAGGATGCATCCCATGTATGAGCCTAGCCAAATCGAGTGTTATGAGCCTAGGGGGCTTAGGCACTAGCAGCGGTTCTGTGGACTTTCAATACCATCCCTAACCCTAGATACAAAGGGCGTAAATCTGTTCTGTTTATCGGTTCCAGATACCCATACATAATTATCTGCTCATGTGTTTATTCATGCATAGCATATGGATGATTTATAATTTGCTTGTTATGGTTTGAAATTAAGGGAACCCTCACTAAGCTAGTGTAGTTTATACCCTAATAGATGTTTGAATAAACAGGTTGACGGGAGAATGCTACCTGTTGACCAAGATGGTTGGAGCTGAATATGACTTCAGGATTCCGGCAGGAAGTAAGGATACTTGAAGATATTAGGTAAGTTTTGTGAATTGTCTTGTAATAGTTTGTGTAGTGAAATCTGTGGGTGAATTGTAATTGAAGTATAGTGAATTGTATTTCCTTTACATTATTACTCAAGTTGTATCAATATAAAATGTATCACTCCGATGTGTCTCCTCCATGTATTAAACACCTTGTATATAGTATAGAAGCCTTCGCGTAACTGAGGCGGTCATTCCTAAGCTTTAATATTGTATACGGCAGACTGCCATGTTTAGGGTACCCTTTGGGACGTGACAACGACGACCTAAGATATGGTGTTGAAGCTTCTGAATTTGCTAAGGGATTTAGCTGTATACCGGCATAAAGGCCACCGATGTTAGCCGACAAAGCCACCGACATATTGATCGGCCTATAACTGGGTTTTCCCTAAGCTATGTTGGCATTTTTCCTAAGCAAAGTCCCTCTATAAATAGACCCCTTTGACCCATAAATTTGTTATACTTCTTCCTCAGAAAAACCCTAGGTAAGTGGGTCTATCTTTAGTCTATTTCAATTAAATTCCTTAAATGAATTAGTCTAATTCTAGTTTTTTATATGATTGAAGGAGATTCGAGATCAAGTGGAGAAACCCTAAATCGGATTTGGAGAGTTGTGTTTTTGAATCGAAATAAAGGTAAGATCCCTATCATAGTTTTGTGAATTCTAAGATTAATAGATTGTAGGAATATGATTTTAGCGATAGTTAATTACTTGTGACAGGAGAATTGATTGAATTAGGGTTTTGTTGCAAGCAAGATCTACCAGTTATAGGTAAGTGTGAATCTGCCCTATCTTTGTAGATTTTAAAGTTATGAACTTTCGTAGTAATTTTATTCATTGAGGATTTTATATATATCTTGAAGGAATTGTGGAGATAGCTAAGAACTCTGGAGGAATTGTGATAAAGCTTTCATTGAAGTATAAACAAGATAAACATGTGTGTTGATATTCAAATAGGCTCATGGAAGTTAGGGTTAGGGTTAGAGTTTCATATTATAATTGGAATTGAAAATTTATTTGTGATATATATATTGATAAACAGGAATACTTATGAGATTAGGGTTCCTACTCTGTTAGTAGTTACTGTCCGAGAGATTTGGATTGAAAACAAATCCAAGTACGACCTTACCATATTGATTGTATGTGCTTGTAGGATTAGTTGTTATAACCTGAATTAATGATTATTAGATTTTAATTGCATCAAGTGTTGCTTGTGCTTAGCTACGGTTAGTAAAGACCACGATAGTAGTGTGATACTATACTAGCAACTTGATAATCCTTGTGCCGTGTTGTTTCAAGTGGAGCTGCACCTGGAGATGATTCCGGTAGATTAGGAGTCGTTACCAACTTAATTGTGGAATGCAATTATATATTTTTATACTATCTATACTATGATTTTCGTAGGGATCATGAGTTACTCCGGATTTAGGATTAGTGATCAATAGTCCTGAACTGTGTTGTTTTCAGGTTAATAAAAAGACAACAATTTATGCTTATTACATTAGAATCTATGTTGTATGTGATATTGTGTTGCATAATCATGTGTATGTTTTCAGTTTGGCATATTGGGCGTTTTCGCTCAATCCTTATTTTTCCCACAGGTAAAGGTGAAGACTTTATTATTTATGACTTGATGGGCTATGACGTATACGTTGACTATAAGGAAAGCGATAGTGGATTTGACAATTCTACCGATATCTAGTTGTTAGAGATAAAAGATGAAAACTTATTTCCTATTAGATTTCTTTAGAGATTTTCAATGTTTTTAAGGTTTTTGTTATATTGAACTTTTAGCTTTGCTATTATGAAGACAGGTTATATTATTTGGTATTGAAAGTTTAAGTATCCTATTGTGAGTAATTGATGATTTATATATATATATATATATATTTAGTGGATTTTAGAAACATATAGCCTTAGCATGTCTATCTTGATAAGGACACGTGGCGAGCTAATAACGCCTTTAGGTTAAGGCGTTAGATTACTCATATTCTTTAAAGATGATCTTGTTTGTACTTTGTTAGAAGTTTCACCAATAATTAGATTTTTGCATGTGATCTTGCATATTTCCATTCTTTACGAAGATCATAATTAGGAGATTCATGTACTGCATCCATTTTCTATTCATTATTCTTTATTGTTGTTTTCAAGAGAGAATTCATTCAAATCAGCACAAACAATACCCACATCGTCATTTGAGCATAAATAAGGCAAAGAATCATCAAAAGCAACATGTATAGATTTTTCTACAACTAATGTTCTTTTATTAAACACTCTATATGTCTTGTTAAAATATAACCTAGAAAGATTCCTTCATCACTTTTAGCATTAAATTTAGCCAATTGTTCTTTTTTATTGTTTAGAGTATAACATTTAGTGCCAAATTGATGAAAATAAGATATGCTAGATCTTTTTCCTTTCCAAAGCTCATAAGGAGTTTTCTTAAGAATTGGTCTTGTAAAAACTCTATTTGATATATAACAAGTAGAATTCATAACTTCAGCCTAAAAATATTTTTGTAAATTGTTTTCACACAACATGGTTCTAGCAATTTTAAATAAAGTTCTGTTTTTCCTCTCGGCAATACCATTTTCTTATGGAGTTATAGGTGCTGGAAAAGTATGGCCAATGCTATATTTACTATAAAAATCATCTATTTTAAAATTTTCGAAATTACCCCCATGATCACTTTGAATAGATACAATGATAAGGCCTTTCATTTTGGACTTGCTTATAATATCTAAAAAAAAAAAAAAACACATGATTTGTTTCATCTTTAGATGCAAGGAAGAAAGTTCATATATATCTAGTGAAATCATCAACTACAACCAATGTATATTTTTTGTCTCCCAAACTTGGAGTTTGAGTATAATTAAACAAGTCTACATGTAATAGTTCTAATAGCCTATAAGTGGAAATAACACCCTTAGACTTAAAAAGAAGTCTTAGTTAGCTTTCCTTGTTAACAAATCTTATCCTTTTTAAAATTCATTTTTAATAAACCTTTAACAAGATTCTTTTTAACAAGATTTGAAATTACATCCATGGCATAGCCAATTTTCTATGCCAACATGTCCCAATTTTTGATGTCATAACCAACTATTGTCATTTTGAGAATAGAGACAAGTTTTATTTGATGATTTAAAATCATCTAAATTGATTTTGTAAATATTTCTTTATTTATATCCTTCAAAATGTGCTTGGTAATTGTCAATTCTTTCAATAGAGTATTTATGGCAAGAATTGTTACTTTAAAACCATTATCACACAATTGACTTACATGAAGCAAGTTATTTTTCAGATCATCAACAAGCAGTACATTTTTAATAAATAAATCTTTGTTTACGAGAATGTGACTTTCACCAAGAACGGTTGATTTTCGGTTATCTCCAAATGTAACGCTCCCTTAAACTTTTAAGTCTAAAGATGAAAACTTAGAAGCGTCTCTAGTCATGTATCTAGACTAATGGCTGTCCAAGTACCATTTGATGTTCCCACTTGAAGATCCCCACAAAACTGAATATTATTTCTTTGGTACCCATTTGAGCTTGGGTCCTTTTGGGTTAGGTGGAACAAGAACCTCTCTCTTACAATTCAAATGCATTATTTTTCTTATTGCACAATTATGTGCAATATGACCAGATTTGCCATAGTAATTGCATATCCCATGGGTGGCTTTTACAAAAACGAGTTTTATGGCACTTGAAACAACCTTCTCTATTATAGCCAATTCCATATTTATTTGAATCACACCTTTGATTTCTACGAAGTGTGTTCAAATTTCTATTTATCATTTGTAAACTTGGCTACAATTGTTTTTAAATCATCTAAACTAGCTTTTAGCAATATATTTTTCATTTTTTTTAAATTCTCTAGCTCTATTTGAATTTCATTACTACTGCTAGCACATTCAACTCTATCATTATTGATTGTTTAAATTTTGAGATCAAGCAAGTCATTTTCAATTGTTAATTTTTTATTAATCTTGCTTAACTCATCATTCTTACTTTTTAACTTCTTATACTTGTTATTTATCTAACCATTTTCCAATTTTAAATTATTTATTTCTTCATGCAATCTTTCATTTTTTAGATTTAATCTCTTCATGATTGTTTTGAAAATTTTTTAGTTCTTCTCCTACTTTTGTCATTAAAGATTTGAGCATATTGTTCTTTTTCTCTACTTTAGGTAAATTACAACATACTTTATCATACATGACATACAACTCATCCTAAGAAAGAGCAGAGTGGAATTTACCTCATTGTCCAATGCCATGGAACACATATTCTGATCTAAATCGCTTGAGTCATCATCACTCAAAGTGTTGATGAGTGCTTCCTTTTTGATCCTTTGGACGCCTTTTTGAGCAGTAGACAATATTATTGCATGTGTCATTATCATGACATTTATAGCATTTACAATATCCTTCTTTTTATATCTTGATGAGTTGCCATCATCATCCACTCTCTTTGTCTTGAAATCGGGCTAATAAACTTTTTAAGCTTCTTAGCCATCAAGATAAGTTCCTTATTTTCATCTTCATCATCATTACTGGAATCTTAACTTGTGCCTTTTAAGGCAATAGCCTTCTTATTAATTTGTCTACTTACTTTTTGATAAGCTCATACGTTTTGAGTGCTTCAGGGAGTTCTTTCTTGGTCATAGCACTTAAGTCTCGTGCTTCTTCTATGGTAGTTCTTTTCACTTCCCAATTATTGGATAGTGACCTCAAAAGTTTAGAATTTACTTCTAAGTTAGAAAAATTCTTCCTAAATACACTCAAGAGGTTTATGATATTAATGAATCTATTATGTATTTCATCTATAGATTCATTAGGAAGCATTTTGAAAATCTTAGATTATCTGCATAAAAGACTTATTTTTGTATCTCGAACTCTAGAAGTTCCTTCATAAGTCTTTCTAGTTCGTCCCATATTTCTTTAGTAGATTTACATGTACATATTCAATTGAAATCGCTTTCATTTAAACCACAATGCAAAATATTCATAGCAATTTCATTTAAATCCAATTTTTTTCCAGTCTTCCTTATTGTAGTTCTTTTTCTTCTTTTCCTTCCATTTTTAAGGACCCATTTTCTATAACATTCCAAATTAATCTATTTTGAGCTTTAAGAAAAATTTTCATCATGCACTTCCAATAAAGGTAGTTACTTCTATTTATAAGCGGTGTTCTATTTATAGCTTATCCCTCTAAAAACCCTTGTGCATTAGATGTTATAATCTTTACTCTATTATGCGATTAAGCATAGAATAGAAAGAGACTAAGTCTAGATTTACCATAGAGTTTAGCCTACTTCCTACTATCCATGATCTGCCAATGCCTCCCATAGAAGATTTCACCACCAATTTATTAATTACCACAAATAATCACGCTCAAGCTGAGTAATATACTGCTATTATAATACTTAAAGTAGTTCCTTTCTCTCTCCAGATGCTCTTTGATAAATACTAAATACAAGAACAAAGCACTAGAATATTTTTCTCTCTTTTCTGATATATACAAATTAATGAATAAGAGAATCAGAAAATTAATAATTTATTTGTTCGCAAGTAAAAGTTCTTTTCGCACTTCTCTTCTATTGAATCTCCCAATGACAGAGTATATATAACCTTCAAAAATTCAAATGTCCGTTAGAGATAACGTCTTTAAGTCTCCAAGCATTAAATGTGCTTCAATATATCTTTTTGCCACATCAACTCCAATATTTAAACTATCGCGCCTCAAAGTATAGCACCTCATTTTTGCGTTCGACAAGTCTTTACTCACCTGGACTCCATCAAGTCTTGAATTCAAACTTATCGCGCCTCAAATTTACCCTCAACTAATACCGTGCTTCTTTGATCTTGTCGAGTCTTAGACTTTGAACACATTGCGCCTTAAATAATGGACACTCCGAGTGCTTGACAAACCCTTTGACCAAGGATGTGCATTTTTTGAATTTGTCAAGTCTTAGTCTTAAGTTTGTTGCGCCTTGATGAATGAAGCTGTTTAGCTCTTGACTTAATTCTTACTAATACTGTGTATCACTAATTTTGTTCTTGCTAAAAACCTATAGAAATTCCACAAAGACACATAACACACACATATATATTCTAACATATTATATTTGGCTAATTAAGTGCAGTCTAACATTATTGAATAGTTAATTGTGCATCATATTATCTTATCAAAATTCACATTGAACATATAATTTCGACAAAATAAAGAGATAAGGTGAAGAATTAGATATGATCAAGGATAAGTTAAATGAGCAAAAACTTGAAAATGAGAAATTAAATGAATAAATTGAATATATGAAATCAAAGTATGGTAAGTTGAAAACTAAAAATGACGAGCTAAGTAAATTGAATGAGAAGTTGAAAAAGAAAAATGATGAATTGATTAAAATCAATGAGTTATTGATAATTAAAAATGATTTGCTTGATCTTCAAAACAAAACTCTCAATGGTAATGATAAGAATGATGTAGTAATAGTGAATGCATGAAGGAGCTAGTTGAGCTTAAAATAGAAAATGAAAAGTTGAAAAATTAACTTATGTGAAGCAAATGCAATCATACCCAAATTCACTAAGGTGAGACGAATTTAATCACTTTCTTCATAAAGCAAAAATGTGATTCTAACAAATATGGAATTGACTATGATTGAAATAATAGTCGCAAGCCTCATAAAACTTGGTTTGTGAGAACAACCCATGGAACTTGCAACTACTATGGAAAGCTAAGCCATGTTGTACACAATTGTGCAAATAGGAAAGCTATGCATTTAGATTATAAAAGCAAGTTTGTGTGGGTGCCTAAAAAATAAATTCTTACATTATGTAACCTTAAAAGATCTGAACAAAAATGGGTACCAAAGAAATGAATTTAGTTTTTGATAAAGTGGAAGAAGAGGCTAGTAGATACTTAAGAAAGCGAGGTAAAGATTGGCTAGTAGAAGTTCCATAATTGCAGGTCCTTATCTTAAAGGAAACAAACCAACAGGAAAAAGTCATTGCCATTAGCGATGAGCTATGCTAGTTTTAGGTAAATTCCTTCGTTTAGACCCTTAAAAAGATAATTTTATATTAGGAAAAATACAAAATCACCCATAAACTTTAGGGGTGACTCTAATTGATCCCCCGAACGTTGTAAGTATGGTTTTTGACCCCCTATACTATAAACAATTTGCAAGTTAAGGGCATCTCTCAATTACAACATAAATGTTATTTCTATGGTGAGATTGGACATATAGATAACACATGTCTGAAGAAATCAAGAATTAAATGCTTTATATGCAAGAAATTTGGATACATTTTCACACAATGTTCTTAGAAGACACAGGGTGACACTGCAAAACCACCCCAATTTAAAGAATTAGATGAATCAATAGTTCGGAAGGATAAATCTGTAGTTATGAGCCTTACCATATTAAATGTTGGAAGTATAACAAAGACTATCATCCTAAGAAATGCCCGGAATTAAAAGGCAAATGCTCCTATTGTGGAAAAGTTGGACATAAAGTAAAACACCGACTTAAAATAAGGAATGTTGTAACATGCAATTCGTGTGGAAAATAAGGACATGATGTTTCTTCATGCTACCATGAATGACCGGACTAGATAAATAATAGAAAAGCAGTAGAAGTATAGTGGTAAGAATTATTCAATAGAAGGATTCATACGACTTAATGTAATATCTTAGAGGATATCGAAGTTGCTTGTACTGGATAGGATATATTAAGTGGTATGAAATATTGACGAATATAAATATATGGAGGAAAAACTAGAAGAAACTCTAGTCTTTATTTTGCTATGATCGATTGAAATATGAAGAAACAAATAGGAAATATTATATACAAAGCAATATGTGGAGTTATTACCATAAATTCACATAGCCAATAAAGAAAATTGATAGCAAATGATATTAAGATTTTATTGAGATATACGATCTAGTTCTTAAATTATATTGGAATAAAAATTCGAATTGCAAACAATTAGAAGTCACAATGAGGAGAATCGGTTTAAGTAGGATTATGGATATTAAAGGCGACAATAAGTCCTGGTGTACGGACAAATTGATCATCTGATCATAAAATATATAGATATTACGGAGAAATCTTAAGATTTTGAATAATATACATATCCATGAATTAATAATTTCATAAACAATCATGGAGTTTTATCTCTTGATCTTTAGAAATGCTATCGATGTTGTAGGAATTTCAAGGGAGATTTCATAGTTAACGAGACACTTAGATAAATAAAAGAACAATTCTTATCGACATGGTCATATTGGAGATAATCACCTTGGTAGTATAGAGGATGCTTGTACTAACTTGACTATTGTAGAAATATGAAAGACTATAGAAAGAATAGATGCTATAGAAGAAGAAACTATAAGTATGAAATCCCTAAGAATTTAGACAAACCCTTATAAGTTTCGAGGACAAAACTTTTCTTAAGGCAGAAGAATGTAATTCCCTAATTTTACATAACATGATTATAATAATTATTAAAACTATAATATAGAATCGTGAAGAACTATAATAAAAAGTCACAAAAATCACTCCCAATTTTTTGTGAATTAAAATTATTAAAGTATAAACAAAAATGAACGATGATAAACCGATCGATACTATAAAATTTTAAATCAATTTCCTTAAGTTTAATAGTTAGAAAAATAAGATTCTAATAATGATACAATGATTATCAAATTATCTATAATATTTAAAACTATAAATAACACTAGAAAATTTACTATTATTAATAGTTATGATAAATAATTCCTAACAATAAAAAATAATATTCTATGATAAGAATCAATAATTCAACCAATAATCATAGTTGACCTTAAATTTCAAATACAATAAAAGACGATTAAATTTTTAGAACATATTGGTTATAAAAAGATAGTATAAAGATAAATCAATCAAATTATAAAAATACGTAAAAAGATAAAAAAAAAAGTTGATCAATACTAAAGAATCTAAACCTTAATTAAATATTTGAATTATACTAATATTTTAGTTAGAAAATTTTGAGTCTATAGAATAAAATCCTAATTTAACCATTGTTACCCGAGAATCTTTATAACTAGTAAAATAAATAGAGTAACAAACGTAAATAGATATTAAACTAAGGATCAAATAAAAACACTAGAGTAAACTTATGAGTAGTAATAAACTCATTTGTAATTTAAAACTTGAATAGAAAATTATTTTGCCCTAATAGATACCAAAGACAATATTTCGTATCTTGAGTAAATAACTCAAGATATAATTAAAAGTAGTTCTATATTTTAAAAACAATAAAAGACAACTCTTTTGTAGAATGTATTGGCTATAAAATGATAACTAAAATATGAACCGCTAGTATTATAAATACACAATAGAAAAAAAAAACAGATCCATATCTAATAATCTAAACTTCAGAAAAATAATTGGATTGCACCATTATTCTAGTTGGAAAATTTTGAGCCTATAGGAACTAAAATCATAATTTAGCTTACCGGCCCAGAAAATATTAATCGTGTAAGCTTTAAACTCAAAATTGAACTAAATAATAACATAGAAAAATTTACAAAAGCTTTATAGATGATTGGAGACAGAACTCCTAAATAACTGACATATTTATACCTACTTAGCTTGATAAACCATCTTAAAACTAAGATAATTAGTTAATTAAATAATATTATATTAATTATAGTGCGAATTCTATGCATATTATGGGGGAGTATACAGTTGAGAATTTCTTGAAAATCTCCAGCTGAAATTTTCAAAACATAGGAGCCTAATGTGATAAAAAAAAGTCAAGAAAAGAATTGTAAAAACTAGTTAAACTTGTCTAACCAAGCAACACAATAAATGCAACAAAACTCATGCACAAACAAAGGAGATTTCGGTAGTGAATTTGCTTCCTTATTGGCCGAAAATCTCCATAGAAAACCGCTGCCCTCTCCTCCTATAATATATATGAACAGAGAGCGAGATACATAAAAGCACTTTAAGAAACCATATTGTCTCCCACATTCACAATAAAATAACAAACAACCCCATAAGCAGCACAAACACAACCATCAAACTTACAAATAACAAAGTTCAAGCATAGGAAAGGAGCAATCAAAGGTAAGTAATCTTGTTTCCAGTTACTATACATATAAAACAAGAGCTTAACTAATGTTTTTGCTAACCCTAGGATCGAATAGACTAAGGGAAGAAGTATAACATCATCTCATCAGCTCAAGTAAGGTGAAATCTAATCCAAAACCCTAATTATCCATCGTAATATGAGAGAAGCTAAGAAATTACATGATAGGATGATTATGAGTTGTTATATGTATTAATATCAGGAACAATAGCTAGTAATCATAAAAAATACTTAGAAGTGGTTCAAAAACAAGTATAATACATGTATGATACAAAGAAATTGAATTACAAACGGAAGAAAAACAAGAAAGATGAAGAATAGTACCTACATTGACCTTACACCAATGGTGCACATGGCAAGGCCGGCAGTGTACGTAGAATAGGCTGGCAGTGTTCGAATCGGTGTACTCTGGAACGAAGCTACATAATTTTTATAACATGTAAAATTCTGCACAAACGCCGACGACGTATATTTCTACACCGGCAGTGTATATGCAAAACTGGCAGCCTTGAGCCAGTGTTTAATGAACGAAGAATTACGTAAAATTTTAACGAACACTGATAGTTTGGAGTTCAATGCCGGTGGCATTGGATGTCGGCCTACGTACAAATTTCCCTAAAGTGAAATCTGTTCGTTGTAACAGATGATGATGATGATGATGATGATGATGATAGAAGATAAAATTTTTATAAATAAATAAACATAAATAATTTTAAGATTAACAAGCTTAAGTATTTATTAAGTGGTAAATTTTAATAACCATTTGCAACTAAAGGACACTTTAGCTAACTAAAACAAAATAATTAGAGTATGATAATTGTCTAATAATTATTTTGTATAGATAAATATAGAAGAATGAAAAATTAGAATAAGTTAAAATTACGAATAATGTGATTCCTCAAAATAACAGATAATAACATGAAATGAGATCAAGAGAAACACGATAAAACTAAATGTTAGAAAATAAATATTAATTACCATAAAGTGATCAAACTAATGAACAATATAAAAATATTAATGATGATGATGAGAAAATACTGAATTATTAAACACAAACTTTATAATTATTTGATGAAATAAAATTTAAGTTTAATAAATATTTAATATATATTTAAGCTCTAGAAAACTATGAATAAGTTAGAAAAATAATTGAGGAACTAAATACTAAAAGTAACTATATAAAAATTTCCAGACCGATAAGGTTGACAAATGAAGAAATAATAAAAATTCACTATCAATATGGACACTAAAGGAAGAGAAACTTAAATAAATTTAGTGTCACACCCCGTCCCCGCAGGCGACGACGATGTGATGCCAGGGCAGACAACTGCCACAGGCCCCCTAGTGATAATGGCCGACACCACCATTGCATTATGGTGACCCCAACCAACGCATGCCCCGCAGGGTATCACGGGCACTATAGGTATTGTTACCCTTAGGATGAGTTGACCCCAATCTGCAGCCTCTAGGGATCGAACCCATGACCTGAGGATTTTGCCTGCTCCAAAGGCAGCACCTCTCACCAGTTGAGCTCCTTTTTATGTCATACCCCACCCTCGCAGGCGACGGCGATGTGATGCCAGGGCAGGCAAACCCACCACTGGCCCCCTAGTGGTAATGGCCGACATCACCATTGCATCATGGTGACCCCAACCAACGCATGCCCCATAGGGTACCACGGGCACTATAGGTATTGTTACCCTCAGGATGGATTGACCCCAGTCTGCAGCCTCTAGGGATCGAACCCATGACCTGAGGCTTTTGCCTGCCCCAAAGGCGAGGTGTGACCTTTGGGGCAGGCAAAAGCCTCAGGTCATGGGTTCGATCCCTAGAGGCTGCAGACTGGGGTCAATCCATCCTGAGGGTAACAATACCTATAGTGCCCGTGGTACCCTATGGGGCATGCGTTGGTTGGGGTCACCATGATGCAATGGTGATGTCGGCATTACCACTAGGGGGCCAGTGGTGGGTTTGCCTGCCCTGGCATCACATAGCCGTCGCCTGTGGGGGCGGGGGTGTGACATTTAGAATAAAGAAAACACCCTAAATAAGATATAAATATCAATTAAGATCAAGACAATTAAAATGAAAATAAATAATAGATAGCAAATATCAATTACCTTAAGGTTGATGTACTAAAAAGATCATATAAGTAGTAAAAGCTTAATATCATGATTATCAAATGCAATTCAAAATATTTTATAATTTTAGGAAGATTTCCCTCATATAAATATCAATTTTACAACTTTAATGGATAAATATAATTTATATAAAGTTAAAGATCTTAACTAAATAACCGAAAATAAATTAGAATTGATAATTATGACCTGAAAGCATACTGTTAATACCATTATATAAGTAACAGTATAGTAATAGATATATGTTATTTCATTTCATAGGAAAACTATAATAGTTCTTAGACTTCCAGTAGCATATTACGACAATATAACGAGGACAACAAGTGAGTAAGTCTGACTTTATCATATTGTTTGTGCTTATATTATAGCTACATTTGAAATAATATATTTAACTGATATGCATGTGGGATTGGGTATACTGCATGATGCTTGGTATATGCTTGAATACCAAATTATCATAATATAAGTGGTAATTCTATTGTATAATAATTATTGTATGAAGCATGGAGATGTTTGTCTACAAATTGTATGATCACCTTAAATTTGGCTGAAAACTATTGATACCGTGAATATAAATGGACATGCATGCATCATACTCATATTCTGCATTTTAAAAGAGTGGTGACCCCACTATGTATTAACATTTCAATTCTCTGGTGATGTGCTTAGTTTTTTTAGATGACATTTTCCTAGTTCTTCAAAGAGCACCTTTGTTTCGTTCGGTTCCACGGGAACTAACTAGTATCAAATGAACATCGCTCGCAGTATCGACATGAAATGGCTAATATTTAATGGTGTTTCTTTGTTCCAGGGATAAGAGTGAAATATTTTAAATTAATTTATGAAAGTTTATCATACCCATTCTTCCTTGATTCTCTGATTTTCCTGGGCACGGTATATCACTCGTAATGGCTTCCTTCCAACCCCGATGAGAGGGCGTAATTCTATATCTTGTTTAGATTCTGGATATCTAAGCTTGTACTTGTTCATATGGTTGATTGCATATATGTAGCATACACTTGCTAATTAAACTTGTTTGTTATTGCTTGATGTGTGGTCTAGTTAGGTTATCTTACTGAGCCTGTGGTTTCGTTCACCCTCAATAGTTTTTGTGCAAGAGTAATACTTGTTGGGATTGGGCTAGGAATGTGCAAAGAGTACTTCTCCATTAGACTTTATTGAAGTTAGAGATATAGGATATATTGAACTTAGAATGCAAAATAGATAAAGTATATAAACAATTGAAACTTATATATTACAAGATAAAAATCCCATTTTTACTATTTGGTAGGGGATATTGATTCTCTGCAATCTTGGTAGAATATGGAAAATTGGATTCCATAGTTGAACATCTGTAATATTATATGTATATGTATAATTTAAGTAAGATATATTAATAAATAAGTAAAGTCTTGGAAACTCTGACTTGTAAGAAGGTTCTCATATTACGGGTGCACATGTGATATGATAACTTTAGATTAATTCTACTAGGCCCCTTTTGAGGTGTGGCAACATTTGCTTACCTGTATATATAGATTTTGAATTTTCATATAAATTTTCAAATTTGAATGCCATTTACTTAATAATTCTCAAAATCAATAGGTAACTGAAATCACTTTTCTGGTAATCTTGCATGATTCAAAGGTCTATGATAAACTTTAATTATTTCACTGCATTAGTTTTTGTAGGTATCCCAAGGGATTTCAAGTGTGTCAATGAGGTATAATCCTAACTTGCTTAAGTTTTGATATTCTATGCCCTTTATTGCTTAAATGTGCAAATTTTTATGATTATTAGGTATCTTGGTGCATGTTTTAAGCAGTTTGTGGAAAAAATTAAGTTAAGAATGCATGAAATTGGATTCTCATGATTTTGGTACATAAACAATATCTTTTCATTGTTAGTAGAACCAGCTAAACTTATGTGGATGAGTGAAAATGCATGAAAATGTGTTTAAGCAAATTTATGCACTTTTGAGAAATTTTATGATGATAACTAAAACTCGCACAAATTTGCATTTTTGTTGTCTTGCATTAGTTTGAAATGAACCTACATGTGTTTGTGCTTTTATCTTTTTATGACATGAATTATGTTTTGCCCTTTCAATGAGTCAATAAGAGGAGAAATGTTAGTTGCACAATTAACATGTATGAAAGATGTAAATAAGTATCATAATTTTAACTTATTTGCAAAAATATATATTAAAACCAAATCCTTAATTAAAAGCGAGTATTGTGTTAAGGGGGAGTTAATTGTGCAATGATTATCTTCATAAACAAGGGAGACATTATTGAATTGAAAAGTTTAAGTCAAATTTTGATAAGGAAATATATTGCACAAATTACTCAAAATGATATAGTAAGTTACGATTAATAAGTAAATTATATTAGTGATTTGTAGAGCCTTTATGTGCAATATACATATGTGTTGTTTATGCTTGTTATTGCAGGTTTATACAAACGTGTTTTATGCCTTGATTTCTTTAGAATTTCTTAAAGCTCAAAAAATGAAAGTTGTTGATATCTCTTGATGTGGAATTTCCAATCGTAATCAATCAAATTAAATTAAAACCATATTCTTACTTCGCGACTAATTCTGGGTAAGCATACCTATCGATTGTAGTACCAGTGTAAACACAGGGGTCGTTCCACTAGGACCTACAAGTACTAGTACTCACCTTATATCTACTATCTAGCCGTTTTAATTTAAATGGTCTTACTATATCTAAGCAACTAATTAATTACTAAACCCTAACAAAAGTGAGTGTCAACGCTTCTAATGATATCAAATCAAAAATAACTGTAATCTTGATTCACCACCAACCTTATTTCCAATTCCTTACAAAACATTCATTAATGGGCTGTTCAATTCTTGAACTGCAAGAATCGTTAATTTCATCAATCTCTCTTTCAAAATAATTGAATTCTAATCCCATATGTCTAATGGAAATGTATTTTGTCATTAGATGCATACAAAATTGCATTAAAGTTTATGACTCCCTAAAAAGATTCAATCTTTATGTAGAAAATTCATCAAATCTATGTCTAGAATCACATTCAAACTTCTCTGTTAATGTTAGATCTATCTCATTAATCAATTCATCTATTAAATCAACAAGAATCAAATAATGAATGCAATAATGCACATATTAATTCAAAGAACAATCAAAGCACATGAATAGATTAAGAAAAACAAAAACTCCCATTAACAAAATAATCTAATTTCTACATTAGGATTAATGTTTCTCAAGATCTAAGATAAAAAGATATATTTTTCCATAGAATAAGAAATACAACGATAGAATAAGAAAAAAATAGTGAAGAGTTATGATTACAAACCTTAAAGGTGTAATCTTATGATCGCCGATAAGTCATTGCGTTTCTCTACTCTCAAAACCTATTTTTCTCTCTAGGGTTCATAAAACGGAAGAAGGATTATGATATGATATGAGATAGGGTGCTATTTATAAGAAGGGAAAATTGTCTTCTGCACGACCATCTTACGCAGCTTGTGTTCGAGGCCATGTAGGATGAAAACTAGTGAAAATTTATGATTGGACAAAGCAGGCCTCCTAGTAAGCTGGCGGCTTTGAAATTTATGCCGTCCACCTTCAAAGCCAACTTTCGTGAAATTTGCTATTGTTCATTTTTAATCCTCTACATTAGCATCTTACACGACTTGTGTATCTCCTTTATGTACTTTAAAAATGCTTGCTGGTCATTTTTTATCTTCAACACCAGTAATCTACACAACTTGTGTTGAAAGGTCATGTATGTTTTAAATCTTCTATTTTCCTATTTCTTCATTAAAATCTTGCTTAACTCATCTAATTGTTTTCATTAAGCTCAAAATCTTCCTTTATCCCTGAACTTAACATTTTAACTACATGAGTATCCTTTTTCTTAATAATTCACATAAAATCTATATAATATCATATTAAAACAATGTGAATGATAAAGGTTTTTAAACACTTATCATCTTTCTAAGCTTTTTGTACCATCTGAATCATCCCAAGCGGAGTCTAAATAAGAGATGTATTCAAAATACAAAATAATGTCAAGTTTTATCAACAGGTTCGAACCTGTTGAAAAAGGTCTAGCCTTTTTAGCACAAAATGTCTGTTTAGGTCAAAAACTGTCCAAAAGTCTAGACCACTTGCGAAAGATCCGAACCTATTATGTTTTTCAATTAGTTGTTAAAGCATTTATTGCACACGAAAAGAGAGGGAAGATGATCAACAGCTAAAAGACTTGAAGAGCCTATAAATATAAATGATTAGGAGTTGAACATGATTGATTTAGCTCATTTATTGTTATCTAAAACTTATAGACACTCTCAAAGTTCATTTGTAATTTGTATTAATTTATGAGTGAGAGAAATAATGTAGTGTTATTTGTGTTATATTTGCTATCTCTTGTAAAGCACTACACTATAGATTGAGATTGAATTAGTGGAATCTTGACTTATGTCCAGTGTGCAAAGAAGCTTATTGTAAAGGCACAACTCAAGTGTATATGTGTTTAGTTGGTTATAGCTCCTTGTGCAGCAATGTTTAATTTGTAGAATAGAGTGTATAAAGTCCTTTTGAGTGAGGCACTGTATAGACCATAGAGACTAGGGGCTGTCGAGCTTGAATTTTGCTCCTATTCTCCTAAAGGTCTTAATCCATATCAAACCCGGCTCGTTTAATTCGGAACACTCGACAAGGAATTAATAAGGTTTTTGTAAAAAACTCGCTTTTTCGAAAAATTATTTGATTGGAGTCGCCACTGGTTAAAGCTAGAAAAAGAGTAAACCAGAAAACAAATAGGTGGTTTGGTTTCCAGTTCAACCACTAGTTCGCTTGAAAAACCAAAAATTGATGGATTTGAAGATACTATTTTAAAACATAAATGGTTATCTAGGCTTTTATGGGCTTTAAAATTTTTTGAAGATATGGGCCAAATAGAATGGAATTTAATTTTGGGTTTTTTCACTTTTTAATTTTTAATCTTTTTTTTTTATTTTTAAAGAAGAACCTAAATGTTTTTATTATAGTGACCACTCTGCATGTGCCTACGTATCTGCTAGGGCGCTATCCAGAATCAGGTTTATGTCGTTTATTTTGATTTTATAAATTTTTTTAGCATGTTTGTTCTTTTTAATTTTTGAAAATCTGCCAAGTTTAAGTGATTAACCAATTTGGTTTTGATTTTGAAAATTCCTAAGGAGATCTAATTTTTGTGTTTGTTTTTGAAAACTCCTAAAAGATATGCTAATTTTTTTTAAGAAAATCCCATTTATTTTGTTTTTTCTTATTTTAGAAAAAACTGGTGATATAATTATACATGCTAGCAAAAAATGATCTAATACTACACACACACACACACACATATTTTATAGGAAAATTATTTTTCGACTTTCATGAAATTTCTGTTTTTTAGGTTTTTTAATAAAAAGCTAATATTTATAGGAGATCTAAAAACGACTGTTCACACCAAAATGATTTGCAGAATCCTATTGATATTTCTTTAACTCAACATTCGCAAACCAACATTCAATCGACATATATCAAATATAGCACACATTTTCAAAAGGTGATATGAAAATTACAATATTAAAACTATATCAATATTTTTGTTGATTTTCATAATTAAACCACTAAAACCTTATTTATTAATCATCCCAAAATTATATCCTAATTTTTTATTTACCTAAATATCATATTATATACTAATATCAATAGAAATATAGCATGCATATCATACATTCACATACTCACACACGCACTTTTTTTTCCTTTTTCTTTCATGTTTCTTCCTTTTTTTTCACTATATTTTTTTTCCTTTTTTTTTCAAGGTTGCAATTACATATATGGTGTCTTATAAGATTTTGCAATATGCACCACTAATAATAATAATAATAATAATAATAATAATATTTAAACTCGGTAACAAGAGCAAACGAGCATTCTATAGTAGCCATTCTCTATTCCATAGGCTCATTGTTGTCCCTGATATTGTGGATAGGGGTGAGCAAAAAAACAAATCAAACTGAACTAATTCATAACCGAACCAAACCAAATTGAAAATATGGTTTTTTTTAATAATTTGGTTTAAAAATTTTTCAATCCGAACCAATCTATAAATTTATGATTTGGTTTGGAAGGTAAACCAAACCAATCCATAAAATCGAAGCAAACCGTTTTAGAAAAATATACTAATATTTTATTTATAAGTTATAACTATAGATTTTTTTTATGATGATTGATTAAGGGTCATATATGTTCATATGATTTCATTTGATATTTATTATTTAGTGAATATTGATTAAAGTCAACTTATTCATTTTTAAATTTATTTTTTAGGCTCATGTTGTATACATCATTGTTGATAATGAACTTTTTTTTAATAGTATTTAACTTTATAAAAGATGAAATTATTTATTTAGTTATAAACTCTTATTATGTATTAATTGTTTAATGTATTTTGTCATGATCATTTTATTCATTGATGAATTTTATTGATAGATGATTTTTTAAATAAATTTATTGGTAGATGATTGACTTGATGGTTCTATTAAAAATTATAAATTATGACTTATTATGTATTGATTAGTGAATGTATTTTATTGGTGGATAATTGATTCTATAGAGAACTATAGAGATTAAAGTATGATAAATTTAAAGTATTTTATCATGGTTTATAATATAAATTTGTAAAGTGATATGAATATTTAAGTATTTGCACAAATGTAAAAAAAATAGAACAAAGAAAATTTTTAATTAGAATTTGATTTAATCCGTAATCAAAACCAACCAAGCCGTTATTTAATGGTTTAGAAATTTTCCAATTCGAACCAAACCGTTACCTAATGATTTAGCTTGGATGAAAAAAAAACTGCAAATTATGGTTTGGTTAGGTTTGGTTTTAGAAAAAACCGAACTGAGCTGAACCAAACCAATCCATGGCCAACCCTAATTCTGGATCTTGACCTAGTGATTATTAGATTGCAAGCTCTAGCAAGTTTCTTAGGTGCAATCTTAGTAAGACCTGAAGCATTCATAATCAAATTCATCAATTCAATATACTTTTTTTTTTCAGTTTTCATGGATATAACTTTATAATATGTACAAAAGGTGAAAGACCAAACATCTTGTTTTTGGAAAATTGGAACCGAATTGTTAGTAATCAACTTGTTCATAGCAAAACTAGACACTAAAGAGTCCTTTTGTTATAGACTCAATCACTAAACCTGAGAAACTTGACAGATTGGACATTTTTCTTCGATTATTTATTTGCAAAAGGGCCTTTAAGTGTAGATTCAAAGCAGACAAACTCAAAAAGAAACTGAACTTGAACTGGACTGGTTTTCATCAAACTTCATTCCGACTTCCTTTACTTCAACGGAGGGGATGGATCCTGGTCTTCCTCATCATCTTTTGTCCCACTTGGCCCTGCTTCATTGTTTACAGAGCACTTGATAAATAGACCTATCACTTGCTCAAAAGATAGTAGAGGGCTCTTCATTAGATGAGGGTATGCCTTGTTATTATCATCATGTTCACGATCTCTATCATTTTTGGTTACTTTCTTCATCTGCATCAGATATATTTCTCCTAAAGTGGGCTTATATCCTAGTCCAAAAGTACTAGTGTGTTCAGGTGTTCCCATAATTTTATAAGTAGAAGCCCTATTCTCGTGTTCACATTCTTTTGCTCTCCTCTAAAGCCATGCTTCTTCATCCTTAGATTCTTTTGCCTCTGCTCTAGCTATTTCTTCAGTTTCAATTATTTCTTCCACCTCATTTGTTTCATCAGCGACATTTATCTCTTCTTCTTCAAGGTCAGTACCCCAACTAATTGGTGTTGTATGGTAAGTCTCATCCCAAAGTCGCATCTCTTCCTTAGTTAATGGGCATCGGTATCCTTCCCATGTAGGCACTGGGGAATCAGGCCTAGCATATTCATACTAGTTGTCTTTAGTAGATTCGTTTGAGATTTCCAACTTGGACAGGGGATTAAGTAAGTCAGATATTTGGTTGGCCTCTTTGTTAGGGTGTTCACTGCTAGGATTTGTCATGACTGATTACAACAGCAAGCAAAAATTACAACCTTTTTTCAAGTCCTAGTTACAAACTAGTATTTACAATTTACAATGCATAAATGGACCAATTATTAACATTTTTTTATCGGTTCCATTACAAGATGTCTGATTTTTTAAAAAGATAAAAGACAGATAAATAAATAAATTGCATAGATATCAAGGTGGGTTCTAGGGGCACCCTATTCTATAGCCTCACTGTCCTTAATTGGGACAGGTCATAGTCTATATCGAAACGAGGTTGGAGAAGCCTGATCACCATTGGGCAGTAGTAAAACCACATGAGCATATAGGCTACACAATGACTCTTCTTCTTAGTTTCTAATGGGCTCGGGTTTGACCTGTTTAAATAGACAAATAAAGAAATTGCTCAAAAATAAAAACCCCAAAAATTCTAAACTATATATGTCTTCGAAATTTTCCTGCAAAGCAGACCAAACACTTGGAAGCAAACTAGGTTAGAAAATATTTCTAGGATAGCTACATTAGAAAAAATATTTACAAGGATAAATGCCCATATTTATAAAATTTTAAAATTTCTTAAGCCCATTAAGCCTAGACGAGCCAACTGAATAATTGTCCCTAGCGGAGTCGCCATGCTGTCAAGCCTGACTTTTGCTCCTATTCTCCTAAAGGCCCCGATCTATGTTAAACTCAGCCGTTTGATATGGAACACTTGCTAAGGAACCAATGAGTTTTTGTAAAAAGCTTGGTTTTCAAAAAAAATTGTTCGATTGGAGTCGACATTGACTAAAGTTGGAAAAAAGAATGAACCAAAAACCAAATGGGTGGTTTGGTTTTTAGTTCAGCCACTGGTTCGAGTGAAAAACCAAAAATTGATGAATCTGGAGGCTACTATTTTAAAACCTAAACAGTTATCTAGTCTAGTTTTTTATGAGCTTTAGAAATTCTGAAGATATGAGCCAAATAGAAAGGAATTTAATTTGAGGTTTTCAAAATTTTAAGTCTTTTTTTGTTTTTTTTTTTAGTTTTAAAAAAGAATCTAAAAGTTTCTTATTGTTGTGACTGCCCAGCAGGTGCCTATGTATCTGTTAGTTGGAATCAGTCCACATAGTTCGTTTTGATTTTATAAATTTTTTTAGTGTGTTTGTTCTTTTTATTTTGATAATCTGCTAAGTTTAAGTGATTAATTTGTTTGGTTTTGATTTTGAAAATTCCTAAGGAGATCTGATTTTTGTGTTTGTTTTTTATAACTTTTAAAAGAGATTTTTTTTTGGGAAAATCTCATTTATTTATTTTGGTTATTTTAGAAAATAATGAGGTGATGTAATTATATAGGCTAGCAAAAAATGATCTAATACTACATATATATATCATATAGGAAAATTATTTTTGAATTTCATGAAAGTTCTATTTTTTAGGTTTTTTTGATAAAAAAGAAAGCTAATATTTACAGGAGACCTAAAAAACGACTAATTACACCAAAATGATTTGTAGAATCCTATTGATATTTCTTTAACTCAACATTCGCGAACCATCATTCAATCGACAGATACCAACTATAGCACACATTTGTCAAAATGTGGTAGGGAAACCAAAATCTTAAAACTATATCCATATTTTTGTTAATTTTCATAATTGAATCTCTAAAGATTTATTTATTAATTATGCCAAAGTTATATCCTAAATTTTTTTAGACTTAAATATCATATTATATACTAATATAAATAGAAATATAGCATGCATATCATCCTTTCACACACACACACACATTTTTTTCTCTTTTTTTTCCTTCTTTATTTTTTACTCACTATAATTTTTTTGCTTTTTCTTTTTTTGAGGTTACAATTACATGTACCTATGTGTTACGAGATTTTGCAATATGAATTGTCACGCCCCAAAAGGTACCATAAACGTGACAGTCCGCCACACTCAATATTAAAGTTTAAGTATGACAACCTTAGTCATTCCCAAAAGCTTTTATTTAAGTATAAGGCGAGCTTTCACATTAAGTATAAGGCGAGCTTTCACAACTTTAGAGGACCATATATGGAATTATAAAACTTAAGAAGATATAAATAACACATTAAGAAAAGAGGATTCATAATAATCATTCATTTATAACAATGATCTTTACAAACTTAGGGATACTTCTCTGTGGTTACTAGTCTATTACAAGAATATTTGTACATTAATACTCATACTACACTTCATCTAAAATTTCCTTTATCCAAAAAGAAATTACCTGCCCGCAGGGCCCTCGTGGACTTAACCATAAATAGGGAAACTGCAAAAGATATCCATGGGGGTATAAGCTAACAGGCTTAGTGAGAACTATTTCCATAAATAACTTCTTGTAACGAGATTTCAAACAAGTTGTTTAAACAATCAAATGTGATGTAACATACACATGGGCAAACAAGCATATAGTTTTCCGGGAACTATATGTTGAATGGATTTGCGCCCTCCATTCGGGGTTTGGTGATACATGGCCTCAATTCAAGTAGATTTATTAAAAAGTTTTATGCTCACGAGTACACATCGCCAAGCATACCAAATCTACTTGAATCGACCTTGCTTTCGGATTTTCCACCAAGCATTTCCCTTAAGCCGCCAAGCAATCGCTTTCGGATCTTTTGCCAAGTGATGCTTTCGACATGAGCTTACTGTCCTTCTCACCCAAGGATAATAACCCAAAATGCAATGTGACTCACTTCGTGGTATGTATGAATCCACTTATTTAAATACCATAAAATTATTTTTATCAAGCTTAAGGTGATCAAAGCATTTCATATAAAGCAAGTGTTATACTAAAACAAGTATTTTAAATCAATTCCGGCTTCGATATTCTTAGGATTCTTTCAGAGAATTAATTAACATACATATCCATTTTCTTTTTCCTAACTCTAATGCAACTAAATTACAAGCACAACAAGTATAGCATTTAACGGAAATAAACTCACGATGCCATATCGACTATTCCTCTATGCGGGTAAGTTGTTCACACACTCCACTTAATCGTAATAATCTTCGGGATAAAGGAATGCTTCCTCGGGGTCACCTAGCCAAAGAAAATACCCACAATGAGTATTCCTTGATGATATTCTTGAATTTTGACAAAACAATGTCAAAAGAACGTTAAAGTTCGTATAAAGGAAAGTTCCAATTTAAAATGGCCATAACTTGGTCATTTTAACTCGGAATAGCGCATATAATATACCGACTTCTACCTACTCGAAAAGATCTATCCGTTTATAAAACTATTTTTGTCAAACTAAACCATTTAGGCACCGAAATAGTGGTGACAAAATCCACCACGACTTTTCCAACACAAAACAACGTTAGCTCAAGAAATCAAAATTTGTTTGATAAATACTTAGTTATCTATATAGTTGAAAAATTCTCTTTTTATGCTTACTAGCTCACATTCATTCATGCTCAAGTGTTTGTTGTCCATTTATTTTACTCAAGTAAAATTATGTCGGTTTTTGGAGTTGTTTAGAAATATAATTTACAAGAATTTCATGTTTGTAAACTCCTTGAAATTAATATTTTGCTTCTTTTATTTTTCAAAAATGTTTTTATATTGGCATGTATATATATATATATATATCTCCCAAATAAATTTTCCTTCTTCTAAGTTTTATATTAATATTATTTTTCCTATTCAAATTTCTTTGTCTATTTGTTTGCAAAGATATTTGTCTTATTTATTTGTAAAGACATTTTCTTGAAAATTCCTCCTTCTTTCATTATGTTATCTTTTTCATAAAAATCATTTTTTTGTACCAACCATTCCTTTTGGAAAAACAAGTAGAATATTAAAGGTTTTGAAGAAGCTTTTCATGACAAAAGAAGTTTAAAAAAAAAAATTTTTGTGAGTTCTTTTGTAACTTGAAAAGAGTTAACTTTTATTTTTGTTTAAACCATAGATCTTATACTTTACATAAACTTGTTTCTAAGTATCAAAATCTCCTTTTTGTCAATTATTTTTAGGACTTGAAATTTTGGACAACAATTTAAATGAAAATGAATTATGAGAAAATAATAGCAAGCAACATAACATATGCAATAAAGTCAAGTATTGGAGTTTTAGCTTTTTCAAGGCTCCTGGGACTAAGAAATAGATTAGTCCCAAAATAAAATAAAATGAAAGAAACAAAAACTTGTTTTGACTTGATGAGGACAAGTCTAAGACTAGAGACTAGTCTTAAAATAACAAGGAATAAGTAAATAAATTGCGATGGAAAAATAAATAAATTGCATTGCATAAATTGCAAGTGAGCTTATATACTCTAAGGAATATGTATGTATATAGATAGATAATAATACTTAGATATAGTAATAATAATATAAACAAAAATAATAATATGAACATAAATAGATTTTTCATGAATAAGAACAATACATGAACATAATGTAGCTTCCATAACTTATAGTCTTTGGAAACTCACACTATGGTCCTATAAAGTTACATGACATGACGAAGAAAAAAATAATATAAGATAGTTACCTAAAGAAGATTTTGGTGGTAGTATGTGGTAATGGGTTTTAGTTGTTGGTGGAAGTTGTTTTGAAATAATTTTAGAGAGTTTTAGGGTGGTAGTTGGAGAGAGTTTTGAGAAGAGAATTTGAGAGAGTTTTAGTAAGAAACTTATGGGTAGTAGTGGTGTGAAAGAAGTGAAAAAGGAGGGGGGTATTTATAGAAAAATGTGGAGGGATTTTTGTATGATTAAAATAAATGAAAAAAAAATTGAAACAAATTGAGGGAGATGGGGAGAGAGGGTGCCGACCATAGCTTGTAGAGGGGGGAGAGATTTATTTTTTTGATTTTTGTTAAATAAAAGATGTAATATAAAGGTAGATATGAAATAAAGTTATAGAAAAGGTAAAAAATAAGAATTATAGGTTATGGAGTGTATAAGAGTAGGTGTAAGAAAAAGTAGAGATAAAAGAACAGTATAGAATAGTAATGAATAATGTAATGTAAAGTAGATATGACTAATAAAGTACCGATAGTAAGAAAATATGCGTATAATAGCTATATCTGTTTTTTTACTTACCGACAAAATTACGAAACTGATATTTTTGAAAATCTTATATTCTTACGAGTCTAACGGTATATTCGGAATATTTTTACTATTCCAGGCCTCGGGACACGTTTTTCAAGAACTGTGTCCGATCGGATTCAAAGGACACCCGAAATTCGCAAAACAGATATTTTTATATAACTTATAGTTATTACGAACTATTCTAGCTAATTATTCTAACTTCGTTTTTTAGGGCCAAAGAAAACGGCAATGCCGGACTTAAGCGGTTACGGTAAACTAGGGTTTTGTTGACTTTTGGAAATCCGGTTGACTTATGGTTTGGGGTTTTAAGCTAAACCGATTCTGAAAATTTGGGGGTTTACAACCTACCCGCCTTAAAGAAAGTTTTATCCTCACAACTTGGAAATTCCAAATTGCGGTTTCAACCAAACTTGAATACTTGGGTTGTGCTTCATTCGTATCTCCTCAAATTACTTGAAAAAGATTCTTCTTAATCGATTTCCTCATTTCTTATCTTTTGAAGTCTTCGAGATAAATGTCTGTATTGGGTATTCTTTATAGGGAAAGTCCTCCTTTAAAAGTACTTACCCTTTTATCCCTGTAACTTGATTCCTCGACCCATTGTTATATAGAGATTTGGAATATGTCGCATGTTTCCAACACATTTAGATGACAAGCTAGTCTTCCAACTTATTTTATCACTTCCCAAAAGATCATATGATAATCACTTTTTGCACATGCTTTCCATTTTGAAATTTCTAAGGTCCTTCTTTTTCGATCAGTCTTATTTCTTTCGTCTATCTTGTGCCTTTCTCATTTCATGAGACACTCTTGATTGTTCCTCCAAGGTTTTGAATGGTTCTTCTTGATTGTTTGTTATCAAGGGGTCTCTTTTTCTCCAAAATTCATTATTAGCTCCTCTTCGTTCTCCATTCTCACGTCCTGGTTTGTCACGACTCTGACTATCATCTTTCTTTATAAAGCTTTGTTAGGTTGTACGTAGAGAACGTTATATTGACTGACTATGAAACGAACCATCTTTGTCAGTCTATCAGCTTATACTATAATCGTCCTTGCCTTCTTGCTAATAATGTGAGAAATCCAAAATCTTGAAAAGGTTAATTTCTTCCTTTCGTGTTCTTACTTCTTTATCAATACTTCATTTCTTCTAATGTCCTTTGAACTTCGGCACATCTGAGTTCTCCTTGAATATGCCGTTGGTCCCAAATTATGAATCGTATTCATGATTCTTTCTTACTGACTTCCTTGTCCTTAGTTATGCTAAATCGTCCTTTAGCTTCCTTCAATACACCTTTCCTCCTATATTTCCTCTTTATCCTTTGAATCTTCTCATCTAAGCTCTTTTGTTCTTTCTATACGGTTGGTTTTAATATCCTATCGACTGTTTCCTCCTTTAAGCCTTGTTTTGAAATTTCGATGTTCAGCTTCTCAACTCCTTTTGTTAACTTCCATACTTAAGATTACATTCTTTGATTATCTCTTTTTCTCCTTTAGTCTATACCACGATTTTTGTCAATTATTCACTTATCCAACAGGTTCTTATATTCTTGGTTCGAGTCCAAAAGCGTTACTAGAACTTGTGGGGTCTATAAAGAGTTCGAGGGTCATTCCTTCTTGATCGGGTCCTTAGTTGGTAGTATTGCGATCTTAAACCTTGAAAAAACGAGTTCACTCCTTGTAATTGGTCAAAAGATTTTCACTTCCAAGGAGTGGATGTTCACTTTGTTCCTTTCCGAAAGTTAACATATTGGCTTAGGGTTTTATCCTTTTTCTTCCATTATAAGCCGAACGGGTATATTTCGTGTGGTATACTTTATTGCATAAGGTCTTGATCTGGAGTTTCCTGTTGTTGTTTCTTCGACTTCCTTATTAAAATTGTTCATAGGTTATTAGTCTAATTACCAAGTTGATCTTTTTCTTTGGATGTAATCTGAGTCATTTATCCAGAATTCTTCTTAAAACTTCTATTGAAATTCACGAATATCTCCAAAGGTCGGTTTCTTTTCATTTCCTTTCGTGTTATTGAGATAGTCATTCGGTCTCCTTTATCGACTCGAAAGAATGTGTCTCTTCTTTTCTTGTGATAGCAAGTCCTTTACCAATATTATCTTTCCATCTTATTGGTTTATGAGTTCTATGTTCTCCTTGTGACTTTTTATTGGGGTCCTACTTGGGAGGTATACATTTTATCCAAAGGATTACCTAACTCCATTATTTCTTAGAGTCACAAGCGACTGCATGTCCTTACGTCATTATTGAATGATCGACCAACACTTTCTTAGGTTTCATCATCCTTTCGTGTGGAGATTTTAAATCTTAAAACTAGAGATTGATTGTTTGTTATCGGTAGTCTAGACTAGATATATCAAAAGAATGTGTCGCTTTGAATTCCAAGAGAGCAAAACATTCTGATTTACTAACTGAAAGCCTCTTACGTACTCGATAGGGGATTATTACTCCTATTCTTATTCATCCATATAAACAAAAACTTTAAACTTTGGCGTTGCTTGAAATAAAGGAACAACAACAACAAAGAGGGTTGGAGGCTTACCGGTTTCCATGTCACTGTTATAGCCTCTAATGCACTCCAAGACAGTTAAGTTTCCATCTTCTTTGTTTACTTCTTCCCTTATCCATTGTCCCTCCAAGTTGTAGACTCGAATTTCCGAAGCAGTAGATCCTGGTCTGCTTTCACTTCCACTTCCATTTTCTTTCCCAATCCTTATAGGGACAACTCCTTCTGATGATCTTGTCAGAATATTCCCCCTTGTGGACAGTTGTTGGCAAAATGCCCTTTCTGTTTGCAGACATGACAAGTATTAACTCCTTTGTTTGGGCATTTTGATATCTTATGGTCTGCATTTCCATAGAAGAAACACTTTCCAAATAGCTGAGGGCACTTCTTAGGGTAGTGTGCTCCATTACACTTCCAACACTGAACGTCTTTTGTTGTGAACCTTCCACCGTCATTATTGTTATTGTAGTCGTTGAAGATCTTGAACTTCTTTGGTAAAGGAATGAAACTGGATTCTACATAAAACTTCTTCCCAATGATCGGGGTTCCTTCCTCTTCTTTTCTTTCTCTCCTTTTCCTCGCGCTTTCTACGATCCGAGCTCTTTCCACCAATTCTTGGAAATTTCTTATGTCAAATTATTCTAACCTCATTCTCAGGTCCTCATCCAATCCTCCTATAAAGACTTGCCTTTTTAATTCCTCGCTGTACTTGTAGGAGTCAGGGGCATATTGCAACAATCTACTGAATTCGGTTTCGTATTGCTCGATTGTTCTTCCCTTTTGAGCAATCTGCAAGAAGTTTGCACTATATCTTACTCGTAAACTTCCTGGGAAGTAATTCTCCAAGAATTCATGTCTAAACATTTCCCAAGAGATTGGAGCTACCAACTCCCTTTTCTTTGATTCTCACCATATCTTAGCGTTCAAGCAAAGCATGAATATTTCATACTTGATTTGCAGGTGGGGCGGAACTTCATATGCATCAAAAGACATCTCAATTTGGGATAGCCAATCTTTGGCCTCCTCCGGCTTATCATAAGCCCCTTCAAAATAGTGGTTGCTTTTGATGAAGTCTGGCAACATGCTTTTATATGGCCTTGGTGGTGGGGGTGGAGGTAGCGGTGCACTTTGGCTATGCATGTTCCTATGCATAGATGCCTCTGTTGATGCTTGTTGTGGTGGTGGGGTTGGTATGGATGCTAGTGCTGTTACTGGTGCAGCCTCTGGTACGGGTACTTGTGCTGGCATGTTTTGCTTAATTGCTTCTAACACGTGGGTCAGATGTCCTAACGTGGCGTGTAAGTCCATCTGAGGTGCGGCGGCTCCTTGAACAACAGGTTGTTCTGCTTCAACGTCCGGTTGGTTAGAGGCGCTTTGTTCCTCACTTCATCTACTTCTATTTCGGCTGTTTTAAACTTTTCTAGGTTAGGTTTTATAAAGTTTTGATAACTTAATTAAATTTTTGCCAGAAATTTGTGGATGTAACGAAAACTTTAACATACATAGAAGATAATAAAATTTAAATCAAAACAAATTCTAAAATCAACTTGGAGCATAACATAGTTAATTTTGAAATAAAGTTCATACATGAAAATAGAAATATTCAAAGGAAATCACAAAAGGAAAATTACATAGAAAACAACAAAACATTGTTCTGAAAATAGAGACATGAAATACGTCATGGATCTTGGAGCTAGGTGGAAGCTCAACCTTATAGGCACACTCCCCCACTTTCTGAAGCACCTTATAAGGCCCATAGTAGCGTTTAGACAACTTATGAAAGTTGTTGGCAATTGAGACTTGCTTGTAAGGTCTGAGCTTCACCATCACCAAGTCTCCTGGTACAAACGTGACATTAGTCCTATAAGTCAGTTAATGGTCCTGCAATATGGGCATATCCCTTAATAAATCTTCTGTAATAACCCGATAAACCCAAGAAAGCTCGTAATTGCTTCACAGACTGTGGAACTAGCCACTGTTGAACCCCTTGAACTTTAGCTGGATCAGGATTGACCCCTTGAGCAGACACAATGTGTCCCAAATACTTAATAGTATCTTTTCCAAAAAGATCCTTACTGCTTTTTAAGTAAAATTCGTGTTGCTGCAATATCTTCAACACCAACTCAAGATGAGTCAAATGATCTGTCATATGCTCACTGTAAACCAGTATATCATCAAAAAACACTATGAAAAATTTACGAAGATAAGGTTGAACAATTTGATTCATTATAGACTGAAATGTAGCTGGAGCATTAGACAACCCAAAGGGCATTACCAAAAATTCATAATGACCCTGATCCGTCCTAAAGGCCGTCTTTTCAATATCATCAGTGTCACGCCCCGAGGGTACCCTAGTAGTAATAAACAAGTTACACTTGAATATTATCACTAGATTACCTTTAGAGAATGACAGGTTTTCAAAACAACAGGATCTTCTAAGTTGCTTGATAAGAAATAACAAATATATGAGAGAAATGATTTAGTGAATAACCATTACAAACTATTACAAACCATATAGCTCATTTGAAATATACAACTAAATAATCTACTCTAATAGTACATAACCATTAAACTAAAATATATCTATAGACTTCTAGCTTCAAAGCTCTTACCAGAGCCATATTCCTAGATGTAACTAACCAGGATCGTAAAGTGAACCTGAAAAAACTGTAGGAGTATGAGCGAAACCACAACTCAGTGAATAATCAGACATACCATACATCACACAAGTCATTAACAAATCATATGCAATGCAAGCACTCAACCATATGCACAGATACAAGTTTGGATGATCTAGAATCTAAACAGGAAAAAGATTTACGCCCTCTTTTTAATGGGTTGAAGAACCAGCATTCAATGACCCACCTGCCCAGGAGAGACTAAGTACATAGGAGAATCAACGATTTCTCGTTTTAATGTTATCACTTTGAATATAGTGGCTTGCATAAACCATCTCCTGCAATCCCCTTAGAAACTCCCTAAGTATTAATCATTTCAAAGCGATTCTACGGGCGACGTTCTTCGGTGCCTTTTAGTTCCTCATAGGACCGCCAGGCCAAAGAGAACCTTGGAAGACTCACACATTGGATCAACCAAGCAAAAACAGAGATCCGAAATATTAATACGTAGCAGGCTGTCACAACCATATATGCAATAATGCAATTCGTGCAATGCATGTTCATATTATTTGGTTAAGTCCATAATTCTTAATCAAATTCGGGGTGACCATACATTACACACAATCATCAGTATACTACTGCACAACACCAACCATTGCGTTATCGCTTGTATAAAGATATTTTAGCAATCATACAATCAGATCATATCATAATTTCAACAAACACCCATTGGGTTATCTTGCATTACATATTCGACTATTTACAACCACAACCAGTACAATATGACTGAATTACTCACCTGCTCATACCGACTCAGTCGTAGTAGTCCACTGGTAGATCTTCTAATGAGTCAAATTCACCTATTTAAAACAAAATATTCATCAATACAATCTAGCTAAATTCCTACATGTGCCTTGTGTCCTAGACTCGATATTAATACTTAGTATTGTCTTGTTTTTCCTATTTAATCTTACATAATTGTTTGGTTATTTTTAGAAGTCATATTACTCAGGAAATTAACTTATTTCAATTTCCATTCTTATATATTTTATCTTGTTAAAACAAATATTAGACTAATAATACTCTAAATATTGTCTTAGTTCTAGGGTTTCAAAAGTTAATAGATATTCATTCTAAATAAATTTAAATATTTGTATTATAGTTACTATCTAATACATATTTATATAACATACATATATACATACTTAGTAGGTATATAATATATATATATAAATTTCGGTTTAGGTCAGAAAACTTTCGTTGGAAAAAAATTTTAGCTGTAAGCCGGCTCAAGGCCGCCGGCCTAAATCTCCAGGTGCCGGTGTAAATCATTTTGAAGAGAAAAATTTCGTATCAAAAGCACCGGTGTTGAAGGCCGCTAGCTTTCAACGTACGCTGGTCCTACGCCGCCGGCGTAGATCTCCAGGTAGCTGGCTTACGTTGAAATTTTACGTGAAAATTTATTTTACGTAACCTCTGTTTGAGTGTAAGCCGCCGGGCTATCCATGTAAGCCGCCGGCGTACAGCGTTTACACCGCCGGCCTTGAGGCAGCGTTGCACTATTCATCTTCTTCTTCCTTGGTTCGATTCTTTTTCTTTGATTTTTACACGTTAGAAACTCACTTAAACTATTCTAAGAGTTTATATATCATATATAAGGATATATAACAACTTTTAACACGTTTAAAAACATAAATACATAGGTTTCGATTCTTTGAAACATAAAGCTAGGGTTTTGAAATTTTACCTTGTTGGAGCTCTTTGAGTGCAATCCGAAGCTGGTGTTTGTGTTTAATAAGTTCCTAAGATGATTTTAAGTCAGTTACAAATCATATATTTGAACGAAAATCCTTTGAATCATGTCAACTTACCTTTGAGCTCGTTTTTTGAGAGTTTTTGGCTTTGTTTTTCCTTTGATCCAAGTTTATGGTTTATAATCTGTTTGTTTTTCGTTTCTAGTTCATTTGATTGTTGTTTGGGAAGTGATTTCGTTCTGGAAGATGCTGAGAAGTTATGGAGTTTGTTTGTTCTTCATCAATGGCTTTAAATACATATATATATATATATATAGAAGAGAGAAGAGTGGTTTTGCGGCTGCTTATTCTCCCTTCATTTTCCTCCGAATTTCTCTTCATTTTGCAGTTGTTTTCATTGCATTTAATACTAGGATGATTGTCATCAATTGATTGGTTTAGTAGTTGTTTTTGTTGACAAATTTGGGTCAATTATTGAGAGTTTCGGCTCCTTCTTCCTCTTTGCATTTCCACCGAAATCCAGCCGAGATTCATACATATATATATTAGTCTATTTATTTAATTTAGTTTTAAGTTAATTATACGAGTTATACGGTATTTATTAGCTAATATTTGGAAGTTTTTGTACAAAATATGTGTATAAAGTTATATGAAACACTTAGAATTTCAAATAATACAAATTGAGGTTATAATATACGTAACTAATTATTCGTATAATTTTATCTCCCGCGATTTGGATTTCTTAAGCTCATTGGGTCAATTTTTGTTTCAGGCTCCGATAGCTTAAGAAAACTCGATTTAGAACAATAGCTGACCTGATTATTATTTGAAGTTTAGATTTTGAGTTATTTGTCGATTTATATTTTCGTTGTGTATATTAAAAATCTTGACAGTTTATTTTTGGATCATCGTTTTCTAGTTATAAGCGGAAATAATCATTTATGCAGTATTGGGCTTTATACAGAAATTAAACTATGTTTATATCTCTAGTTTTGATACTAAAAATAAATTCTTATTAGTAGCTTTTAAATTTAACTAGGGATCTCAAAATTAGGGTTTAAGTCTAAATAAACTCATTATTAATCATTAATTCTAGTCTTGAATCATTATCGGATCAAAAACAATCATTTAATCTTGTATTCACATTTCTATTTAAATCTATTGGTATACTAGGTTTCGGGTCTAGATATTAGATCATATCTTGAATTAGTTATTCAAGACACAAGATTTCGTTTTTGGTATTAACTAGGGTTAAAGAATCTCTTTATTCGATTCCTAAATCCTTCATTTATCTAAAAATCTAAATATTAACCTATTATTAGACTTCACTCAGAATCTAAATCTATTATCTAGTTTATACAATCTATTATAAAATCGGGTACTAAGGTGAAAATTTCCGGGGTTTACAATCAGAATACATCCTAATTTGATGATAACCAGATCGTAAGTCGAATTTGGAAAAGCATGAAGCACCATGCAACTCGTCCAACAATTCATCAATTCTAGGAATGGGAAACTCATCTTTCATTGTCACTTGATTCAAAGCCCTATAGTCAATACAAAAACGCCATGTCCCATCTTTCTTCTTAACCAGAAGCACTGGACTAGAAAAAGGGCTATTACTATGCTGTATAATTCCAAATCTAACATTTTAGAAACTTGTTTCTCAATTTTATTCTTTTGAAAATGGGGATATCTATTCGGTTTAACATTAATAGGTGATTCTCCTTTCATTAACTGAATTTTATGTTGAACATTCCGTAACGGAGGCAATGATGAAGGTGCTTCAAAAATTGATGCATAGCTATCCAATAGATGATCTAAGTCTCTATTGTTGGTGGTAATGCAACATGAGTTAGAATTTACCTCCTGAGCCAATAAGTGGAAATAAGAAACCACAGCATCTTGCTGAATCAACTTGCGAAGTTGATGATTTGAAATCTGCAACAAAGAATGTTGACTATCTCCCTTTAACACCACCATCGAACCACTGTGCACAAATTCCATAGTAAGGGTACTATAATCAATTGTGACAGGTCCTAACTTCTGTAACCATTGTACACCCAACACAAAATCTACTCCTTATATAGGAAGAACATAGAATGTTTCCTGAAAAGTTAAACCTTGAATATCCACCACAACATTCTCACAGTGTCCTTCACAAGACAATTTACTACCATTTCCTATCATCACATTAAACTGCCCTGATTGCACTATAGGCAACCCCAAATATTTTGCTATTCTGGACTGTACAAAGTTATGGGTATTGCCCGAATCCACTAAAACAAACATATCATGTCCATTCACTTTACCACGAAAATGGAGTGTTCGTGGAATGATATGCCCTGACAAGGCATGATAGCTAATAGTGCCCTCATCAAAAGGCAAAACTTCTGGATGCTCCTCTGGTTCCTCACCCTCATCATCTCCTTCATCCAACAACAACAAAAACTTGGCCTTACATTTGTGTTGACGAGAATATTTCTCATGATAATGAAAACAAAGTCCTTTATCACGTTTCTCCTGTAATTCAGCTTGAGTCAACTTCCGAATTGGTAATGTTTTAGGATATGACTGTAATGGTTTAGAAAATTACAAAGTAGAAGTTGTAGAATGGTTAGTGTTGGGGCTGTGTTTGCGGCTAAAGTGTATGAGTAAGAATTTGGATCTGCAGTATGAGAGTTTGTGTTTAGGGTTATAGTGTTTGGGAAAGAAGCGTATGGGTTTGAAAATGAATGTTTGTGACGAAAAGAACTATCAAAGAATTTGGATTCATGCATTTTGGCAAGCCAAATAGCACGATGTAAAGAAGTAGGTTTAGCAATCTGAACCTCCTTGCGAATATGACTCTTTAATACTGACATAAAACAATTCAAAAGAAAAGATTCAGAAATACCAGTGACTTGATTTGATAAAGCTTCAAACTCTTTCTGATAGTCACTAACTGATTTCCTTTGAGTCAACTTGGATAAAACACCTTGAAAATCCTCATATTCAGATGGACCAAAACGAGATTTGATAGAAATCAAGAACTGAGACCATGTACTCAACTGTTTGTTTTGTTCGAGCCATTGAACAAATTGTAAGGCTTTGCCTTCCATTGCAAACGTAGCAATGTCTAATCGTCGCTCCTTAGGAACTTTATGGAAATTAAAAAATTTCTATGCTTAATATATCCATACCAATGGATCTTGACCAGAAAATTTCTGAATTTCCAATTTAATCCCTTTCAACAAAGAATCAGCTATGGAAAATGATGACTGAGATGCATCTGAATTATCCCGTTGAACTCCATTAGAATTATTATCAGTCTGATTCCTCAAATTAGAAATCTTCTCTCCAAATTGTTGAATAGAAGAATTAACAGTGGCATTCAATTCTTGTAAATTTTGATTCGTCAACGAATTGGATTTCATCGAATCTTGCATCTGCACTTGCATGGCTTTCATAGTATCTGCTAATGAATATACCAAATTTTGCAGTTGGCAAATTCCTCCTAAGATCAAGTAGACATTATTGACGAACACCACCTGGAAATCTTCAATCGGTCACCAAAGATTCACAAGAGCACCAAATATTGTCGGCCTATTACTACAAGTCCAGCCCACTTCCAAGGCTCAGCCTAGACCACCCGATTTCAACTCTAAATGGTGAACTCTCTTCACTATCCTTCCCTCTCGAATCTTCCTACTTCCTCTGTGTAAGAATGAACCTTATTTTTCTTCTGTACACTCTCTGCTTTCTCTCTAGATCTCTCTCGCTCCTTAAGCCGAATGTTAGCTCATTATTGTATAAGTGTTACATACGCTCACTCTTGTGTTTGTTTTACTCTCTATGTAATGTTCCTCTCTGTTCACTCTTTGAATATTCGAAACCCTAACTCATTCTGTTTTTATGATATGTTTGTTACAGGATATGAAAGTGATTAGCTGTTTTCGAGTAACGACAGACTCCACACAAGCACCAATATGATCAATAGGGGGGAATAAGTCTCCCTTTTCCCTTACTTTGCATTTATACTTGCTATTTAGTTGTTTTACAACTGTATTTAGTATTTGTCCAACAGATCTGTACTTGTTACAACTAATCTTTGTTAGTTATACTACTAACAGATTATAACTAGTCTTGTAACTGATCTATGTATCTGCATGTGACTATCATTGGTTTGATGTACAAATATAATCCACGAATTTCTGAGGACAGCTTCTGATCCTCGTATTGTTCCTTGTAACAGTGCGATGGGCGAAAAGTGGATAAGTAAAGGTAATAGAGTAGCTAGGTTCAGATGGTTATGGTGGTGGTTGGTTTTGGTGTTATTTGGGGTTTTGGATCGTGACTAGTAGTGGTTTCCACTAGTTCCTGTTGGGAAAGAACGACGGTCAGATAGTGGTTTAGAAGTGGCTAGGTTGGTTATTTTAGATTGGTGGTGGTTAAGCTTAAGAGGGGTAGCGATAGGTAGAGAGAGTTCGAGAGGTAGGGGATCCGAGAGAGATAGAGTTCCAAAGAGAGTGAGAGACTGGGTTTTTTGAAGATGGGAAAGAGAGCTTGATGATTCTTGAGGGAAAGCAAGAGGTTGAGGCCCAGAAATAAAAGGAGAATTAGAAGGAAGATATCGGTGCTGGCCATTAATGGCCATTACTTGGAGCTCAATGGTCAGAAAGAGGGGGTTACGGATTCTAAACATTTTCAAACTCTTGATTTTTCATCTTCCTTTCGAGAAGTTTAAAAGACTGATTTCTAAGGAATTTAACTTTGAGACCTGTCTTTTGATCTGCTTCTAAAAGAAAAAGAGCTCAAAACAAGCTTGTTTGGAGCTCTAAATGAACCAAAAATGGCGAACAGGGTTGCATGGAGAAGACGACGTGCAGATGGCACACACGCATATCTCCCCAGGTGCGTGAGTGCTTTGCTGGCGTGTGCGTTGCATGTGCCAAAATATATCCTTCTCCTACGCACTCTTATCGGATCGAACGCTGGCCTTCTCCTTTTACTTGTAAGCTCCTAACCAACTGAGCTAAGTTTCTTTGTTCATAAAATCTCTCACTCAAAATATCTTTAACTTATAAAGATCAGGCCCAATATAATCTTTGCGAAAATGGGCTGAAATTGACATGAGTCTAAGGTCTAACATGATTTATAAATTAAGCCCAAAACACCATAAGGTCAATATTAAACTTACAATAAGCCCGAAATGAAATTTTATTTATATTTTCTTCTTCTAATTTTTTATTTTAATTTTAAAAAGCCTATTTACCAAAAAGATGAGGTTTTCTAACTTTTTAATTTTCTAATTTTTATAATCTTTTTGTAAGTTTTAACTATAACTAATATTTTTATATTTTTAAATAAATTTTGATTTTTGTTGTATTTTTCCACCTTTTCGAGCTTTTTGACATTTTTGAAATTTTCTATTTTTTAATGTTAATTTTTTTATTTTATATTTTTAAATGAGGAAAAAATGGGGTGTCGATAGGGACAAACTAAACTTCATGTTAAATCTCAGTGCAATCTTCTCTGATCGTCACTCTTTATTTATTGCACTTTATTATTGCTGTTCAATTTGTTATTTTTCATGCTTTATGTATAATATTTTTTTTAAAATGAAAATTATTGATAATCCGTTGCTACTTAAGTGCTACTTAGTTTTAACACATTTCACACTATTGCCTTTTGTAAAAACCTGACATGTATATAATTAAAACTTTACATGGCAATTCCCTAACCACATACGAGATATGAAGATATTATGCATAAGGTTGTCCGAAAAATAAGGAGTTTATGAAAATTGCTTGCTCCACCTATTAAAATATAAACTTTTTCAGAAACTACTCAATTAAGAGTAGATAGCTTTATATAAATACATATGATAGTACCAACATACATGGTACTTCAAAGGTTACCAAAACTAAACTTGTAATATACTTGTTAGAAAACTTAGGTGCTTAATATTACAAAACATTGGCTTTGAGAAAGCCTTAATCTATACTATTACATTGGACAAAAACAAGGTTTTGCTTTTTCTCTTTCCCAAGAAAACAAAATGGAGTGGTCCAGTACCCTAATTGTCCCACTCATCTAGGAAAGCTTCCTAATTAGTGCCATATCCCGTACCATCATAGTATTCATCATCATTGATACCTGCAGATGAAAAAGTGAGCCAACAACCCAATACACAGCAACACAAACAAATACAAGGTGACACACAATCTTAACTAATACAATGCAAGAAACAATAGAATTATTTATCTTTGTTTAAGTAAAATATTTCAACATTGAAGTATTTAAACTCCGATTTCACTCTTTAGGGATCCAGGGTCCTAAGTAACAGCAGCTGCTCCAGGGGTTGATATAAGTAATCTGAATACTTATATCTCCTACATAACTTTACAATTAATAATCTCATCTAGAATTCATAGCTGTTACTTTACTTAACTTAATCTATAATATCAACTAGTTCAACTGTGCCTATAAACATAAACCAAATCATATTATTTCTTCTTAATAATAAGTAAATGTTACACTGATACCATTCATCTTATGAATTACTAGCTGAGCCACTTATGAAAGTCATACATCATGATAGGGGTAGCCTAAGCACCTAATCTACCATATTAACCTTGTTAATAAGGTTGTCGCTACTCAGACAAATTAGCATTTAATAAAAAAGTTAATGCGTACCTGGATAATTGGATTTATCGAGCAAAAGACCTGTATTCAAACACAACTAGTATGAGAATCTGTCAAAGAATCATTTCATATAAAACATCATTAATACTTAATTAAACATTAAATCATGGTGCCTTCATCAAACTCAAATAAAATATCAAACCATCATAACTTCACATTCACATATGTATCTATACTTACATATCTCATTTCATTGTTCATTCATTTATTATTTTATTTTATTTTTCTATGAACAATATCAGAGGATCTGTTACACCCATGACAAAGACCATGATAGGTATCATAGGCACCATCACACCCGTGATCTTGGGCGATGATGAATATAATTGGCCTTTTCATGCCCGTAATAGAAGATAATGCCCTATCATGGCCATGATATAGGCCGTGTCGAAGAATACACCCATAATAGCTTTGTTTAAATTTTTCCAAAAATCATCCGATGAGATAATGGCTGTCACGCCCTAAGGGTACCCTGGTAGTAACATACATATTATGATACTATCTAATGTCTAAAACTTATATTTTAGTAAATTTTGGGGAAACATCATAAAAAATCATGTATGCATGTTAATACTAGTTTACCTTGAAAAATGACATAATTTAACAAAACGCGATCTTTTGGTTGCAATGATAAGAATGATGAATACATATAAAATAAAATACCGTAAATAGAACTTTTTAAATATTGTCTGAATAATAAGATATTACAAACCATAACTTAAGTAAAGTCCCCAAAATATAAAAATGATGGTTAAAAATCAATTGATACATATCTCTAGATAATATTATCCCTTATAATATAGAGTTCTTCCAGCTTTAGAACCCTATTAGGGCTAAACTCCGAGAAGCTACTAACCAAGTTTGGAGAATTAACCTATAAAGACTATAGGAGTGTGAGCATAAACAACGAGTTTAGTGAATAACTAGAACATATCACATAACAAGCAAGTTATTATCAGCCATATGCAATGCATCAATTAAACATATGCACAATTATAAGCTTAGATAACCTGGAATCCAAATATGATGAAGATTTATGTCCTCTCATCGGGGTTGAAGGAAATCTGAATCTATGACCCACTTACCCAAGAGAGACTAAGCTTACATGAAAACAATAATCTCTACTTTAATTATCTCTTTATATTAAACATATCTTAACACTTATTTCTTGTTTCAAGCCTTAGAACCCCATTAAGTGTTAGTAATTTTAAAGCGATACCATAGGCAGCGTCCTTCATTTACCACCTTGTTCCCATGGAACGGACAGAACAAAGGTAATCTTACGTAGAACTAATGGCCTTTGGCTTAGAAAAACCAAGTATTATTAGAGAACTGAAATACTAACACGAGGTTAATGTCAAATTTGGTACCTCAACTTGGACTAAAAATTCGTTTAAGTACTTGAACTTTAGAAAGTTTAATTTGAGTACCTGAATGAACTTTACGTGGCTATTTTCGATACCTTGGTTAATGGTGTTAATAACGTTATTGACGTGGATGTACTGGCGAATCACGTCGTGACACATGTCATCTGACGTGACATTTTTTAATCTTTCTTTTTTTTGATGTGGCAAAGTCTTTACTTTTTACTTATATTTTCCTTATAACTTATTTATTTTTTTATAATTAATTATTTTACTTTCTAAAATAATTGTAAAGCCTAATATCAAATACACAATCAGCTTGGGTTAGCGTTTGTTTTTGTCTATACAACTTCCAACCTTAACCATTTTAATTTATAAATAACCAATTACACAATATAAATAAAAGTAGTTGTTAAAAATAAAGAATGTGGGACTTCTTTTCATTTGTTGGCACCCGTGGGACTTCCTTTCATTTGTTAACACCCGAGCTTCAAACCCTTAATAAAGAACTGCATATCAAAGACTTTATCAATGTCTTCATTACTGTCATGACCATTTCACTCTTAATCTCTTCTTTATCATCTAAATCGATATCTTTCACAGTAATTTCCTCTCTCTATCTCATGGACCATAAATTTAACCCCATTACGCAACACTTGATCCAATTGAACCCCGTTATAGATGGCATTTGGGGAAAACCCTAAATGGGGGCTAAAATTGAAGAGCATCAAAAGCATAGAATTAGGGTTTTGGTTGTGCTGGTGGCTATAGAACATAGATCGGTGGTGGTCATCGTCGCTATTGGAGAAGAAATCATTGTTTAGAGTCCCGACATGGGTAAGGTGGAGGAAAGGGAGGCGACAGTAGTAGAGGAGGAAAAGAGGTTGTTGGTAGGGGGTTATGTAGGAGCCCATAACATTTTTTTCTGGTGAGGTCGAGGCGGGCGAGGAAGGATTTAAGAGAATGGTTACAATTGATGTATAACATGAGGAACTAGGAGCCATTTTCAACGAGGGAGAGAAAGGAGAGGAGAAGGAGGGATAGGAGAGGAGAGAGGAGGTGTTGGAGGTGAAGGAGAGAGTTGTTTGTTTGAGGATGTGGGTGGTGGTATGGAGGTAGCTCAGCCGTTGGTGGTCATTCATTGTTGGTGGTGTTTTGGAATATGTGTATGGATGTGATCTATTGTGTTTTAGATGAATACAAAATCATTATAGGCGGAGGTTCCCAAGCCAGGCATGCCGATTTTCCTTTCCTAAGCTCACCTTAGATTTAGCTGTGATGTGAGCTCGGCCAAGAAAGAAGTTATGGTTTCATGTTTTTTTATCTTTGCCATTATCGGTACTTTTTTTTTATGAATGCCAAATCATTATTGTCGTTCTTATTGTGTGTATTATAACTGCAAATCATGCTTTACAGATGATGTCTTAAGAGTGAGGGAAAGGGTGTCAATTGATATTGCTAGAGAGGAATTGTTATCATTCTAATTTGAGATGGAAAAGGTGGTGGCGAAAAGGTGATGACATGGTTGTGGTGGTTAGTGGGGGAGGAAGGGAGAGGAAAGTGGTGCTGGCATGCTGGCATGGAAGCAGTGTGAGGTGTATCGTCATCGTCTAGTAATATCCTTCATAGAATTTTGAATTTGCATAAAGAAGAAGATCCTTTTTCAATTTTATTTAGTCCCACATGGAAAAGATTTTAAAAAATGGACATATATATAAGATAACATTAGAGCAAACAACAATCGACAAAGGAAAATCTATAAAGGCATTATGGACTTGCTATATTAGAACATTTTAGGTGGGTTTGGGCTTTGAATATGGCATCAACTTTGTTTTAATTATAATAAAATAATATTAATTATAATGAAAATAGAAGTAAAAAGTAGGACTTTGCTACATTGAAAAAAAAAAGATTAAAAAATGTCACGTTAGATGACACGTGTCATGACATGATTCGTCCATATGTCCACATCAATGACGTTATTAACACCATTAACCAAGGTATCAAAAATATTCATGTAAAGTTCATTCAAGTATTGAAGTTGAACTTTCTAAAGTTTAGGTGCCTGATTGAATTTTCGGGTAAAGTTGAGGTACCAAATTTAACATTAACCTTATTAACACGTAGTAGGTTGTAGCATGCTTATAATGCAGTATATGCAAATTATGCAATATATGTCCATTTCATTTATGGTACAAATAGTTTTTAGTCAGGTTTTAGGCGATCAAGCATCATACAGACAATCAACATGTTATGCAATCAACGAGTTTGCAAGGAATTCCATTATCACTGTTATTAGTGTATCTTAGTAACCAATAAACTCATATAGATATTCTATTATTAATTTTTTATTATAAATACAACTAAGCTACAGGTACAAATAATGTAATATGTCTGAGTTACTCACCTGCTCATACTACCTAATCATAGTAATCAATGGGAAAATCCACAACGGTACTGAAATCACCTATTGAGATGAATAGAAATATTCATCAATAAGACATATAATCAAAATACTAAGTTTCTACTAGTGCTAAGTGTCCTATATTATTATTTGATACAATTTCTACTATTTGTATTGGTCTTAAGGTAATGATCTTATAGTAATGGATATTTATTATTAATATTTATTTTCATTTTGCTTGTCCTAATCTTAATTAATATTTATTTTTATATCTAAGGCATTGTCATTATCCTTTATTTAATTAAGTCTTACATCCTTTGGTGTATGTGTTGATAATATATTTTCATTTATTTGTTCTTCGTTTATCAACCTTATCTATAATCACAAGTTTGAAACCCTTATTATCTTAGGTTCTAATTTTAGGATCTAGTTCTATAATTATTTTTATAATATATTGATAAATTCAAGGAGTTAGACATGTATATTAAACTTAGTTGATTTTAATAAAATAATTTTTTTAATGTAGACATGGAACTGTGATATTGTATAATATATTCCCTAAAGTTTGATTTGGTTTCATGTTAAATATTAAGGAAGAAATAGAGTTTTAAAATCAGCACTAGGAGTTGTAGGGGCTGTGCTGACAGGAGGGAATGGTGTTTCAGTTTTTACCCCTCCTTCTGCATGGCCGGAGCTGAATGAAGGGATTAATTCTTCTACAAGTGTTCTTAATTCTAAGAGATGATTCATATTATATTTATAAAGTTGGACTTCTTGTTATGTCTTTAAGGTCTCTTTGGTTAAGTTTCTTCTTCTATTCTGTGTCTTAGATGCTTTTAGCAAAATTTAAGTTAGTTTTGTTGTAGTTCCAACATGGTTTTGACCTCTTCTTCTTTAAATACGAATTTCTTAAAGCCTAGAGTTCTAAATTCTCAAGCTGATATTTCCATAATCCTAAACAACTCAAACAACATCAACATATTGATGGTTTAACTTGTCAAATTCACAAGGTAAATATCTACTCAACCATACATGTAAGCTCTTCCAAGGCAGCTCAATTCATTAACTTCCTAGTTTCTATACTTGAACATGATTTAAACTTTAAGATGGTATGATTTTTACCTTGATTGGATGGTTGAATGTAACTAGCTCTCCATCTTTGATGTGAATCATGATCTATAGTAGGAGATAAGAGAATGAGAAGTTGTAAGTTTAGAAATAAGTTAGCCAAACTAGCACCCTTACCTCTAGTTCTTGATTCCTAAAGCCTTTATGTATCTTTATTGATTCACGATGGAGCTTAAGGAAAATAGAGACTATTTTATTTTGTTTCTTGCTATTGTTTATGTAATGCTCTAAAATAAGGCATTACAACCCGCCATGTGTCCTCTCTTGAATAGGACACGCTAAGGCTCTAATATCCACAAATTTAATGTATCTCATAAGGTACTCAACATAACCTGTATAACCTAGAATACAGCTTCTGAACAAACTTCTGATTTAAAAACAATATACAAGTTAGCAATACCAGGCTAACTAAACCAAACCACCAATTCATAATGAAAACCTTCTTTATAATCTAGAACTTCCTACAACATAAAATCCTAAAGCTTTCACATAAAACATAAACAGATAATTTACAAGTATTCAATATATCTAAACACTTCTCTCCTTCCATGAACCTGTAAATTGCAAATCTAACTCTCAACTGGGTAGTCAGGTCTACTATCATCGTCCCCGTGATCAAAGATCAAATCATAACCCGAAAGATCATATACAAATGTCATCATCACTTGTAACTGAAATTTTAAAAAGTGAGCTGCGGAGCCCAGTACGATAACTCCAATCCTTTAAAGCAAATGCAAATGCACACACAACAAATATATATATCAAATGCACTTAGTCTAATGCAAGCAATCAGTTTGTTATCTTTTTATAGTCAGCAAATCAACATAGTTCAGAACTATGTATACTCTAGTCTTGAACTCGAAGTAACTTAGACTCCTCTTTAAAAACAACAAACTCTTTGAAAATAAGGTAATTATATACATATATGGATAAGTGGTTACTCCCCAAACATCCCCATTTCCCCTTAATTCTACCGGAATCATCTCTATGCACGAGTCTACTCAAGACAACCTCATACATAGATCATCAGGGTGCCTCACTAGTATCACTGTCTGCCAGGTCTTTACTGGTTAAAGCCAAACACAATTAAGAAAACAATTATTAAGCCGAATAGAATTAAGTTCATTATAAAGTTCTGTCCCTACAACTAATCAAGCAATACTAATCTTACAAGCAAAAACAACAAGTAGGGATTGGTCGTACTTTTTCCAATTCCATGAACAATCTCTCCAAATCCACAAATCCCTTATGAACAACAACACAAAATCTCCAAATCTCCTGATATACAAAATATAACAGAAATAGAAATATGTAAATCCTCAACCCATTGAAACCTTAACTTATCAAAATCTCCAAAAACCCTAACTTGATATGAGAAACACCAAATCTGAACTTCTTCTTTGATCAACTTCCACAAAATCCAACAAGAACAACTTTTCTTCTCAAAACCTTAATTTATAAATTAACAATTTCAGAAAATCCTTTATTATCATAAATCCCTTATTAATTCTAAGATAAAGAGGATGATTCTTACTTTTATTGATCTCAATTCCTGATAATTCACCAAATGATAGGATCTTTTCAAACCCAAACCCTAGTTTTCATAAACAGACAAACCCCAAATCACAAAATCGTTCACTTTATTTTAAATCTATGATTGAGATGATATACTTAGTTGTTTAGAATCTTAATCCTTGCTTGTTTTCCCAAAAGATTGGATCTTGATCAAAAGTAGGGTTTCCCAAAAATCCCTTCAAAATCCAATCAAAACCCTAAGGATATGAATTGATACACTAAGAATATTGATAGATAAAGGCAAGATTACTTATTCTTGACCCAAATCTGATATCCCTTGATCTTGTTCTTAAAAAACACTTAAAAACTCTCACTCTCTCTCTCTCTGGTCGAAGGAAGGAGGTTACAAATGAAAAAACACGAACCCTAGGATCTCTTATATAGGAAACACTTCAGACAGGAAAGGTTGGCACTTACGCCGGCAGCCTTCTTACCGGTTTTCACAAATTTCATAAAAGTTTGAGAGCTTTACGTCAGCGGCTTTCGCATATAGGCCAGTGGCCTAGAGACCAATTTTCCTTTATCAAAACCTATTCTTCAACATTTCTAGGTCATAGAAAAAAAAAACATCAAGTTAATACTAAGGTAGACCATAAAACCCTCTTATTTTTTAACATATGACAACTTTTGCTCTTTATCATAATTTATTGAAGACTTACTATTTTTAAAGACTTTTTAACCATCATCAATGTGAGGGCTGATTATTATCTATCTCATTTATTAGGAATGACGAAAATTTCCTTCTCCTTAATTAACAAATGGCATTCCTTTGCCCTTCTTTATAAAAATATTTTTTTGTATATTACAGTTTATAGGGAGGGAAATGGATCGTTTATTGTGTTTTGTGTTGTTAAGGAGTAGAGCTTACATGATGCATTGGTATGGGAAAAACAAGGGCTGTTGTGTTTTGTTTTGTTTTTCCTTTTATATATGTCACAGTGGGGTTTTTATTGAAGGAGAATGGGCTGTTTGTTTTGATTGTTTGTCTAATTTTTCTAGTAAGTTTATGGGAATAAATGAGCTTGTTTTTCAGCTAATAACTCCCATTTATATATGTCAAACAATAGTTGTGATAAAGTGTAAGTTGGGATGTTTTGGAATGTGAAATGGTCGGCTGTAGGAATTGTGTTCATCTAAAATTTTGGAGCTTTCTAAAGTCGGTTCATATATGTTCATATTTGCAGATTTTATGAGTCCATATTAAGCTATCTAAGTGCCCATTTAGTAGAATTTCATTAGAGTTTATTTGGTCAATTTTTCAATCTTTATAGCTTTGTTTAACCTACCACGACCTATTGCTATTCATGGTGAAGTTTGTGCTGCAATTTGAGCTCATTGTCTCCTTTATAGCAGGTTGCAACAATAGGAAATAAGGAATGAATTTACACTAGTTTAGCAAGTTGATTTAGGGTTAGTATCGTGCATTTAATGCTTAGCTTATTTGGAAATTTCTCATTAGTTTACAAGTCTTTATCGTTTGATTTTTTAAGGACTATTTGATGTAAATTCTTGAGGTAGCTAGCGTATTCCTTCTCTAAACGTAGCAGCCGGCCTTCAACCTACAATTTTCACCGTTTATTGTGTAGTTAAATTAGTATTATAATTGTTTCATTAATGTAGACACCCATTTTTTGCCCAATTAATTAGGCTTAATTATAAAGTTAATTAAACAAATCTTCATTTTTGTTTAATAAACTCATTTTTTCCAAAAGCCTTAATTAAGTAATGAGTGGCTAAGTGATCGAGCACAGGCCAAATGGCCTGTTGGTTAAATACATGACAAACACACACCCAAGCTCAAGGACCCAGGTTCAAACCCTAGCAAAGGTAAATTTTTGCCTTTTTATCACTATCTTATTTTGCCTTCTCAAAGTGACTTTTTGCCTTACTTTGCATCAATTTTTAACTGACAAACATCATAATTGTTGAAATTGATGATGCCATTGCAAGTAGACATGGAATATGAAAGATCAATACACAATTCATGTGTAAAAACAAGCCAAAGTCACAAAATTCGTGCTAAAAAAAATAAATAAAATAAAATACATTTATGAAGCATTCAATTGTCCTTAATAAAGATTTGCAAGAATTGATAAAAATTGGATGATCATCTAACCCACATTGAATGATTTGATGAACAATAGAAAGATCAATCATCAATTCATCAGTTTGAAACAAATTAAAACACGAATTTTGAATTAAATTCGTGCAATGAAGAGGCAAAAATCGATTCGTTTCTAAAGCAATACGAAACGAAAATTGAGCTTGCAATCTATAAATAGAGGGTACTAGGATCAAAGGCACAACTCAATGCAACAAACACACACATAACAAGATCAATTCGAAATTTTCGAATAAGGATGTAGAATTCGAAATTTTCAAATTCAAAGTTCTTGGATCAGATTTGATCCAAATTGAGTGTTTAGGAGTATTAGAAAACTTGATTTTGATGTTTAGTTGCTGGATTTGCTCGAATTGATCGATTACTCTCTGTAATTTTTTTTTATTTGTTTGAAACTTCACCGGCGGCAACACACCCACGAACCCCCGCTTCCGTGGATCTAGGCGCGATCCACCACCGCCACCAGCTGCGGCTCCCCCATAGGCGTCGGGCCGACAACCTCTCCGGCCTCGAAGACCACCAGAAACGGCCGAGGAAGCGTTTCGAAAACCACCGTAATCGTCTTCTTTCGCCCGATCGGTCGGATCCGACCAGAAATTTGACCCGAAAATCCGAAGTCAAACCCGCCCCTGTCAACGGTCAACCGTCAGCTCAGATCACGGCCAGATTCAATCATCCAGATCAGACGGTCCAGATTTGATCAAGCAGATCAGCGGCCTAGATTCAATCATCCAATCAAGTCCAGATTGATCAGCAGATCAGAGGTCCAGATTTGATCAAGCAATCAGCGGCCCAGATTTAATCATCCAGCTCAGACGGTCCAGATTTGATCAAGCAAATCAACGCTCCAGATTGGAAGTCAAGAGATCAGACGGTCCAGATCAAGCAAGCGCGACGACTCCAGATCTGATCCGCATCCAACGGCCCAGGTCATCCGCATTATTTTATTATTATTTATTATATAATTAATTTCAGAAAATAGCAAAAAATAGTAAAAAATTCATAAAAATTCATAAAAAATTCAGAAAAATTCAGAAAAATCCAGAAAAATCAAAATAATTATTTTTCATATAAATTTTTTTTTGATATTTTTGAATATTTTTAATATGTATTTATACATAAATTGCTTTTAGAAATGCATATTTAATGCATGAAAAATAATTTTAATATATTGTAAAATATTTAATATGTTGTGAATTTATGTGATGATTAAAAAAAAAAAAAAATAATAAAAATAATAATAATAATAATAAAAAATAAAATAAAAAATGATAAAATTGGATTTTCCAAAACCAAAATTTTTTAAAAAAAAAATGATTTTTGGACTTAGAAAAATATATTTTCATGAAATGAAAATCAATTGATTAGATCATAGGATCATCAAAAATGATTTTCATAAAAATTAAAATTTAATGAACTTAAAGTGAGAATAGTTCAAAAATTAAAATTGATCAACAAATTAAAGTTCTTTTTAAAAGAACTACGTTTTGTCTGATCTCGATTAGCGAGTACGTAGGCACCTGCGGGGCGACATTAAAAAATAAAAAAAATGTTTTTGTTTTTTAATATTGTGAATAAATTTTGTAAATATAATATTTTTGTTGATATTCATATTCTAAAAAAAAATAATAAAAATGAAAAAAGCACATAAAAAAAAAAAATAATGTGATTTGTGAATATTGTTTTAATGTATTATTTGAATTTTTGAGCATATAAAGGATAGATTATAAATTTAAAATTCCAAAGTGGTAACCATTTGGTTTTAATAGGTTAGCCCCCGAATCCATGATATCTGGTTTTAAAAGTTTGTTTTTAAATCAAATTTTCGCAGACTAGTAGCTAAGTTAGGATCAACCGACCCATTGATCCTAGCTTTTATTTTTTCCCGATTTATATCGGGTGGCGACTCTAAAAAGTTTTCAAAAATTAAAATTTCTTTAACCCCTAGTCGAGGATTCATGTTAAATGGGTTCGGGTTTAATGTGAATCGGGTTAGGAGAAATGAACCAGATAGTGGAAAAATCCAGGCTCGACAGCTTGGCGACTCCACTGGGGACTTATTTAAATTTTTTTTAAAAAAAAGAGGGCTAGCCACTTCGGAATTAAATTTTGAATTTATCCTTGCTTATTTTTTGTAAATTACCATGTGAATATATTATTTTTTGTATATTATATTGAATAATTGTTTTGTAAATATATACTAACCTTGCAAGTATGTAAAAATAGAAACAAAAGCTTGATTGTTTGTTTGCATTTGCATTTGCATTAGCATGATTGTGTGCTAGATACGGTCGTACCAGGGCCGTCTTAAGAGCCTAAGCGAGGAGGACGAAGTAAGGTCCGGGGGCTGTGGCTTTCCACCCTCTAGATCAAGAAATGTCCTCCCACTCCGGTTTAGTACCACTAAATCGGGGAACCTATAGAACCTTACCAAATCATGCATTCATTAGCATGGGATATGACCAACTTTTTCTAAAAAAATGGAGTTGAAATATAAATGTACATATGTAAATACTTAAAAAAAAAAAAAGAAAATTCTAAAAAAATATAAAAGCTGTCAAAAAATTCAAAAATTTTGTAAATATTAGCTTATACCTTTTAAAAAATTTCAGAAAATGATGTCTTCAACCGACAGTAGCGATAGCTTATGGGCTCGCCTTATTAGAGAAAATCGAGTGGAACCTTTCAAAGATCCAATGCTCCTACTGGACCGATGGTTTGTCAGTTTTAGTCCGGTCCAAAAGTCATTCATTGAGGATAGGTTAGGCCCAATCCTCAGCCTACCAAAGATCCATGTTCCATTCACCATGTTCCGAGCCCTCACTCATCTATGGGAACCTGAAGAAGTTGTCTTCCGTTTGGGTCAGCATGTACTTAGCCCGACCATTGAGGAATATACTAGACTACTCCAAGCACCTCCTACCTCTGAAGGTATCTATGTTCCGAACTTCAAGCATAGCCCGGTCCGTGTTATCTCAGAATTTTTGGGATCAAGAGGGGACCAATAATTGAAGCTATCAATGATTGCAATGAATATTGCATCCGGCTAACCACACTGATGGACTGGTTTGGAACCCCTGAATACTTTAAAAGCAACCGAGCCACTTTCAGTATACCACTTGAAGTTTGGGAAGAAAACCGGGTTAATGCCTTCATAGTAGCTGCTTTTGCAACCATTCTCTTCCCTAATGGCAACTTGTTCATCCACTTCCGGGTCATAGAGCTGGTTTCTCAATATTTAGCTGGCAAATCCTATGTTCCCTCTTCTAGCCGAACAAGTCCGTAGTCTGAATCACATCAAGTCTAAAGGACAGGCAAGTTCAAAGCAAGCATGCACTTACTGATGGTTTGGTTTGCTAGCCACATTAAGCACTATGGAAAAGAATTGGCTAATGGATCCCTCATCAGTCTGAAATATGATCTCATCCAATCTTTTGCTGAAAGGGTCCACATGGAAGATGATCATCCTCTATGGGATATAATTGCCATTCTTGAAGACATGCCACCTGAAGACATGATGTGGCAAGCTCGCTGGTTCAAAAGCCCTGTGCCATCCTAAGTTGCAAGGAATACATGGCAGTACCCCTAATTGGACTCACCGGCTGTACTGGTTATTACCCTCAAGTGTTATCAGACAGTATGGTATGCTGCAAGATATTACTGTCAAGCCTAATTTGGAGCAAGTCACTCTAGATTATCTGGATCCAACCAAGATCTACCAGCTAAAGAATTCAAGCTAAATCAAATCCGAGCTATATGGGAAAATAGAGAGGTGAAGCCGTTTTTGAAGTCGAGCCAGAAAGTAAGGAAACCAAGAAGTATAGAGCAACCAGGTGGTATGTGGCTAGCCAAATGAAGAAGAATAAGGATATCCATATGAAGCTCCCGATGTCCTTCAACCAGCACCATCGGAACCTGACCCTGAAACAACTGCTTACATGGAAGCTGTTTCGGCTCGCCTGGAAGTATGTCACCGAGATTTCCAAGAAAGAGAGAGGGAAATGGTGGATCGCCTGCAAAGTGCTGGAAGCAGAATTGCATTCTTAGAGGCCGAGTTGAAGGCAGCTCGAAAGAAAATTCTAGCCCTGGAAGACAAGATTGTTTGCCCCACTAAGACAAGAAGACTGGTTTAGTTGGTTTAGGTTTAGTCCTTAGGAATCAAGGTTCTTTGAAACCATTAGAAAGTAGTTTTGATTCAGTCACTAGGAAATAAGGTTTCTAAACCATTAGAAGTTTTTGTTATGTCAAACATTATCTTTTAATACAAATGTTTTTTTTTAAATCATTGGTCAATATCCCCATTTGCATCTGTATGATAGCATATCTACATTCTTGCATATGTATATTAATTCATTTATTCTTTAAAGAATATTAATAAAAATAAATGTCCAGGTCTAGCAAATTCGAGTTTAAGTCAAAAATTGAAAGATAGCGTCCAAGCCGGTTAGGAGCCCTATTGTTACCAGATCCCGAGCTAAGATGTCTAACACCGGAGCAACCCCACAGACCAGACCAATGAGCAAAGACTCAACACCATGGAACAAACCCTCCTTGGAATTGCTGAACAGATGCAGGCTTTAACACAAGTCTTGCACAACTTAAGACCCCCACAACTTCTGAAGAATCCTCAAGGGCACAGAAAGGAAAAGAAATTGAGGGACAGCTTATTCAGCAAGAGGAGTCACCAAATGAGTTTAATGCGGCTGAGTTGAAGAAAGAACTGGAAGCTCAGGCTAAAGAGATGGAGAGAAAACTGCTTGAGAAAATGAAGACGTTCGATGGTTTTGATCAAACCGCGATCCTGAATTTGCCTCAATATGAGGAAGGTGCCTTCCCTGAGAAATTTAAGGCACCGAATTTGAAAAATATGACGGGACAGGTTGTCCTAATATGCATACCAGATTGTATGTACGACGAATGGGGCAATACGCAAATTTGACAAGCTGATGGTGCAAACCTTCCAGGACAGTCTTACTGGTGCTGCTTTGGCCTGGTACGCCCAATTAGACCATCAGGAAATTGATACTTGGGACAAGTTGGCTAGGGCATTTTTTAATCAGTATAAGTTTAACATTGAGATGGCGCCCTCGGTATGGGATTTAAGCAATCTGAAGAAGAAGAAAGAAGAGACTTTCAAGGAGTATGCTCAGCGCTGGAGAGCATTGGCTGCAAGGATCACCACCCCGATGCCTGAAAAGGACCTCACTTTCACTTTTATCAACACATTAGAGGAACCTTTCTTTTCCCATCTGGTTGGGCATGCATCAGCAAGTTTCTCAGAAGTGGTGATAGCTGGATAGTGATGCAGGATTGAGAATGCAATTTCAGCAGGAAAATTGCAACAAGAAAAGAAATATACTGCACCAAGAAATGTCCCATACAAAGGAAAGATTCAACCGTCAGCATGGTCAACACTTCAGGTGCAACTGGCCCCACTAAGTCATTCGTGTTGTCAACAAATCAGAATCAAAATCAGAATAAGGATCAGACTCAACAAAGTGCAGTCCCAAATCAACAATCAAGGTTCAACAGGCGGAACTTCACTCGAATTCCGGTTCCCCTTAGCCAAGTATTAGCTAAACTAAGGGCCGATAATCTGATCAACCTTGAAGCCTAGGAAGACTACAGGCCTAAAAATTACAATCCTGAGCTGAAGTGTGAATATCACATGGGGCAAATCGGGCACTCAACAGACAGCTGCTGGAGGCTTAGGCATAAAATCCAAGATCTTATTGATGCAAAAGTCATCCAGTTGGATTTCATTGAAGCTCCAAATGTCTCTACTAACCATTGCCAAACCATGGACCGTTATCAATATGATTACCGCTGAATTCCGGATCCAGAAGAGCTTGTGTGCATGATCGGAGGTGGACCTAGATCCATCAAAATCGAGATAGGCAAAGGTAGTGAAGATGGATCAACTTCATCAAAGCCCAAGAGCTATACCTTTCAGATACCCCTTGCTGTGAGTGATTATAAAGCCGCTCCATTTGATTATAAAGCGGTAAATCATGCTTCAATGGCCATGGTTGGTGGCCTTACTCGCTCAGGAAGAGTTTATGAGTCGACCGGAAGAATGCAACTGTGAATATGCCACAGCAGCAAAATGAAGAAGGGAAGAAAGATGAAGAGAAGTCAGCATTGGCAAAACTGATGAAAGCAAGTGAATACAAAGTTGTCGAGCAGTTGGCCAAAACACCTGCCCAAATATCGCTCATGAGTCTGCTGATTAGCTCTAATGTACACCGTGAGGCTCTTTTCAAAGCCTTAGAAGAAGTGAAAGTTCCAGAGGTGTATCAGAAGAAGCCTTGGGGCATATAATCAACTCAATCTTTGCAAATGAGCAAATCATTTTCATCTGAAGAACTGGGAGAGGAAGGGGATCAATAACAAGCCCTCTTCATTGTAGTCAAAAGCTGTGGAAAGGTCATCTCTCGAGTATTAGTTGACAACGGTTCCTCTTTGAATGTATGCCCCTTAGCCACTTTGAGCCTATTGGGGATTGAACCGTCAGACATCAAACCAAGCTCTACTGTGGTTCGTGCTTTTGATGGGTCAAAAAGGATATAATAGGTGAAGTGGAGTTAGAAGTCACCATCGGGCCTCAAACTTTCATTATTCCTTTCCAAGTAATTGATATCCCCAGAACATTCAATCTGCTGTTGGGAAGACCATGGATCCATGCTGCCAGGCAATACCATCAAGCCTGCACCAGAAGGTTAAGTTCATAGCCAATGGTCAACTCATCACTGTTATGGGAGAACAGGATTATGCCATTTACAAAGAACGGCTGTCCCTTACATTGGAAAAGAAGGAGAAGAAGACTTCGGGCTCCAAATGTTTGACGAAGTCTGCATGATGAATGATGAAAAAGAAGCTCAGGTGGGAACCTTTGGACTGGGTTATTCCCCCACTTGCTGAAGTGGCAGAAATGAAAAACCAAATGAGAAGGAGGAAGCTCGACAAGGAGTATGATCCAATTATCAAAATCCCTCACATCAGCCATTCCTTTCCAAAGCCACATCATATCCAGCAGCCAGATGATATCAAAGAAGATGCTTCATCCAAAGAAATGATCTTGAGAAATTGGTTCTCTGTGCCTTGCGCTAGTATTAAGTCTTTTAAGTAAGAACTTATCTAAGACTAGATTTGTTTTTGTGTTTTTCAGTATTATGTGATGCTCAAATAAGTGTACTTAAACACCGTCCCAGTTTAATGAAATTTATTTCTGTTTGTGCTTTCACATATTCTCATACATTCCTCATTCATATTCAACCAGATTCGACAATTGTGATGAAGTTCAGGGATATCTCGCGCGTATAATTAATGAAAATATCAATATCACCTCTAACTCTACTGGGTTAGACGTTGAAGATGATATTGATTATCAATTTAGAACACAAGAAATTTGGCAAAATTTTGAACAAGGAAGGATTGAAATTCCCGAAACCATTGAAGTGATTAATTTGGGAACAAGCGAAAACCCTAGGAATCTGAGGATAGGGGGAAAATTGCCTGAGAGCACGGCACAAGATTTAACCAAGTTACTAACCGAATACTTGGATGTTTTTGCATGGTCGTATAGCGATATGCCCGGTTTAGACCCATCCATTGTGGTTCACAAATTGCCAACAAAGGAGGATTTTAAACCTAAAAAGCAAAAATTAAGGCGATTTAGGCCAGATTTACTCCTCCAAATCAAGGATGAAGTAAAAAAGTTGCTTGAAGTAGGATTCATTGAGGTTTCTGATTATTCGGATTGGGTATCAAAATAGTGCCAGTACTTAAGAAAAACGGGAAAGTAAGAATCTGTGTGGATTTCAGAGATCTAAACAAAGCAACCCCGAAAGATAATTTCCCGTTGCCTCACATTGATGTTTTAGTGGACAATACCGCTGGAAATCATCTATTTTCATTCATGGATGGATTTTCAGGGTATAATCAGATATTAATGGCCGAAGAAGATAAGGTCAAAACCACATTCGTTACAGCCTGGGGAACCTTTTGTTACAAAGTCATGCCTTTTGGTCTCAAGAATGCCGGGGCAACTTATCAACGAGCAATGCTTGCTATACTTCATGATATGATGCACAAAGAGGTGGAAGTATATGTAGATGACATGATCGCCAAGACAAAGGAAGGAGAGGATCATGTAGTGGTGTTAAGGAAGCTTTTTGAAAGATTAAGGAAGTTTCAGTTGAAATTGAATCCAGAAAAATGCACTTTCGGAGTGACATCTGGAAAATTATTAGGATTCATGGTTAGCCAAAAAGGGATAGAAATCGATCCTGATAAGGTCAAGGCAATTCAGGATTTGCCTCCACCAAAAACATTAAAAGAAATCAGAGGCCTCTTGGGAAGATTGAATTACATTGCTCGATTCATATCACAGTGACTGATAAGTGCCAACCGCTGTTTAAACTGCTAAAGAAGAATGCCCTAATTGAATGGAATGACGAATGTGAAAAGCCTTTAATCGGATAAAGCAATATCTGACGAATCCACCAGTACTGATTACTCCAAAACCAGGGAAACCATTGTTCTTGTATTTGACGATTCTTCCTGAATCCATGGGTTGTGTACTCGAGCAAAAAGATGAGGAAGGAAAAGAAAGAGCTGTTTATTATTTAAGCAAGAAATTCTCAAATGGAGAACAAAAGTATTCAGAGATAGAAAAGACCTGCTGTGCATTAGTATAGGTTATGCACAGACTTAGGCAGTATACGCTCTTTTACTCGATTGAGTTGATTACGAAGCATGATACATTGTGATACTTGGCAAGCAAACCGGCTTTGGTTGGTCGAATCTCGAAATGGCAGATGCTACTTTCTGAATTTGATATCATTTATGTAAGTCAAAGTTCAGTCAAAGGACAAGTTTTAGCTGATCAACTTGCAGAAAGCCCAGTTGATGATGAAGAATTAAAGGAACAAGATCAATTTCCAGATGAAGGCATAAGAATAGCAGAAACAGAAGTCGAAAGCAACAATTGGAAGTTGTATTTCGATGGAGCGACCAATGTATATGGGTGTGGAATAGGTGCAGTCCTCATCTCACCAAAAGAAGAACAGTTCCCGGCATCAGCCAGATTAATGTTTCCTTACACAAATAATGTAGCGGAATACGAGGCATGCATCATGGGATTAGAAATGGCAATTCAAATGAATATCGAGGAGCTTGAAGTGTTTGGAGATTCATCACTTATCATTTTCCAAACTCGAGGCGATTTTAAAACTAAGGAGCCCAAGTTGATTCCTTATCATAATCACTTGGCTGAGTTAGCAGGAAGATTCAAAGAAATTTCCTTCACTTATGTGCCGAGAACTCAGAATCAATTTGCTGATGCATTGGCTACTCTGGCTCTTTGATCCAATTCACTGAAGAAGCAAGAATACGGCCTTTACAAGTCCGAATAAGAAATGAACCTGCATTCTGTGCTGTGATTGAGTCAAGTGAACCATGGTTTCAAGATATCAAAATGTTCTTGCAAACAGGTAGCTATCCTGAGTGCTACAAAAAAGGATCAGAAATCATTGAGGCGTCTGGCAAGTCATTTCGTGTTAAGTGGAGTACCTTATACAGAAGGTCGTTCGATACAACCTGTTGAGATGTGTATGAAAAAGAAGCTCAAAAATTAATGGAAGAAGTTCATGAGGGAGTATATGGACCTCATATGAACGGATATATGCTAGCTAAAAAGATTATGAGGCTAGGATATTTCTGGTTAACCATGGAATCGGACTGTATCAAACATGTGAGATCTTGTCTTTATGTCAAATTTACGCAAATAAGATAAATGCTCCTCCAAAGGAATTACAGTCAATGTCGACACCGTGGCCATTCTCAATGTGGGGAATAGATGTAATTGGGCCAATTTAGCCAAAAGCTTCAAATGGTCATCGATTCATACTAGTTGCAATCGATTACTTCACCAAGTGGGTTGAAGCCGTTTCATACGCCAGTGTGACGAAAGTCGTTGTGGTGCGATTCATAAAAAGAGATATCATTGCTCGATATGGAACTCCAGAAAGTATCGTTACCGATAATGGTACAAATCTGAACAACAATGCAATGACTGATTTATGTCAGCAATTCAAGATTAAACACCGGAATTCCACTCCATATCGCCCACAGATGAATGGAGCAGTAGAAGCCGCCAACAAAAACATCAAGAGAATCATTGAGAAGATGACAATTGCATACAAGGATTGGCATGAAATGCTCCCGTTAGCATTGATGGCATATCGAACTTCTGTAAGAGTGTCAACTGGGGCAACGCCCTATTCCCTGGTATATGGGACTAAAGCTGTTTTACCAGTAGAAGTTGAGATTCCTTCACTCCGAGTATTGGCTGAAACAGAGCTCGAAGAAGCTGAATAGGTTAGACAAAGAGTTGAACAGTTAAATCTTTTAGATGAAAAAAGATTGACCGCCATGTGTCATGGGCAATTATATCAACAAAGGATGGCTAGAGCGTTTAATAAGAAAGTCAAGCCAAGAAATCTCCAAGAAAGTGATTTGGTTCTGAGAAAAGTACTGCCAAATGTGCAAGATTCCAGGGGAAAGTTCACACCAAATTATGAAGGACCATACATAGTGAAGAAGGTCTTGACGGGAGGAGTATTAATCCTTTCCCAAATGAATGGACCCGATTTAAAGGATCCTGTGAACTCAGATGCTGTAAAGTTGTATTATCCTTGATCAATAAAATTTGTCATTTCAAATGATCAATTGATTTTATTTTAATTAATTATAAGCAAAGTTAATATCCCTGAAATTCTCTGAAGTCGGATCAAAGCCTGACCCATAAAATTCTTCCAAATAAATTTACAACCAAATACCATTTGAATCATCAGACAAAGAAGTTTGAGCATCTTATAATGCTGAATGAATGCGTTTATACAGTTTGGTCTGTTGATTGTTCTTATTTTAAAAGAAAATATTACTGCAAGGATAACTAATTTTGATAGAAAATTGAAGCATGCTTTTTGGATATGGAACCAAAATTATCATAAAAAAACTCCCAGTGGACTAAAAATTCACAAGTACCCCTCAGTCTAGACTCGACAGATAGTCTAGTACTGACCAAACACAAAATCCATCCTTTTGAGATGGTGACCAAATACAAAATCCATTCATTCGAGATGGTGACCAAATTCAAAACCCATTCATTCAAGATGGTGACCAAATTCAAAATCCATCCTTTCGATATGGTGACCAAATTCAAAACCCATTCATTCAAGATGGTGATCAAGATAAAATTCAGAAACCCATCCATCCAAGAGGGTGATCAAGACAAAATTCAGAAACCCATTCATTCAAGATGGTGATCAAGACAAAATTCAGAAACCTATCCATCCAAAAGGGTGATCAAGACAAAATTCAGAAACCCATTCATTCAAGATGGTGATCAGGATCAAATTTAGAAATCCATCCATTCCAGATGGTGACCAAGGCCAAATGACTAAACCAAAGCCCATAGGTCCGGCAAATGACCAAATTAAAGCCCATAGGTCCGACAGATGACCTAGCAGTATTCTAAAATCTAGACCCGACAGACTGGTCTATCAGTCTAGGCCCGACAGATGGCCTATCATTTTTCTAAATCTAGACCCGACAGACGGTCTATCAGTCTAGGCCCGACAGATGGCCTATCATTTTTCAAATCTAGACCCGACAGACGGTCTATCAGCCTAGGCCCGACAGATGGCCTATCATTTTTCAAAATCTAGACCCGACAGACGGTCTATCAGTCTAGGCCCGACAGATGGCCTATCATTTTTCAAAATCTAGACCCGACAGATGGTCTATCAGTTTTCTAAGTCTAGGTCCGACAGTTGACCTAGCGAATCTCAAAGTCTAAACTCGACAGATGGTTTAGCACAAGATAAAAATCTCTTTGTTGAAAATAAAATTTGGGAGGAGAAGCTAAGCAAAAATTGGTTATCTTTTTGTCTTTGTGGCAAAAGTTTTGTTCAAACTTTACACAAAGAGGGGCAGCTATAGACACCCAATTTTTGCCCAATTAATTAAGGCTTAAATTTATAAAGTTAATTAAACAAAATCTTCATTTTTGTTTAATTAAACTCATTTTTCCAAAAGCCTTAATTAAGTAATGAGTTGGCTAAGTGATCGAGGCACAGGCCAAATGGCCTGTTGGTTAAATACATTGACCCAAACACACACCAAGCTCAAGGACCCAGGTTCAAACCTAGCAAAGGCAAATTTTTGCCTTTTTATCATCTTATTTTGCCTTCTCAAAGTGACTTTTTGCCTTACTTTGCATCAATTTTTAACTGACAAAACATCATTAATTGTTGAAATTGATGATGCCATTGCAAAGTAGACATGGAATATGAAAGATCAATACACAATTCATGTGTAAAAACAACCCAAAAGTCACAAAATTCGTGCTAAAAAAATAAAATAAAATACAATTTATGAAGCATTCAATTGTCCATTAATAAAGATTTACAAGAATTGATAAAATTGGATGATTCATCTACCCACATTGAATGATTTGATGAACAATATGAAAGATCAATCATCAATTCATCAGTTTGAAACAAATTAAACACGAATTATTGAATTAAATTCGTGCAAATGAAAAGGCAAAAATCGATTCGTTTCTAAAGCAATACGAAACGTAAAATTGAGCTTGCAATCTATAAATAGAGGGTACTAGGATCAAAAGGCACAACTCAATTGCAACAAACACACCATAACAAGATCAATTCGAAATTTTCGAATTAAGGATGTAGAATTCGAAATTTTCAAATTCAAAGTTCTTGGATCAGATTTGATCCAAATTGAGTGTTTTAGGAGTATTAGAAACTTGATTTTGATGTTTTAGTGTGCTTGGATTTGCTCGAATTGATCGGATTACTCTCTGTAATTTTTTTATTTGTTTGAAACTTCACTGGCGGCAACCACCACCGCGAACCGCCGCTTCCGGTGGATCTGGGCACGATCCACCACCGCCACCAGCTGTGGCTCCCCCACAGGCGTCGGGCCGACAACCTCTCCGGCCTCGAAGACCACCAGAAACGGCCGAGGAAGCGTTCGAAACCACCGTAATTGTCTTCTTCGCCCAATCGGGTCGGATCCGACCCGAAATTTGACCAGAAAATCCGAAGTCCAACCCGCCCCTGGTCAACGGTCAGCTCAGATCAGACGGCCCAGATTCAATCATCCAGATCAGACGGTCCAGATTTGATCAAGTAGATCAGACGGCCCATATTCAATCATCCAGATCAGACAGTCCAGATTTGATCAAGCAGATCAGAGGCCCAGATTCAATCATCCAGATCAGACAGTCCAGATTTGATCAAGCAGATCAGACGGTCCAGATTTGATCAAGCAGATCAGCGGCCCAGATTTAATCATCCAGATCAGACGGTCCATATTTGATCAAGGAAATCAACGCTCCAGATTGGAAGTCAAGAGATCAGACGGTCCAGATCAAGCAAGCGCGACCGACGCTCCAGATCTGATCCGAGAACATCCAACGGCCCAGGTCAATCCGCATTATTTTATTATTATTTTATTATATAATTAATTTCAGAAAATAGCAAAAAATAGTAAAAATTCATAAAAATTCATAAAAAATTTAGAAAAATTCAGAAAAATCCAAAAAAATCAAAATAATTATTTTTCATATAAATTTATTTTTTTGATATTTTGAATATTTTTAATATGTATTTATACATAAATTGCTTTTAGAAATGCGTACTTGATGCATGAAAAATAATTTTAATATATTGTAAAATATTTTGAATATGTTGTGAATTTATGTGATGATTAAAAAAAAAGGAAAAAAAATAAAAATAAAAATAATAATAATAATAAAAATGATAAAATTAAATAAAAATGATAAAATTGGATTTTCCAAAACCAAAATTTTTAAATAAAAAAAATGATTTTTGGACTTAGAAAAATATTTTTTCATAAAATAAAATATCAATTGATTAGATCATAGGATCATCAAAAATGGTTTTCATAAAAATTCAAAATTTAATGAATTTAAAGTGAGAATAGTTCAAAAATTAAAATTAATCAACAAACTAAAGTTCTTTTCAAAAGAACTACGTTTTGTCTGATCTCGATTAGCGAGTATGTAGGCACCTGCGGGGCGACATAAAAAATAAAAAAAATGTTTTTGTTTTTTTTAATATTGTGAATAAATATTTTGTAAATATAATATGTTTTTGTTGATATTCATATTAAAAAAAATAATAAAAATGAATAAAAGCACATAAAAATAAATAAATGAATAATGTGATTTGTGAATATTGTTTCATAATGTATTATTTGAATTTTTGAGCATATAAAGGATATATTGTAAATTTAAAATTCCGAAAGTGGTAACCAATTTGGTTTTAATAGGTTAGCCCCCGAATCCATGATATCTGGTTTTAAAAGTTGGTTTTTAAATCAAATTTTCGCAGACTAGTAGCTAAGTTAGGATCAACCGACCCATTGATCCTAGCTTTTATTTTTTCCCGATTTATATCGGGTGGCGACTCTAAAAAGTTTTCAAAAATTAAAATTTCTCTTAACCCCTAGTCGAGGATTCATGTTAAATGGGTTCGGGTTGAATGTGAATCGGGTTAGGAGAAATGAACCAGATAAATGAAAAAATCCAGGCTCGACAATTAATTATCTAAATTTTCAAGTAGTTTATTAGGCTTTACACATATTTATATATCAGTTATATAGGGGTTTTATCTATAGAAGCTTATCCAAAGTCTTTACAAAATTTCCACATTATTTTTGAGTTCAAATCTTAAGTTTAAAGTTTAGCCAATTAAGTATTTTTAAAGTTTTACCTTACGTAGTTAAGGTTTTCTAGGCCTAATTAGGATTTCAGTCTCAATAGACTCAAAATTCCCTAAAGAGTTTGATAATGGGAACCATAATTTTTATTTGAGGTCTATATTTAGTGTTATGAATCTGTTTTCGTTTCCATGCGTGTTTATAACCCTAGTGGTTCATTTTCTAGTTATCATTTTATAATCAATAGGATCTATAAATAGATTATCTTTTATCGGGTTTGAAATTTAAGATTACTTCTAATTATATCTTGAGTTTTTAGCTCAAGATCTGACATCTTGTTTATGGTATCAATTAGGATCAAAGAAATTTCTATCCAGGTTTTAAAACTATGAATGAGTTTACTTCTATTCATAGATTCATTATAGGATTTTTATCGGGTCCTAAGTTCATTATCTAATTCATATTTTCCATTCTATCATTGCATACTAGTGTAAAAATTTTCAAGGATTTCAATGGTCTTTGTAGCAGCCAAAATCTAGGCCGTGCCCTTTAAGAAAAAGAGGCCAAAGGAGATCACAAGCTTGGTAACGGCCATGATCAAGCTTTAAAAAACACATAGAGGAGATAATGACCCTCATAATGGCCATGATAAAGGCCGTACCAAATTTTAAAAGTCACTCAAAGGAGATCACAAGCTTCGTCGTGGCTGCAATCATCTAGAAACATGCTTTCGAGGAGTTAACAGCCTCGAACACGCCCGTGATAAATAGGGTATTGATCCTTTGATACTTGATTAAAAAATTTTGAGGTTCTATATCTTCCAACTCCTTAATACAACCTTAATTGTTTATAAAAACATATCAAAACTAACTTATAACCACAATATCAAACATCATCAAGTTCACTTGCATACATATATTCATTGCACATGTATATGTATAACAAACTTAACCTAAAAACATAAACTCGTCAATTGTGCTTGTTGAACTCTATTATCACTCTAATCATTCAAGTTCTACTTATTTATCACTAACAACATCAATAAACATATTAATTCATCATAAACTGAAAATTCATTTCTTCAAACACTTAGAGTACATATGCCTATTCGCATATCTAGCTCAACATACATGTTAGCATACCATTAATTTATCTAAAATATCAAAGTTCTACTCCTATTCAACATTAACATCCACTAGAATTTACAATAAACATAACATGCAATAAATCAACTTTACTTACTTTTATGGCTACTGGAATCAACCAAGATTTCTTTCCACTTTCTTAGTTTAAATCTTACTTCTACTGGTTCCTTGGATTGGTCCTTGCTTAAACAAATTGTGAGCAAGATTTATAAGAGATTTTGAAGTGGAATTTGGGCTTGTTTGTATTTGAGAAGATGGTAGAAATAAAAGAGAGAGGGACGATGGTATGGGGTTTGCTTTGGATTGATATTTTTGTTGCTTTCTTTTGACTTTTGGGGCATTGAGAAGCCTTTAGAAGATGCATGATCATGGGCTTTAGTTATGTGTATGTATGGGCTTTGTTAGTGTGTATGTAGGCTTTGGTTTTCAATAAAATTTTGCAGCATAAGGAAGGCTTCAAATTTTAAAAACAACGCTATACTTCGTTTAACAACACAATTCAATTCAATATATTACTACATTTATATATTTACACCAACACACATATAACTTAATTATAACATATTCTATACTACTAATATATCAAATCATCAAATCAAATTATAATAACGTAACTATAACAATTTAAATCACGTAGTCGACAATCAAATATATATTTTTTTCAATTTAGTAGGTTTAATTTAGGTTGTTTCACCTTTTTCATTGCCATTGTTCCTTTTTCAAATTTTTTTTGTGCTATTATTTAATTTGAGTGGGTTCCATGTTACCTTTTCTATTTTGCTTTACATGTTGTGGTTTGATTTTATTAAGGCCTACAATCTTCATTTTGCTCTAGAGTCTGGTTGGTGTTAATAGTATTGCGAATTGATATCGACGTGCCACAATGTATTAATATTTTCATATCAAGTTTATTAAACACGATTTTGGTGTTGTATTTTGATAATTGATTTTATTTTGGCCTTGTTTGAGTAATTAGTTTCAGTTAGGGTCCTAAATAATACATAATTTCCTCAAATTATTAATTCTATCAATATGAAAGTTTTAGGCCCTTGTAATGATTTAAAAATCAAAACAAAACTCTAAAAAGAAAAAGCAGTCTTAGAAAATAATAAAGAGAATTTTACTATCAGTATAATTTTTAAAAAATCTAAACTCCTTCTTCAAAGAAAAAAGGAAGAAAACAAAATATCAAGAATCTTATAAAAGAAAAGACTACCAAAAAAAATACAAAAAACTAACAAACCAAAGAAAACATATTTTAGAAAAAAAGAGATTAGGTGTTATAGGTGTGGTGTCAAAGGACACACAACATCTAAACATTCAAAAGAAAAGGAAATGAAATAATTTAAATATATCTGAAGAAATGAAAGAAGAATTGCTTAAAATTAATGAGATACTAGTGAATTAAGTTATGAAAATAGTGATTGCATTCAAGAAATTAATAGTGATTTAGAAATATCATGTGAAGAATCTGATTGTTATTGTCATTTTGATAATATTTATTTTCATAAACAAATTTATGTCATTACTAATGACGAAAATTTTCTTTTAGGAATGGTTGATCAAATTCCTAATCCCGATAAACAATGAAAATATGTAAATATTTAAAATGTTGATCAATGTTTTTTGAATAAATTAAAGTATCATCTATATAAATAATTGAAAATCTTGTATGTGGAGCAAATATTTTATTTGTAATATTTTGATATTCAGATGAAGCAATTTTAAATTTGAATGGCATTATGTTCCATCCGTAGCAACCAAAAGAAGCAGTGGAAACAATCTTATGACGGTATGCTTCTTTTAGATGAATTTATCAAAATCTAGATTTCATATCAAATTTTGAGAAAATTTTGCACCAAACAACATATTGAGAAAATCTTTTTTGTTTGGAATTGGATGCCTTATCCATTTAAGAACAAAATCTAAAGGTCTATAATTAATGATTCAGCTTGATTTTTTACATAAAAAGTATAGCATAACAGAATAGACTTTGATTTTCTTATTAAAGTTTTATCTAATGATTCTTGAGTTTCCTCTTTACACTATTTTAATGATTCCTTTGGCTTCAGTAAAACCATTTATATATAGCAATTTCATTATTGTCATACCCCAAAGAGCACCCTAATAGTATTGATGCCCTTTACGACATCTTGGAATATCATGAAACATAAATAAGCTAACCAAGGCTTCTTAATAAAACTTGTGGGTGTCATACTATTAGGACACTCCATGGCATTGACATTAAAATTAGGATTATGATCGTTAAGATGAGAAATTTCGCATACACATAAGTTTTTACAACAAAATCTTCTTTAAACAACTTAGGATAAGCTCTTAACAGACTTATAACTTACAAGAAACAAACATGATGTAGCTGTACAAAAGAAACTCTCTCCACTTTCACTTGAGTCTCGGATTTTCCCCTTGAGATCTACTACAACCGCTCACCGCAAGCTTAGGATCTACTACAACCACTCACCTCAAGCTTGGATCCACTCTAAAGACCTTAAAAGCACATGAAATCTGTAAGACTAAGAGCACAACACAGCTCAGTGAGATAATATGATCAGACCACACTTCAAACAAATGCTATACAAGTTTTAGTTATAATCATATACAATGCTGTAATCCCCATGTTTTGGCCAAAGCATAAGTTAAAAGATTTAAAAAGAATTAAAATTTAAATATGGTTTTATCTCTTATAAGATAATAAATGTTTTAGCAATATATTAATTAATATTTTATAGTCATATAATGTGTTGTTTTACATATATTAAAAAGGTTGAGATTCTTCATATTTTATAATTAAACCTTTTCTCAAAGTACTAGGAATTTATTGCAAGGCGTCACAATGAGTTTTAAAACATGGACATATTGTCCTTTATCTTAAATAAAGCTTCTTTTATTAAATGCGGATATCACAATTCCCAGTTAAACCATATTTATTTCTTTTATGAAAGAGAAAAGTAATCACGATTTGAAAGTTTACACTAATTGGGCATTGTTGTTGTTTTTAGAAAATAAACACGATATTTTCAAAGTATTTAATTTTCTAAATTACTCTCTTTTACCCGCATAAAAATTCTTTTCTTTCTAAATCTTTGTGTTCTTAGTTTGAAAAAAAAAAAACCTAAGATCGTGTTTCCGAGCTTTTCAATCAGTGTTTTGGAAAGAAGAAAGTGAAGTCATCTTTAAAAGCATAATAAGTAACTTTGTTTTATCCTATTTTCAAGAAGTTACAAAAAGAATCTTTATTTTACCTTGTTTCCAAAAGTTGTAGAAAGTGTCTTTGTCAAATAAACCAGTGCATGTGCACATTTTACCATTCACGAGTGAGATATTATTTTTAGCAGATATCATGTTTTAGAAAATCTAAAAAACGAAACTTGGTTTGCTAAGAAATGTTCAAAACTGATAAAAACCTACTTTTTTTGAGTTTGTTTATACTTAAAATAAATAATGTCTATTGTATGAGTTTAAATAAAAGTTATATGGGCCTTGTTTTTCTTAAAAAAAAATGTAAAAACTTGTTTTTTGAGCTTGTCGAGGCCTAAAGTTATAATAAATCTGTTAAAAGTTTACAAACAAAGTTAACTTAATTTATCTGAACCGCAATATAACAGAACATGCAATATAATAGTAGATCTAACTTATAAGTTCTTGTGTTGGATATAAGTTAGGGTTTAGAAGATAGAGTTCCAATTAGTTCAGTGTGTTGTTACTGTTGTTGTGTTTTAACTTGATTTATGCGCATTCTAATGCTAGGATCGATTCTAGATAGTTAGTAGTGTTTAAAAGTAAGTTTAGATGTTGTTTTTTTATTGTTAGTCATCGCGACTTAGTTTGCCCTTAAGATGTATCAAAGGTAGACTTAGTGTAAGTGTTGAGGGGTAAGTTCTTAATGAATAGTATCTATTGTGGCCTAAAGTCGAGCACTCGACTTGCCTTTGATAGACATTGAAAAGTTTTTGTGCCTAAAAATGTTTTAATTGTTTTACGCATAGTGCCGTCGCAGCCTATTGTCGAGTCCTCAACATACCTTGTAACAGTCATTGATGGTGGTTGGGGTTAAATTCAAAAAAAGTGCATGAAGCATAACTTCGGTCGAAGCCCAATGTCAAACCCTCGACGTGCCTTTGACACAAGCTATAAATGTTTTAACAGCACTCGACCCCCAGTTTGTTGAAGCATGACAAGTTTTCTTGTAACAATGTGCCTCGCAAACCTTCCTAAGTGACCATTAACCTTTAATTTGCTTTGAAGCGAGCCTAGTCTTGAGTAGCGATGTGACCCCCGACCTAACCTTAATAGTATGCGATGGTGATGGGAACATAAGTTAAGGAGCTTATAACGAGAACCTAGAACGCTTAAAGCTCTTATAAGAGTTCTTCCTTCTTTGTTGGGTTTGTAGTGATATATGCTTGTTGTTCTATAATAGCTTTCAATCAAGACCTCGATTTTCCAAAAGATTACTATGATCTATAAGCAGGATGCAGAGGTAAGTGACTTGAATCTTATGATGATGTTGTGCTTGCTATTATTTGTTATTATGCTAATTATATTATTTGTCTATTAAATGCCTAGTTGTTGTGAGTGCAATCATTTGCATGATCACCTGAATAAATGAATAACTTAAAATAATCGCTAAATTAATTAGATAATTTGTTGCATGTGATTGAAACCCCTCCTCCCCCTCTTTTGTAGGAAATGTCCCAGATTTGTAATGAAAAGTATTTTCAAAATGTATCTCTAAAGAAACATGACTTGGAGTATCCCAAGTTATTATTTTAGTCTTTTAAAATTGCTAAGTTCCACTGAAATGGTTTATAGAATAAAATTAGGACATTTGCAAGTAATGTTTTTGTTGGGAATTTTCGATCCAAATCTAAATCGTGCAGCGGAAAATCGTTTTTTTTTTTTTAATTCCCAATCGGATCCAAGCGCTCCAATTAAATCAGAAAGAAAAGGGAATCATGTACCTTTTTTGTCTTGATGATGGGATCAAAGGAGATGCAGATTACACCAACTCCCTGTACCGGTATCCACACGAATGAATTGGATCTTCGTGTGTGCTAGCACGTCGAAAAAGTTTCGACCTTTGGGAATCCCTCACACTCTCTTTCTAGGTTACGAAAATTTCTTTCTAAATGACGGCCAGCGTTAGATAAAATGAAAAATTAACCTAGTGGAGAGTATATATAGTGATATATATAAGGGTTATGTCTCTTTAAATTACCCTGATATATATATATAATATAAGGATTATGTCTCTTTAAATTACCCTGATATATATAAGGGTTATGTCTCTTTAAATTACCCTAAACAAATTAGGGTTTATGTAGAAAGACATATATATCCTTATTATCCGAATTTATTTATTTGTTAATTTTAATCTAATTAAAATCGACAAATAAATAATTAATCAATTCCCAATACGATTATCGAAGATCTATTTTATTCATTCTTTGTGTGTGACCCTATAGGTTCACTTAAAATTGGTAGTAGCTCTTAAACATTCTTTTAGGACTACAAGACATAATTGGTCTCTAGCAAGACATTATGTCTACCCAATTTTAGTGAAGATCGATGATCCGACTTTTCACTAACTGTTAGTCATTCAGTCCTTTTGTTACACGATATCTTATAATCAAACATAAGGTGTGGATCAAAACACTCTTATATTGTCTAATTACTTATTTCTTGAATCTAGAGTTTGACTGACTTAAACAAATGATATTGATAACTCTTTATCAATTCATTCGAGCATGGCCATGCATTTCTCAGTCTTACTCATCAAGAGGCCTGATAGATATCTCTCTCAAATTAATGAGATGAACAAATCCCTTTACTAACATTCACATTCCTCTATATAACATATTGCATGCCCAAGTTTATTCTTACAATCATCCGATTAAAGATGATGAAGAGATGAATCAAAACATGGAAACTGCTATATAGGAATCCATGGTGCCATTAGGTCAAAGGACTAAAACAACATTGTAAATAAGAATACTTATTGCATTGATCCATACAATTTCTTATAGTTGGTCAATCCAATACAATACACTCCTGTTTGTATCTATGTGCTAAATTGATATCCCATATCCATGATCAGTAAAACTTGATCATCATACAACAATCATACTAGTCTTAATTCATTATCATTCCACATAATGAGTGACTAGGGATAATTTAGAATAAAGTTATAATTCAGCTTATGGTTCTACTATTAAAGTCACATACTTTAACGACATAAGGTATAACTTAATATTCAAGGAATAACATTACCAAAGTAAATAGGCCAAAAATAACTTTGATAATTAAAATGACTTGATAACAAACATACAAATGATAAAGAATCCATATGGCCTAGGGCACATCACTAGCAGTTTTGACAGCAGATATTACTTGAGTTGGGGTCCACGTGTCATATGGTAAAGATAGAAGTTACTTGAGTCGGGGCCTACAAATGAAAGTCATTAATATTGAGCAACAACAGATGTTGCCTGAGTTGGGGTCTACCTGTGATATTGAAAGATTGTTCACCTACGTTGAGCGAAAGTGGATGTTGCCTGAGTTGGGGTCTACCTTTTATGTTCACTAATGTGATGCAAGGATGGATGTTGCCTGAGTCAGGGTCATTCCTAAGCAATTGAAGTATAGACAACGCAAATCTACACCGTCTATGGCTCTAGAGACCTATAGATGTGTTGTTGCATTCATATTGTATACATTTTATATGTTTGAGTGTGACATTACATATGATTGAAACTAAAACTTGTTTGGCATGTGTTTGAATCGTGGTCCGATTCGGTTATTTCAATGAGCTATGGTATGCTCACACTCTTATAATTTTTATATGCTTTTAGGATCTTTAGTGTGGATCCAAGCTTGTGATGAGCGGACATAATAGATCTTGAGGTAAAAATCCAAGGCTTGAGTAGAAGTGAAGATAGCTTCTTTTGTACAGAACAGTAGATGTTCTTTCTTTTAAGTTGTAAAGTTTTGTTGGGAATTAATCCCAAGTTGTTTGTAAGACACCATGTTATAAAGAATTTATATGTATGCAAAATTTCTTATATAGACAACCTTATGATCCTGTTAGAACCGTCAATGCCACGGGGCATGTTAGTTGTATAGTGCTCATGTAACTTCTTGAAGACCTTAGTTGGTTGCATGACCTATCATTGTTACTAGGATACCCTGTGGAGGTGAGACAAATGCCACACTCAACCATATGTAATGCGCAGTTCATATGACCAGAATCTAAACCAATGTGAATTTATACCCTCCCTTAGGGTTGAAGGGACTAGCTTAAGTAGTCCATGCCTAGGAGAAACTGAGAGTTGAGGAGGGAGAAGCTTTTCCAAAATTACATAATATACATACATATATACTTTATACATATTCAACATAATTCTCAACTTCACCTTAGATCCATCAGAATCTCCCTAAGTGTGAACATCCTAAAAGCCGGGCGACACGCTTCGGTGCCTGCATATATCTTGTAGAGCTGGCAACCCTATGATAACTCCACCTGGACTCTCCCAGAGTGCTAAGGCATTACAACATAATTAGAATATCAACATGTGACATGGGTACGATGCGAATGTAGCATGCTATTGTGCATTGCCTGTCCATATTGAATTAAGGGTCGAATAAGACTTAAGTCATATTATTGATGGCCAAGTAATGTTCAGACAATCATCGGTACTCATTACACATCGGCAACAAGAAGTTTGTTATTATTTCTGATATTAAAGCTTGTCACATATCCAGACACCATACAACATACAATATCCCTATCCTCATATATGATTAATTTCTTTATATAGAGACAAGCGCAATTACATTACAAGCACAACTTCATGACAAGATTCAAGTCACTCACCTATACATTTTGCTTAGAGATTGTAATAGTCTACTAGAAACTCTGGTTCTTGGTTGAAAGCTCCTATAGAACAACAAGCATACATCATCATGCATATAATAAAGAGGATAGAACTTTTATCAGAGCTTAAGCATTTTAGATTCTCTTTAAAAACTTCTTAACTTACGCTCTTCAACATGGTTTACTTTTTAGGCTTGGTCAAGGGTCACATCGCTACATAAAGCTTACCTCACGCCTAAGCAAACTAGGGGTTGAGGGTCACTTAGGAGAGGGTCACTTAGGAAAGGGTCACGAGGCATATCGCTTTAAGAAAACCATATTACTTCTCATCAAAGCAGGGGTCCTGTGCAACCAAAAACGTTCATAATATCATCATGAGGTACGTCGAGGGCTTGATCATAGGCCACGACGAATACTGTGCTTCAACACTTAAACTTATTTTTAGCCATGATAAGATTCAGTATCTATTGCGGGCATGTCAAAGGCTCAATTTTAGGCCACAACAGATACCTTGCACCATGCACCTTGATTTTATCTTGAGCACAACAACTCTTAGCGTCTGTCGTGAGCATGTCAAGGGCTCTACTTTAGGACATGACAGATACTATACATCAAAACTTACCGGTCAACGCTTACACAAAGCTCCCCATTGATCCAACTTGAGGGAAAAATTAGGCCACAACACCAACAACAAATAGAACAACCATCAAAACACTACTAACTCCACCAAAACAAATCCTAGCATCAAAACACACACAAAAATGACTCGACACAACAACAACAACAAAAACACACACACACACACACACTAATCTAATAGGAACTCTATCTTCTCAACCTTGACTTTAGATCCAACACAAGAGCTTAGAGGGTAGATCTGCCATTATATTACATGTCATGTTATTCTTTATTTATATGAGATAAAATAGCTTTTGTTTACAAACACAAAGAAAATATTTTTAATTTTAAGCCTAAACAAACTCGCAAAATAGGCTTTTTATCTATTTTTAACACTTCTTAGCAAACCTGGTTCGTATTTCAGTTTTCTAAAATGTGATATCTACTAAAAATGATGTTTCACACTGGATGGTAAAATGTGCACATGCACTGGTATATTTAATAAAGACACTTTATAAAATACGAGAAAATAAAGCAAACGAAGATACTTGTTGTGCTTTTTAAAATCATTTCACTTTCTTCTTTCCAAAACATTGGTGGTGAAACTTGCAAATATGATCTCGGGGTTTTTCAAGCTAAAATGCCAAGGCTTGGAAGAAAGATTTTGTGTGGATAAAAGAGAGTATGTTGAAAAAGTAAACTTCGAAAATATCATGTTGGTTTTCTGAAAATAATAACAATGCCCAGTTTTGTGTACACTTTCAAGTCTCCGATTACTTTTGTTTTTCGTAAAAGAAAATAAATATGGTTTAACTGGTAATTGTCATTTCAAAATTTAATAGAAGAAACTTTATTTAAGAGAAATGACAGTATGTCCATGCTTTAAAACTTATGATAGACAGATTGTAAATAAATTTCTAGTACTTTTGGAAAAGATTTAAATATAGGAAATGAAATTTCAAAATCCTTAATGCATATAAAACAAGCAAGCTTTAGAACATCTATGGGATATTAATTTATATACTATCAAAATATTTATTATTTCAAGATATAAAATTAGATTTAGATTTTTAATATTTTTTTAATTTTTTAAATTCATTCTATGAGGAAAACCCGAGGATTACAACTATATGTTTCTTCCTCAACTAAAATGCATTAGGAATTTCAACACAAATTTCTTTCTCAAGTTTTTCTCAAATGAATTTTATCTTTTCTCGAATGGCCTTTTAATTCAACCTGTTGTGCAATCCTTTGATCCTTCAATTTGTTATTAAGAAAATTTATTTTTCTTATTTTATTAATCATTTTTTCTCTTAACGAATTGACTATTTGACTTTGGATCTATTATAGTATTATATAAACAAATTTTAGTTTATATAATTATTCTTTAGGGTTCTTAATATACCATTTAATTACGTTCATAAGTAGAATAAAATATAAAATTCTTATAAAGAAATTTGAGCAAAATCAATCAAACTTTAAATAAACAACTTACAAATTGATTAGAGGATCATTGAATGGATATAAAAGTTAAGATGAAGGATTTTTGTTGTAGCAGAAGTTGTTTCTTTCTTGAACATAGATAATTTGCTTGCTGAAAAGTCAATCTCATCTTAGAAAGGGATAATGTCATAAATGCTCCCTAAACTTTGACAAAATACACAATTAGTTTCCTAAACTTTAAAATCGATCAATTTAATACCTAAACTTTGAAATTGATAAATTTAGTACTTGAAAAACTTTGAAATTATTTAATTTAGTACCTAAAAGAACTTGACAGAGACTTTGTTGGAGCACATGAAAAGTTCTTTCAAGTACTAAATTTATCAATTTTAAAGTCCAGGTTTAAATTGATTAATTTTAAAGTTTTGGTACCTAATTGCATATTTTGTCAAAATTTGGATACCATTTGTGATGTTAACCATCTAAGAAAAATCTTTTGTCTTGAAGTCACCAACTCTTGTTTTAATAAGGTAACTTCTAACACATTAATCTACTAGAACATCTTTTGCCTTTTAAGTGTTGGTAACTTTTGACACTCTATTTCACTTGGACATCTTTTGTCTTGAAGTGTCGGTAGCTCTTGTTTTAATAAAATGACTTCTAAAACTATTTCACTTGAACCTAATTATTAAGTGTTGACTAAGTTTTGAGCAGATAAACTATCTTACTCATACCATGATTCATTACAAGTATGAGGAACCTAGTAGTAATCATCTTCAATTGATAAAGGGAGTTGTTATCTGAACTAGCATTGGCTTCCTTATCTTCTTTTAGAATTTTTGAAGTTGGTTCAAGAATCTTCTTCTTATGTTCTACGAGGTTAGATGTTCCTGTTAATTATGTTTGAATTATGCTTTTTATCTCTTAAAATTCACTTATTTGATTGAGACTTTTCTTTTCTTAATCAAAAAATAAACTTATGTAGTATGATCATTAGACATTTTAGGATTAAATTTCTCCCTCCATTTAACTCTAAAAATCTTTTTGAGATAAAGTTCACTAAATTCATTATTATCAATTATATACGACTAAACCATAATCCATCCGATATTGAATATTGCACAAAATAATAAAAGCTTGAGAAAATCAAAGGTCTTATCATGGTTGCAGAATCATCGAAAGCCTTGATGTATTTCTAGTGGAAAAATTCTTTCACGTAGACCAATATAATTAAATAAATCAATGAACCATACTAGAAATTCACAATGAATCATTTTAAGGGTCTGTTTGGAAGGTTTGTTTAATTTATATATGATTTATATCTGGTTTGTTTGATTTTTTTATAAATAAATTATCCATTTGTCATTTGTATCTGATATGTATCTAAGCTGTGTCTAGTTCGTTTCTTGCCAAACAAACCCTAAATTGAATAAACCATGAATGAGAGTAATTTGAAATACATAACATATATTCTCATTCTTTCATAAAATTGCACTACTACATTTTATGTTTACAGCAACGGTCACAAACTATTGCTATAGACCTTTAAACTGTTGCATTTGATTTTAGGCAACAGTTTTGCAACCGTTTCATTTGACCTCTGTTGCCTTTTCTTAAGGCAACGGTTAATACCTTCAACTGCAACACTTAATGGAACTGTTGCTATATTAGTTTAAAGCAACAGTTTTAAGTTTAGCATATGCAACAGTTCGAACACAAAAGAGCAACGGTTTTATAAATTTTAATGCAACGGTTTGTATATAAACTGCAACGTTTATCTATATCTAAAACAACGATAATGAAAGCTAGTGCAACGATTTATGCAAAGTTATTGCAATGGTTTTCATATCAACATGCAACAGTTTATCCTATATCTAAAGCAACAGTTATAAAAGCTAATGCAATGGTTTATGAATATCTACTGCAACAGTTTCTAAATATAATTGCAACAATTTATCCAATATTTAAAGCAATGGATATAAGAGCTAGTGCAATGGTTTATATCATAGATTTAATGTAATAATTGTTGATAATAATTAATCTTAATATCTATTATTTTGGAGTTCGATATTACAAAACATGTAAACACATTATAAACTTTTATGTTACAATATAAATTATAAATATAATAATACTCACAAATTATATCTTTGCATATAATTAAACTTTAGAAATCTCTATGAGTAATAACTTTTCAATGTACTCAAATGAGTAATTGTTTGAGTTCACAATGCTAGATAGGAATAATAAGGTTCTGAATACAATTAAACAGTAGTCACAACAAAATGACCATCATACAAATTAATTACAAGGTTCCTAATATGATATAATATTTAAACAAACTTCAAAATCATTAAGAAGTGGAAGATATCTATAATTTGTTATCATGTGAATATTTCGGCATATCCACTCTAATCTTCATTGTTTTCAACATCATTTTTCCTACAAAAGAACAAAAAAAACAATAGTGTTAGATATGAATTCTTCGTATTATTACTAAAAACTTATTTAAGTATTTAAACATAAAATGTTCATATAAACCATCAAAAAGTTACCTGGATCGGAGGATTATGCATGCCATTTGAAGATTGTGTATTGCATAAAGTACGTTGATTTGGTGCACTACAAGCATCACCGGAGACCTTACTTCTGGAGCCAAGTTACCTATGATGTTAGCATCAATATTCAAGCTAGGATTGACCATTTGAAGTTGTGATAGAAGCATTGACATGATTTCCTTAGTCATTTCAGTCCTTTGTTGTTGCATCTTCGTTCTAATTCTACTTCCAATCTCTTTGATTTCTTCCTTTAATCCTGCTTTGATAGATTCTATAAATTCTTGCGGTGCTCTTAAAGATGACTTACTAACTACTTTTTTTCAAAAAAGATGAAGTGACACCCTTCTCATAAAGTCTAACACGTCCGTTATGCTCTTTTCCATAACTTCAGAAAATACATTAAAAAAAAAAAAGAGAAGAATGCTCACAATTTTATTTTGTACATCCTCATTAGATTGTTTGTACTCTCGTTCAGGATTTCTTTTTCAATTAGCAATATATAACTCTAAACGAGTAGGCGGTGCTTTATCCTCCTTTGCATTTTGCTAAATGAAATGATAGTCAATATTATCACTTAACATCAACATAGCCTCCATCTCTATCTCCACCTTCAAACAACACCAGACAATCATATCAGAATAACCTCCTTCATGTTAACCTCTACTGCTACCAGCCAAACGAACCTCCATCCCTCCACAAACTCAGAACAACCCGAACCCAGAATCTCCAAATCCATGATGCCCATGCAACCGCCTTTAGCTCTCCCAAATGCTGCTAGTCCCTCTCATTCTCCAGATCCGAGTAGAACTCATAAACCTAAATTCGAACTCCATAAACCCAAATTCAAACTCACAAATAGAGATTCGAACTCCATAAACCCATATTCGAACTCCACAAACCCAAATTAAAACTCACAAACCCATATTCGAATCAACAAACCTATATTCAAACTCATGCAACCTAGATCCGAACTCACGCATTAACCCAAACTCACAAATAGCCTCCATCGCCAATACCCATAGGTATTTTGTGCTGGATAGGCCTGGATAGGCTCACTCCACCTAAGACCAGCACCGTTTGACTCTCCACAAAGACTGTCAACTGAGAATAATCCCTGACATAGCAAGTTGAATCACCAAGCCAATCACTTGATATAGCTTGTCTCGCCTTCCCTGAGTCACTTCACTTGGAAGAGCATTCTCACAATCTCCCCTGCCTCCATCCCTTAAAGAGCTCAACTCAAAGGTTCATAGTAGAAGAATGAAAAGGTATGTATTAGGTTTCCTTCGTCTATCAAAATTGCAAAATTCTCAGTGCCATTCTATCGAACAGTTTGCGTGAAAACTGAAGAAAAATCATACAGACCACAAAGATTAAAAATTAAAGCATTGATTGAGAGAGAGAGTACCTTAAGGAGGAACCAAGAAGTATCTTATTATCTTCTTGTTAAAATGGTTCAGCTACCACCTTCTTCTTCATGTTTGTGAGGAAGCGAATCGAATGAAGAAAAGATCTGTTAAATGAAATGTGGAAGATCAATACCAACATTCTGATTCGCAAAGATCAATTCTTTACATCAATCTAACAAAGCCTCAGATGAATTGAACACAATGCTACTCGATCGAACAAAATGAACCCAATTTTCACAAAAACAAACAAAATCTGAGGGTTTTAATTTAAAGTATAAAACAAACAGCTCATATAAAGCAATATCAATCAAACCCCAGCCAGCAGACATAAACCAAATAAGATAAAAACAGAAAAAAAAAATATTAATATGTAACGTAAACCATCAAACCCTAAATTCAATAACGAAAATGCCAGAAGCGATGGGAAGATCGAACTTCGGAGAATGGGAGAAAGAGTTTGAAAAGAGAAGGGGAGAGAGAGCGAGAGAATTAGGGTTTTATATTCGAAGAGAGAGAGTTACGGGGATGATTGGAGAGGAGGCATCTAGTGGAGAAGAGCAAGAGAAGGGGGGGGGGGGGTGTACATTGGCAGAGACGAAATTGCTGATGCAAAATTAAGCCCTCTTTCTACCCGCTTTTTTTTTCCCTCTATCTATTCGCGTGCTGGTTTTAAAGTGAAAAAGGCAATGGTTTATTATTGTTGCCTTACATTTAAAAGTGGCAACGGTTGTAATATAACCTTTGCCTAAATTGTCTAAGGTAACACTTTTTTATTGAACCGTTGCTTAAGATAAATAATTATGTAATAGTTTTATAACCGTTGCATTAACCGTTACATATTAAAATTATGGCAAGGGTTATCAAACCGTTGCTATGTATAGTGTTGCCTAAATTCATTTTTCTAGTAGTGTTGTAATAATCAAAAGCTTGGGGAATGAATGATGGAATAAAATTCTTAAGGTTAAATGGATGTTGATTCCATTGTTGTAAAGTGTGGACTTTGCATTTTGAATAAGTTATTTTGTCTTTAACCCATGGAGTATGAGTAACTTCAATGTTGTGTGTATCTACAAGAACATATTTGTAAAAAGTACAATTCTCCCTTAGATAAGATAGAACATATTGAAAGCCTTTTGGGAAAAAGTTTTGAACAATGATATTTAGACTTTCTTTATAAATTTTTTTCAAGATTTTAGATTTTGTTGCAAATAACCCTTTTGAACATTTTTCAAAACAGTAATCTTTTATTAGAACATGAACAATTTTTTGGTTGAAAAATAAGATTTTAAACTTGAAACTAATTTTAGGTAGTAAATGGAGTCAAAATGGGTTGACTTATCATATAAACTAAAGATGATGAGCATACTGCTTTTGAATAAGTAATAGATACAGGAGGTCTTTAAACAACTAGCCTTAAAGGAGTATGAGATGAGAGCTCCATGGCATAATCAGCTTTGGTTTTTGGTTTGTTGGAGGTGTTGGTCATATTTTCATTGAAGAAATTCTTTAGATAAAATGTTAAGAAGAGAGTTGGACTCTCCAATAATAAATTCTATATCAAAAAAAAAAAAAAAAAAAAAAAAACAATCAATAGGTTGCCATTTGACAATGTTTTGTTTTTAAACCAAATTTTTTATATTTTTTAGTAAAATTTCTTTAGCAAACTTTTAGTTGACCCTTATTAAAAACTTTTTTGCTAAAAAATAATATTGAAATTTTTAAACATAAAGACTAATAGCTAAAACTTTTTAACTATTGAATAGTTTGTTTGAGCACCTTGTCATATTCCCGAGTAATCTTACTACTTATTCTTGAGTATTTGTTAATTGTTTTAGTATGTCACCATATACTATGTCTGAAGCATTGGCTCCTACAATAAGTTTTGCTTCAAATTGAGAATCCCTAGACATGGGAGATTTTATATTTTTCTTTTCTTTCTTGAATGATATTTGTCATTTCTTCATTTCAAGATGGTGGGTTTTTTCTTTTAAGTCTTTGAAATAATGGTTCACACTTAATTGTTAAATCATGAATAAAATCGGACACATAATTAAGACAACTTAAATATCTTTAAGCAGTTTCTTGTCTTTGATTTCAATAGGAAATTTATCTTTGGATTTTATCGATTTATCAATTGGCTTTATGGTTCTTTGATTCATATCATGTTCTAAAAATCTAATTTTGTTTGAAAGAGTTTCATCTTTCTAGCTGAAATTACAATAGCATTTCTTTTAACGATGTTAAAGAATATATCTAAATTTTTTAATAAATTAAGACATCATTTATATAAACAATTGAAAATTTTGTATAAGGAGCATATAATTCACTGATAATATTTTGGAATTTACAGTTCAAATGACATTACGTTCCGTTTGTAATGACCAAAATAAGCATTGAAAGTAGTCTTCTAAGGATTTGCTTCATCTATTAGAATTTAACAAAATCTAAATTTCAAATCGAATTTTGAGACAATTTTTGCACTAGATAGCTTATTAAGTAAATCTTTTTCTGTTTGGAATTCGATACCTTATCCATTTAAAAATAGAATTTAAAATTTTATAGTTAATGACCAAACTTTGAGCACCTCTTTCTAGTTTTGCCTAATTTTAGACATGAAAAGCAGAGCATGACCAACCAGACTTAGATTTTCTCATTTATTATTTTATCTAACAATTCTTGAATTTTAAGCTCTTGGAAACTCTCTTCAAATTTATCTTACCATACAAAATTAGCATTTTTCTAAGTTAATCTGGTCATCGAAGCTGCTATTCTCACAAATCCTTCTACAGACCTCCTATAATCCGTAGCTAGACTAGGGAAAATTCTAATCGCAGTCACACTCATTGGTCTCTGTAAGTCTATCACAACCTTACTTTTGTTGGGATCAATTGATACACCATCCTCTATCATAATACGTCCCCAAAAGGCAACTTCCTCAAGCCAAAATTTACACTTACTAATTTAGCACACAACTTCATTTCTCTCAATTTTCAAAGCACAAGCCTTAAATGCTCCTCATATTCCTCCTCATTCTTGAAAGATATCAAGATATCATCGATGAATTCTATGATAAATTTTTCTATATAATCTTTAAACACTCTATTCATCAAATCCATGAAAAGCATGAGCATTAGTCAAACTAAAAGGCATGCCAAGGAACTCATAATGTTCATACCTGCAAAATCATGTTAGGTTTTAAGATCAAAACCGCAACAATTCAAACAAAACAAAATTATTACTTTACCTCGTATAGAAAGTTGTTTTAGGTACATCTTGCAACTTCATTTTAAGCTAACGATAGCCAGATCATAGATTGATCTTATAATATACAACTACACATCGTAACTAATCAAACAAATCATCAATTTGTGGTAGAGGATATTGATTCTTAACTATTAGTTGATTCAATTCCCTGTAGTTTACACACATCCTCATAATACCATCATTTTTTTTTATAAACAATATAGGAGCACTATAAGGTGAAATACCTAGCCAAACAAAGCTAAGTTCCTATAACTCTTGTAATTGCTTCTTAAGCTCTTTCAACTCATTAAGAGCCATTTTATATGGTGCTTTAGATATTGAAGATGTCTCTATAAACAAATCTATACCAAACTCTATCTCTTGGTAGGGGGTAAACTAGGTAAATCAATAAGAGATGCATCAACAAACCTTTTAACTACTAGAACCATATTAACTATTAACTCTTCAGTAATCACTATTGCTATTAAAGGTCTCTCCCACAACTCTATAGAGTACATGCTCACTAGCTTTGCCTCTCCAAAGTGCAAGCGGTCTCTTTATCCTCCAAGTCAAAACTCAACATAACTCTACAACAATCTATAGCGACTCGAGCATGTTTAACCAATTCATGCTTAAGATTACATCAAAATCTAACATAAGAAATACAAGCATATTGATAGTCATATTTACACTAGAAAGTAGAACATCAACATTCCTACATAACACAATTACACACCAAGAGGTGTGCCAACGCTCATAGTACCAGACAAAATTTCAGGTGATAAATTACTAAGAAATACAAACTCTTTAGAAATACATGAAAAAAATGGCACCCATGTCAATCAATAATAAGAAAGTCGTGATGAAACAACTAGCATACCTACTAAGGTGTAAACTAAGGGAGTATCCTCATATTGCTAAAGTGCAAATACTCTAGCTAATGCCTTCTCATTACTCTTCGATGCACTAGAGCCAAATCCATTTCCCTTGTCCTCATCCTTTCAATCTAATATGTAGTGTCCCTTCTGCTTACAATATGCACAAAAGACAGGCCTCATATTGTATTCTTACACTTGAAATCCCTATGTGCATCCTGTCTACATGAGAAGCATGCTATAGGGTTCCACTTGAGCAAATAACTCATGAGGTCCAAAACATTGGGAAAGGTAGAGGAAGGAATAAAAGCCTTGACCATGAAACTCCGACCACTATTTATACTTACAATCTTCTTCTTACTCTATTGTAGGCTAGAACTCATACTAAAACTCTTATTTCAACCAAAAGATGAACAAGGATTATATCTCTTGCTTAGTAGGATGAACATCTTAACCTTAAACACATTAAACTCAGGTCTTGTGCACTCCACAATCTTAGCCTTATCAAGCAAGTTTGTCAACGTACGTATAGAGTTGAAACAACTTTACTTCACCCCAAATCTGAACCTTCAACCTATTTTGAAATTTCCCAGCCTTTATCCTCTTACCATAAACTACTCTAAACTACTCTAGCAAATCTCAAGAGTCTACAAAACTCCGCATAATACTCATCAATTGTTTCACCTCATTGTTGCAAACTAAGCCAATCTAAAACCATATGCTCTCTAACAATAGTTGGAAAATATTGAATAGAGAATGCATCCTTAAACCTCACCCAAGTAATAGGTCTCTCAATATGATTCGTGGCATGATGATACCAGCTATAAACATCTCTTTTAAGCATATAAATAGCTAGATTCACTCTCTTCTCATCTAGAAGGTCACAAGTAACAAATAGTAAATGTATATTATAAGTCCTTGATCCAACTCTCAATAATGGTTGTATTGGTACTCATGTCATCAAACTTAGGGACAAGTCTAGTAAACTCATGAAGTCTAATATGGCCACCTCAGCAACCAACATGTACCTCATTACTGCCCTATCCAACCCCCTGTGAAGCATTATGTTGCATGAATTGCTACTGTTGAAATATCATCTAATGCTAATGCTACATCATAGCAGCCACATCCTTAAAAATCTATCTTGAAACATCATTTGTTGCTAATGCTACATCATTCACCAAATATAACACATAGGTATTATACACAAAGGCTATCCTAAAAGTTTTTTTCAATTGTTTGTTAATCAGATTTAGATTTTAAAATCATTCAATTAGGTTTTGGAAACATTTGATATTGCAGAGGAAAAATAAATTTTACAAAAGATTAACCAAAGGGTTACTCCCATGAGTAATTAACATATATATTTAAGTACATGATAAAATTGTAATAAATGTCAATATCTCCAAAAAGTATCTTAGATGTTGTTTATGATGCCAAAGTAACCAAAATCGGTAAGGTATCTTACATTGGTAAGTATTTAGAGTATCAAAATGGCAAACTAAATGATACTAAAATCCAGGGCTCAACAAAAGCCCGACAAACCAAAACAAATTAGTATGAACATGAAAGAACATTGGTCTATACATTACATAATCCACAACTTTAGATGCTAAACTCATCAAAAAGCTTGTTGAGATCTAACTTATAACCTTCATAGTTATAACAATCATCATATGACCCATCAGAAATTTGAAAAAAAAAAAAGAATCAAGGTTTAGTACGACAGCAACGCAGGTACACACGGGATGATCACACGTACGCAGTGTAAATGCAATGCACAACGAACAATTTATATCTTTTTAGTTTAAGTGTTGCAAATCAATAATGGAGTACTTACACTCTGATAAATGCTGAGGAAATCTAGGGGTCTTGAGTAGCAGTAACTGTTAAGGTGGTTGATAAAGACAACTCGATACATATATCTCTTATAGGAGTCAATACAATAATAGCATCATTGAGGGTTCACAATCGTTGCATAATTCTACCTATTTCGGCTCATTGCATTATTCAATTTAATAGAGCAAATGACCCTGAACTGTATGAGTGTAACTTTGGACTGAAAATAAATAGACGTCGTCCCAATATGGTTTCCCCTATTGGCTATCCATTGAGCTACCAATGGCAACCTCAGTGCTTAACAAACATACTAGCATTGCCTTGTAAGGTTGTCGCTCCTCTAACTACATTAAATGACACAAACATAAGAAGACAATCATTTATTAGGTCATCTTTATGCTATAATTCATTTTAGGATGTCCATCATAGACAAGTAACACACAAATCGTTGCGTACCTAATAATAAATTTTTAGTCTAGTAAAAGCTAGAGGATTGGTCAGAAGGTAAGATTAGAAGGTAAGACAGATGGTAGGTTAAAAGCAACAATATCTGTTTAAAAAATATTTCATATAAGTATTGAGCATGTAATTCAATTGTCAAATTCACAATGGTTATCCAATTTTTATTTAATTATTCATTAAGGTAAGGTCATGTATATATTAGTATAAATATGGGACCTTAATCAATATCTTGAATTGAATCAATTTAAGGTGTTGTGCATTGAATTTCTTATTTAGAAATATTGGACATTTAGAGATCCTATAATAGGCCTACAAAGAATGTTTCTAAATATTTTGCTATTTAAGGTTATAGCTCTTTTCACACCTTAATCAATAGTTTAGATACCACCCACGGACATGAGGAAGAATCGATAATCGAGCCCATTAAAAACTATGAATTATAATTTAGGTGGATAAGAGCTTAAATATTGTGTTAAGTCAAATTTGAGTAAAAGATGGATATTGGACCTAAGAATTGGTTGTAAGCCTAGAATAATTGAATTTATTTTAATTTTTAGCTATTGGATATTATTAAATTCCTATTTAGGCCTACTAATAATATTTTAAGACTTTTTGGTCTAAGAAATTAAATTTGAGCCAAATAGGTATTTCAATACCTAAAAATGAGTATTGATCTTAAGTGGTTTAAATTAAGCTCAATTAGAATAGTTATGGGTTATTGCAGCCCTAATTGGTAATTTAAGCCTATAATACGTAAGGCTTCAAAGGAAAGCCCATTTAAGTAATAATACGTTAAATTAGCTAAAGTCAGGTTATTGAACTCTGAAGAATTTAGTATGCCCTTATTAGTTGAATTATAGCTTGATAAGTCATTTTTACTTTATTTAATTCATAGGAATTCATACTTGATTTGATCCTTTATTGGATAAATTCCTATGAAATTATACTATTATTGTTTTTTAGCTCCTAAGATCATAAAAGGAAGAGACAAAGTGATTTGAATAAGGAATGGAGCAAAACAATAAAAATATTTGAAGACAAAGTCAACCACACCTTCAAGAAATGAACTGAGGGAAAAAATACAAAGTAAAAGTGAAAATCACACCCTAAGTCGTGTGCCGTGATTCTGACCGCGATACAACCCATGGCAACCCACGCTTCAATTGACTTAAACACAACTTCTACCACGGCTAACTTTCTTAGCCGTGATTATACCCATGAAAAGTGACCCTGTCCTGCACGCATGCATGAAGATGTGTACAAAATTTGTTAAAAATAATCTGATATGTCAGCAAATAAAATATTTATAATTTATGTGCTTGACACACATAAATAAATGTACATGTATGTTGTAACCATACTGTGTTAAATTGAATTATCTTATATATGATTTTGATGAGAATAAACACTTATGTGAAGCTATTGTAAACACACTTCAATTGAATATAATTGACAATTTATGAGGAAGATTATATATATAGGAATTTGTGTTTTGTGTGTAGGTGTTTTGCTTTGTTTTGTGCTCTCAAGATTTGCACTGGCGAGCCGGCTCAGTAAAACAAAGCATAGATGTGATCAAGCCTAAAAATCCGAGACACGGAGAGGTAAATCCAAGGCACGACAAAGGGCGTGACAAAAGTGTGACAAGGCACGAGCCAGTAGGAGTATGGACTGGCAAGAAAATGGACCTTTGATTCGATCATTGCGTATATTTATTATCATCGTCTGTTAGACGTTATCTCCAATGACCATTTAAATATTTGAAGACTATAAATACACTTTCCTTTAGAGATTCAGACAACTTTTTGAGAGCTTTCATTTGAAAACAAATAAATCAAGAATTCTCTCTTAATTTTTGTTCTCTTATTCATTATGCTATAAATTTTAAGTAAGAGAGAGAAAATCAAGTTTGAGTGTTCTATTCATATTTTTGTAAATTCATAAGAGAGCACAACCAAAGTAAGGGAAATATTTTATTTTTTGAGTATTGTGATTAGTGTATTGCTCTTTGTGAGCTTGTGTTGTTGAATAAATAAGTAGTTGTGAAGTTCTTGGTTGGAGGCATTTATGAATCGTGAAGAGTAGGAAGAGAGCTGAACTTCACATTAAATATGGGTGTAAATTTTTTATTCTTACCTCTTTATATTCCATATTATTATCTATTATTGTGTTATTTGCTGCTAAAGCTCAAGTTTGATCTATTGCATAAAAATTAATTGTTTGTGTATTTTAGGTCAAATACTTAATTTACCCCCCTTTTGAGTATTTTTCTAATACGTTTTCATATTGTACCATATGTAATAGTTTTTTTGACATAAACTAGAGTGGATTGATAATTTCTAGTGAGAGAAACTTTTCTTTAAAGAGAAATTCAAGTTTTCTAGGTGAATCCAATTTAACTCAACATTTGTTTTTGTAAGATCTCGTGCTTAGTCAGTGATATTTATCTTTATTTCATATTATTTCTCCTAAATTTGTGTTCATTGTTCATATCCATAGAGAAATAACCGTTTAATCTTAAGATTTATGAATCCAATACCTGATTCATGTGATTTCAACGTATTTTAATTGAATATTGTTGAGTACTTATAATTAGTAGCTTAAACCTTATTTCATGAGTTTATGTATGTGCATGTACCATATAGATTCATGTATGATTTCAACTGAATAGATTGAGAAATCATTCTTTTGAATAAATCTATGTTACTAATGAAGTTGCTCATGATCACCTAGAGATAAGATGGTGAAACTTTCTGTCACTTGATTTTAAATTCATTAAAATGGGTTTTAAATCAAAGTATTCTTAATCTTTATGCGAGTTTAGGTTCTGATTACCTGTGAAGAGATTCCGATGGCCTAATCTTGTTATAGAGTTCTTGACCTTGAAAGAGGCTTACACTTACTTTAATGAGTCCGGCAGTACAAGTATATCTAGTAAACAACTCATTGAGTTTGTTAAGAAATCACATGATAAAAACCTGGTTAAGCAAATTCTAAGCTCATCATTACATAACAAACCTATCTTATAAAGTTTACCTTAAAAATGTGTACATAATTAGAATTAATCTTGGCTTAGTTTTTATGTTCATAATGTTTTGCTTAATTTTTCTTTGGCTAGATAATAAGTTAATAGTGAGTAAGGTAGATGCTAACGATCTCGAAGGAATAAGATCTAATATTTTTTATGCTATTTCGGCGGGTGTCCTTGTCTATATTGATAGTTGTGATCGAAGTTGATCAAAACTTATTAGTACTTTTATAAATTCACATTTGAGCTATAAAGTGAGATGCCACATGCAAAATCAACCAAGTCATAACCCATTTTAATTTATTTAGCCTAGTTGGACCTAATTAAGTATTTAAGCCCATTTTATAATTTAAAAGCCCAATTTGAGTCCAATATTTGTCTTAGGCCTTTATTTAGCTAATGAGCTAATATCCCAGTATATTTAATTTAGCCTGCTTACTTATTCTAGCTCAAATTCAATATAACAATTATTTCAATTAAGCTAATTATTTTAATTAATCCATTTAATTATTTATTTAAGTAAAATTATGTTTTATCTATTTTTATTAAGTTTGGTCTAGTGGTGTTGAGTTTCAGATCAATTCTGGTTCGTTATTCATTTTAATTGATCAAATAGTGTTCCGGGGGCGATCAAACCGGTTCCAAGTCCTAAATAATTTACTTTAGTAAACTGGACAGTTTCGTAATTTTTTAAAATCATTTTGATGTTGAAAATTAATTAAACAATTCAGTCCATAACGGGGTAACAAAGCATGGTTCTGGTTTTTGTTCAGGCTAGTTCGAAAGTTTTTTGTTCCAGTTCACTTTGCAAAATGAAAATTCACAATTTATCTTTCTGACCAACAAACATGTATCTCGGTTCAAGGTCAAAAGGTGTTTGGTTTGGTCGTTTGAAAAGTGTAATGTTCATTGTGTAAATAATTTTTCAATTTTTTTAAAATTAATTTTTAAAAATTGTAAATTAATTAAAAAATTACCAAAATTTCCAGTTTACATCTAGAAATATTAAACCATCATCTTTTTGTGAGTTTTGTCCAAAAATAAATCAATTTGATATTTAAATTAAGTTTCATACAAATGTATACACTAATCAATTCCCAACATTATATATTGTCATAAATCATTTCAAAAACATACACAATTTATCAAGAGATATTCAATAACATTATATATTATATTTGCATGCTCATATACATGTATCGATCACGATTTCATCAATTTCACCACATGAGATGCATATATTATATAAAATGGGTTAATATCACGAATGATACTTGAACTTTGACAACATATCCAATTAGGTATCAAAATTTTGAAATTGATCGATTTAATATCTGAAAAAACTTTTCATGCATGCAAAAAAAGTACTTCCATCAAGATTTTTTAGGTATTGTATCAATTAATTTCAAAGTTTTCCATGTATTAGATTAACAATTTCAAATTTCAAGTATCATTCGTGATATTATTCCTATATGAAAATCAACACATACATATGTACTAAATCATTTTCCAGTTATTGTAAATCCAATCAAAACACGTATAATTCCATCATAATTTATGCGAAGCACGTGTTGTATAAAACTCATCATCAAGTTCAAAAATCAATATTATACATTGTATGCTTTATATGTGTATAAACCGACAAATTAATATACATTATATACTTTATATTTATTTGCATTTTAATCGAGTCCAAACACATCATAACAACATATTAATATACATATATATATGTATGTATATACATGTCCGGCATATACAAGCATAGAGATATACCATCAATTTCATCAAATCAAGCAAAATAAAATTATACATATATATTTATAGTGTTTGACTAGACATCATCACGGGGCGGTTCCGAACCGGAAACCGCCCGAACCGTCACCGGCGTTCCGAAACCGGAAACCGCCCCGAACCGTCACCGGCGGTTCCTGACCCGGGAATCGCCACGTCGGTGACGGTTCCGAACCGTCTAAGGACCCGCCGGAACCGGCGGTTCCAACGGGTTCGGAACCGCCTTATATATTTTAATTTAAAAAAAAAAAGAAGAAGAAGAAGAAGACATGCAGGTTCTGGGCGTGGGGATTGTTGGGGGGGGGGTAAGGTTTTGGTTTTTTTCATTTTTTTCACCAGAAAAAAAAAAAAAAAAACCGGTTCGTGGAACCGTGAACCGACGGTTCCGGTTCGGGTCCGGAACCGACCCGAACCGTGCCGATGTCTATGTTTGACTTTGACATGTATTTATGTATTATCACTATATTATTATTAGATCTATATTATTTTAGTGTTAGTCTTACTAATAAAATTACTATAAAAAACCAATTTAAATAAAACACTTACTAATAGCATTGTTACAATGATATGCCTTCACTACCCTGCTTCAAATTCATACCCAACTTGAATCTTGTTTTTAAAATCTTCAATACACTTAACATTTAATTGAACAAGCGATTAAAAATTGGTGTTAATATAGGTAAAGAATAGTAGGGATTTTTGGAATTGACGCTTAAATTAGGTACAGGTTTAGTGGGTTCTTAGAGGTTGAAGAAGAAAGATTTTTTGGAGTATTTGAAAAAGAAAAGACGGCAAATATGGCGTGTGGTTTTAGGGGTTTTGTGTTGTGTTTGTTAATTAGAAGAATCTAGATTAGTGAGGTGTTAAATGGGTAGAGGGGGATGAGGTGGGAATGAAGATTTTAGTTAATTAATATCAGCAATATTGGAAGGATTATTCCTAGGGACAAGTGTCTTCCTTATAGTAGAGAGGATAGATATTTTAGGTGATTGATTAGGTGTAGCTTAGGTCTTGTGCACTCTAGTTAAAAAGACATGGGTTTGAGCTATTATTTAGGTAGGTCGAAGCTTATATTATAGATTGGGTAGTTTTGATGGGTTAACGATTATTTTTAGGGACTTAAAAATTATATATTAGATTTTTTTTTCAAGGTAGAGAAAAATTGAGTAATTATTTAGCTAAGTAACTTTGTAATTTAGCTTGATGATTTAATTTGTTGAAATTGGTTTTTAGAAACTTTGGGTGTTTAGGGATTTAGGAACCAATATTTGAATTTAGGAATTTCAGTTTTGAATTTCTAGGGATTTAGATGTCCAAATTTGGTTTAGAGTAGCTCAATTTGGTATTTAGGGTTTTAGGTATTTTAATATGAGAAAATGGGCTTGTTGCAAATGGAAATTCATTAATAATAAGTCTAAGGTTTGCAACAAAAAGAAACAGTTAATGGTTAGCTGGAAGATGGTCTAGCACGACACTCCGATGTTTAAGTCAATAGTGGGTCCTAAGAGAGTAAACAAACGTGTAAATGGAGAGTGTGAGTAAATCACATCCCATTTGCTTTATACCTTGAGGTCCATTTATAGATGATAGTCATAGCATAATGAAAGCCTACAAAATATTCTTTGTACACATGGTACATTCCTAATAGGGGGAAATAAGAAGAGTGGGGACCCCTTTATTGGTAGCTAACCTGGACTTGAGATAGTAGCGATGATCATAAAAGGAAAATGGTCGGATAAGTGGAGAGTTATATTTTTGGAGCATCCTTGGGAGGTATAGAGTACCTCCATGGAGACATGGCCAAATAAGGAGATTTAAAGGTACCTTCGAGGAGATATGGTGAAGCAAGGAGGTATAGGGTAGCTTTGAAGAGATATATTGAGTTGAGGACATTTTCTTGTTATCACTACAACAAAATGAGTCTTTGACCACGTTTAATAAACGTGGCTAAAGATGAATTAAATGTGACCAAAGATTTCTGGTCACGTGTTATGACCCGAAGTCATAGGACTAGAAGACCACCAATACACTTACAAGATTATATCACGAAATAAAATAGAATACATCTGTTTTAAGTAACATAGCAATATACAGTTGTATTGGTTGAAATATCTAGCACATTTGTTTCATGTAACAGTTTAGAAAGTTAACAGCTAAGCAACACATGTAGTAGCTGTCTTTTGTAACGATAGAAACAGATAGCAAACGTAGCTGGCAAAAGGATGTAAAAACAAACTGTAAGAATCTCATGGAACATATAAATGATAGATAATAGAACAGAGCAGGGTATGAGTTTTTACCCAACATAGATCTGAACAAGAAGCCCACTGGAAGCTCGAATTCCAAATAATTTCCAACACTTTACACCTCGCAAAATACATCCACAGAAGTATTAGACCAAGAACATATACAGATCTGATATTTGATCATTCAAAACATTAGAAAAGAATAACCCTAGTTTTTACTCTATAAGGAAAATACAAAGAAACGAGAGAAAGAACAATACCTCAAGTGTGTCGAAAGAGAGAGAGTGAGAGAACATTTAGGGTTTTCTTTTAACATTCACACGTGAGAGTCCAAGGCCCGTGTGGGGTCTATCATCATGTTTAATTACACGTGGCCTATAGACGTCGCAAATGGTCCGTTGCAGATTAAATAAGTAACGCTAAAAAATCAAAACGTCACCAATATAAATTGGGTGCCAAATAGGCTTCATTAGGCGATGTTTAAACATGGCCTATTGTCCATGTATTTGTCACACTTATGTGTGGCTAAACGTACTTAATCCTTATCCCGCTAAAATTGCAGGTAAGGAAATTTAGGATTAGCGATGTTTACACATGACTAAATATTTTTATTTGCGACATGCACACACAGTTAAATTACTAAATTGGCGATGTTTAGACGTGACCTTTTATAGGTTGAATAATCTTTACATATGGTCATTGGATTAAAACCGCGATGAGTAAACATGGCAATTCTCCCATTTACTGTGGTTTAAACTTGGCTATATAATCATATTGGACATGTTTACACATACCTATTTAATTAAGATAGTAATTTTTAAACATAGCTATTTATTTAAATCAGCATCATTTATATGTGGCTGCTCAATTTGAGAAGGGATAAGAATTGTTGTTTAACTTGATTTGATTTGCCAATATATACCTGTTTATTATGCATTATATGCACAATTAGTAATATATACTTGTTTAATCACAATATAATCCACAACTGCTATTGCTTCTATACATATAATTTATTTATGAATAGATATCATCAACATATTTTGGAACATAATGCACTCTATATTTAACAAAATTCCAATAACACAAAAATTACTCGAAGATCACCAAGAACATCCGAAAGAAGACAACATCAAATAATATTGTTAAATGTCCTTAAAAGAAACATAAGCACAAGCTCTAAATTATATCAAATGAGCATATGTGTACACTTCACCACATTTGACTCCATTCATTTCAATTGGTTCAACCTTCCTACCCCTAAAAAACAAAAAACAAAACAAAACAAAACTAAGTCCTTAATTTTCTTTCTCGTTATCTTCACTATCATTACTGTTAGATAGATTTGGCGAAGGATCTTGTGCACTTGGAGATGGATCTCCATCATTTGGATTTGCTATCACATAAGATATAAGTATTGAATAATTAAAGAAAAAAAAAACATAAGCGAGATTATGAGAATAGATCCATGATCACTAACCTAAACTACTGGGAAAACTTAAAACAAGTTGTTATACAAGTTGAGTTAATTGAGCAAGCTGGAGATACCATTGAACAGCAAATTCAATTCAAGTAAATAGGAATAGAAAAATTCAACAAGTTCACTTCCAATCCTGTGGTAAAAAATCTTCATATATGAGTTGACTTATACAATTTTGCAAAATTTTTGTCAAAAATACATGCAAGAGAAATCATTTTAAGACAAAAGTAGGTTCCACCATCAATGCAGGTCCAAAACTTGAAACCTTTGTAAATGTAATAACCTTAAGTTGTGATACAAATGTATTACTCAATTCACTGAGCATATTTGCTTTTCTAAGCCTACATCATAGCTAGACACTAGAATGAGATTCAAAGGAATTCAACCTATATCTTTGCTTTGCTAACATATTATTCATGTGATTTATATGTTACTTTAAGTAATAAATCTTTTTTATCCCTACTTGGCATCTCATAACATATTAGTGCCAATCACGAACCATCAAGTATGATGAAAAGCAGAAAAGGGCTACACATTATATGGTTATCTGTGTCAATTTGTGATTAGAAGTGAACCCTCAAGATATTGATCGGCGTAATTTCTAGAAGCTCAAATGACGATGTTGTTGTTGTTGTGTTGATTGTGGGTTGGGTTTAGCATGATGAGTTATGTTTATGTTTCTCTAAGTGGCATTTAGCTAAGGTTTCATTTTGTTTCTGAGACCCCTACTATTGCACAAAGAGCTGGCACCATTTTTAAGTCTCTAAAACATCACCTATCATATCATCCATCCATATATATACATATGTATAATGAAAGTATTTCTATAAGATCGTGAAACTAAATTAATTGATTTGTTAAGACAATGGCAGGTCATAATACTAAATACTATAAAAAGAAAAGAAAAGGAAAAGGGAAAAAAAAGGATTCCAATCACAATATTACGAAATGGAACTTCTCCAGCAAAAAGTGAAAGTGAAATGATATTGATATCTAAGTGTAGATAGGTCAACAGTAATAACAAATAAGATATATAATCACAATAAACCCTTCTCAAAAGACAAAGTAGAATTTTCCACTGGCAGGCTATATTTGTTTTCATAATAAGAAAGATGATACCATTTCCTAGGCATTAACCATAGTGTGAAAAACAATACATACCCCACCACCATCATTGAGAACTGCTTTGACAAATCAATCATACAAGGAGAAAAGAAATTACTTTTCCTATCAATTTATTGAAATCTCAATGGTCCTATGGTCAATCTAATAGAGAAAAACTCAACATGGTTTCCGAAATTGTTAAAAAAAAATTCAATAAGTTCTACAATTAATTGTAATTTTAGCCATGTAGACAAAAGGGATATTTGTTGCAAAGTACTAAGACATTCATAGTTTTGCAATTTAGTATCTCAATTAGCATTTTGCATAACCTTTGGAAACCTTAATGCTGTCTAGTCCTAGTTCTATCAAAGAGATGCTAAACAAGAGAATAACTAGATTAAAAAAAATGCATAATGGGGATAGAAAGTAAGTAATTTTCCCTAAATAATGAAGTAAAGATAGGTGACACAAACACACACATACATAAGCATAGACATTTGAAGTTAATAAAACCAATTCCATTCCTCAAGGTGCTATTACTTTCCATTCTATCCTATCAATGAACTTCTAGCACCAAAATTAATCCTAATTCACGAAGGGTTAAAAAAGCATAAATTCAAATAAGAATGCATGAAGCAACAAAAGGGAGATTCACTTAAATCTTCTGATATTGGTCTTTCATACTTTGAAACAAATAGATAACAAATAATAATTTTACCTACAAAATCAAATGTTGAAATAAAAATTAAGAAAAAATTAAATAATTAGACAAGCTCAAATTCTTAAAACCAACATTAAACGAACCATAAATATAATAGATCTTGTTGAACTCTCAATTACTACAAATATAAGAGAAAAAATTGGTTTTGACTTGCACACTTTCAATATATTTTAATGAAAAACAAAAGAAAAAGGAAATACATATTCGAAAAATAAAAGGCCACCAAAACTGTAGACATTTCCCTTACACCCAAAAATACTTTAGCTTCCAAACACTATAAACCATGAAATTGAAGTCCTCTAACAGATCCAATCAAATCTGATGCATTGTACTGCAAGCACGGACAATGTATATATAATATAATAGATCATAAGTACACTCTATTATGTTACTTATCCTGCTTAAAGATTTGTATGATTAAAAATGAGCATTTGAAAACTTACCAAGAGATTAGGCATGATTAGTTGAATTATTGCCCTCTAAGGATGCATATGCTTGACTATTGTGGATATCTCGACCATGTGGAGTGTCATTTGCAGCAGTTTAACAAATAAACTATTCATTATTAAAAGGCTAACCAAATCAAGCATATCTAGTATCCAGGACAAAACGAGACATAAGCAATGAAGAAGTCCCAACTTAACTTTCATTTTAACAATTGCGAAATCTCTTCACTTAATATAAAGACTGTGAAGCAACTAATCAAGTTATCAATTAAATTGAATCAAATTTAACTGTAGCATATTAGCAACTGTATTATCTTAATGAGCTTGGCCTACTAGACTTGAAGGGGACAACTTTCTGGTAGCATCTAAAGTTTGTTTGATATAAAAATAATAAAAAAATGAAAATAAAATAAACAAGAAAAGAAAAAAAAACAACATAACTCTTTACCAATAAAAAAAGTAGTAATTCCAAGCTTATTACTTGAAGATTGAGCTCAATGTAAGCTAGAAAAATGGGATGAGGTTAGGTTGAGGTTCCATGTCAATGGGGATTAGGAAAAGGTGAACCTTAATTGCAGTCTCCAAAAGCTTAACAAGTTCATGGAGAACTGTTTTGACCATTCACAATGGTTTGTCAATAGCACCAGCTCTAGAAGTGATTTTCTTACAAATAAGCCATAAGAAAAAAGAAAAAGATGTATAAGTTTATGTTCAAGGCATAAAAACATCTAAAGACTTCATTTGATTATTGTTTTAAGAAAACATCCAATCAAGTAGGTAAAGACCTTCACCTGATTTCTTGCATCTCTCATTCTTGTAAATATTTTTATCCTTATAATAGTAATGAATATTTACGTCAAAGATAGCAATCCCTGTTCCTTATAGATTATCACTAAAGAAGAAAAACTATATATAGTGTAAATGTGAAATTTATGACTTTGCAAGAGGCTCATGCCTTACTAAAATTTTTAAAAATATATATTTTTAAAAAAAGTCCTTAACAGATTATGGTAAAACAAAAATATGTGCATCATTCATAGAATTTGTCTAGCAGAGACCAACAATAGTGATATATCAAAGTATAACAAGAACAAAAGCACAAAAGAACAACAAACTATTAGAATAATACGCAATAAAGGTGACAACAATAAAAAAAGAACCAGAAATTAAAAGCTAGCAATAATCCGGATTAGCTCTCATTTATTTAAAAAAAATTAATTTACCAAATTCCCCCTAAAAGCTTTATATGTTGCATAGAGACAACTAAGCATTCACTAAAGACAGCTTAACTTGGTAAATTTAATCAAGCATGACAATCAAATAAGAGGATTTCTAATTTATGGATGCAAAAGACTCATTAGCAATTGGTGAAGGCCATCTAGAGGGGTCCAATGGTTATAGTAGATTAAGCAGGACTACAAATGATGAGGTACAATTAAGCAGTGTGGACACTCTAGTGCAATAAATGAGTACTTGATAAGGCTTGCATTAAACATTTAGGTTCATCTTAATGCTATAAAGGCTTGTACTTGTTGCTGCAATTTTTAGTCATGCTCGTTTAGTTTGAATTTGGTCTTAAAGCTCGGTTGTGTGAATATTCCACCATTGCTTTTGATTGTACTGGGACTATTTGATGCTTGCATGTGGCAGCTGCTCGGGTGGAATCAATAATTACCTATGACCACCAACATGTTCGACATTCTGACGTTTGGTCTAGCCGGTTGTTATTAATTGTGATAGAAATCCTTTTCATCTTGCCCAGCTGGTAAGTGTGGTCTTGGTTTGTTATAGCAGTAGCTCGATTGGGCAAATCTAGTCTGGTTGGAAATCAAGTTAGGCAAAAAAAGTTAAATGCATTTTTCCATAAGGCTTTTCATATTAGTTATTGAGGTATCTTATTAGAGAAAATAGATTATTAATGCTTTAATGAAAGCATCTCTTTTTCTCATTTAAAGCATGTGAGCACATGCCTATTTTTAACTTAGAGTGAGCAATGACAATTAATAAAATAAAGTAAAACGTTATACGAAAACATTTATAATACCTTACTTGAAAGACATACTTGAGATCATCCTCTACCAACCTTTTGGTATACTTCTTGAAATTGAATCTACTTCTAGGAGCAAAATGAAGCTGCAGAAATAGAATCCTTTGTTAGACTATCATATTCAACAGAACTTATTAAAAGGTGCAACACACAACTCACATTAATGAAGCCAGTTTGTAAATGTTTAAGTAGTCTAACTTATGAGTAGACCTAAAAAATTGTCAAAAGAAGCACCCCCGTATTGGAAAAAAGAAAGATCATAATGCATGAAAAATCAACGTGGTATGCCCAATTCACAAAAACAATTACACTTCTGTGGTTAAAAATCAAGTGAGAATATTACGACATGATAAAATATACAAACATTTGTTCAAAACCATTTTACTCCTTTTAGTTGTTTGCATGATCTTGGAAAATCAATGATTGAATTTCCAACACAAGCTCAGGCTTTTTGAGGAGAATTTATAACACAAGCTCATAGTCATGAGACTATGTCTCTAGTTCCCACTGCTTCTAACTATGGATCTGCAAAAGGACAACAAACGATTTTTTAACCATAGAATTTTGTTAAAGGAGTTAACCCATCAACTATAGTCATCAGCCAATACCACATATGTGATATATTTTGACATAGTTTATGCTAGTACTAACTCGACCAATTAATAACCACGTATGTGATATATTTTGACACATTTTATGCTGGAGAAGCATTTGGAGAATTCAAACTTAGTGATAAAATAGATCGTGGAGTTTCAATAGCTGAGGGAGTCAAAACCTAAAAAACATAGAGTTTCTTTGTTAGATATAGTCATTACTGTATAGAAAGATAGGATAACTTCCATTACTATTATGTTCTTCTGCATTATCCCTGCTCTTTGCTCCTTAGCTATTTGCTTTTCAGTTGTGTTCATTGCATGAGAACCAGTTAGACTGACCTCAGAACATATAATGCTATTTGGATTCCCCCAATCAATATCTTTCTTTGGCTTTAGGTTGCTTTGCCCTTCAAGTCTCTTGGTAGTAACTTCCAACATGGCTCGTTTGCCTTTACCTTTAGCTAATTTATCTGAGTTCCTCTTCAAAGCATAAAGAACAAAGTCCCTCTATATCAAAAGAGAAAAGAGAACTCAACAAACACCTATTTAGTGTGAGAAACTGAGTTAACAAGTAAAAACAGTATGAAAACAAAGAAGAATCACATGGTTACTAATAACTACTACTAAAAACATTATGGAAGCAAGAAGTTATGGCTAAATAGAACTCATCACCATTCAAATGAGAGGCTTTAACCTTATCTTAAGAAATTCAGTATTGAAGACAATAAGAAATGTGCTTATATCAATAATAAAACACTAGGAAGGAAAATGTTTAGTGGTAAATAGGAAAAATAGTCTTATTTTACATGAGTATAAATCAATCTCCTTGTAACCTTTTTTCACTTCAATTCGACATCAACCAATCCTACAAACCAAATCCATCAGCCATTACATCTAATTGATCCGATAACTCTTATTCCTTGGCAATCTCGTGAGCATCCCTTCCAATCATGATCAAACATTAAGTAGATTAAAACAAATGCATGTACGCTAATTACCTTCATTTTACTAGATATTTTAGTTATGCTAGTGGGGACATGACAACATTAAAACAACAAAAATAGGGCAACTTCAGTTCTAGCAAATATTCCAGAAAATAAACATTATTTATTAAATTCCTTCCATTGAGAAAATAAAATCAACAAAAATAATCAAACAACAAAGTAAAAACTAAAAAGGACTAATCAACCACATGACATAAAAATTCATAGTATCAGTAAGGGCATCTAAGAAGCTCATCGCTTAGGTGAAATTCATAGATGGTGTATTCGTAGGATCATCTTCATGGTCGGCATCTTTCTTATAAAACAAAATATTCTTTTGGCCGATCATTGTTCTTTTGTCACGTTTCTTAAGTTCGAACCTAACCAATTCTTTTCCAATAACCAAACTCGTCTTCCCTCTAAACCTTGTTGCGAGAACAAGGGTTACTTTTTCTTACCCCTCTTGGGTTACTGACCTACAGATTAAACTCACCATCAATGTTTTTGTCAACAATATATCTCTCCTATAATAGTTGTCTCAAAATTAACAAATTAAAAACTCAATTTAAGTTATCTCATATAAGCAAATTTTACAATTATCAGGATTACCAATAAGATAAGCAAAATATAACACCTAGTCACTATTTTTACTTCATAGAATTCAAAACCCAAAAGTGGTTTTCCTTAATCTTTTCTCTTATGATCCACTTTCAAGTATATAGAGCTCTTTGTAAACATAAACCATTTCCAATTTAGCCAGCAACACACATATTATATGCATCTTCCCTCCCTAAACCCGGCTAGCATAGAATATGCTTTAAATTTGCATCTAAAACTAACGAAAAAATTTAACCAATTCGTCTATTGCATACATATGAAAAAATTCTTCAAATTTGGATATGACATTTGAAAAAAAATAATAACAAATGCCCATTAGTTCACATTGTTACAATAAAATCCTATATTTGCTAGTCTGTCAAGTGTTTTCAACATTAAATACAAAGAAATAACTAGGGATTATAAGCATATATAATATAACTCCAAAGAAACATAAAAGACAATTAAACTTACAGTTCCAACTCTATGCAAAAACTTTTCCAACACAATTGAGATGATAATGAAAACAGCACAAACACAAGCAATTGCCCATGTTTGTGCCTAATCAAGCTCTCTTATTTGAGAGCAACTTCTATTGCTTTTAGTTCCTACCATTGTCACTTACTAGCTAAAAAGGAAAAAAAAAAAAGCACATAATGTATATATGTATATATATATATTTATATATATATGAACAATGAATTTCAGGGGAAATAATAATGTTATTTTATTTATTAATAGAAAGTTTATAATTTAACTTTGGATAAAAAAATGGAGTCAGTACTTTGAAATTCAAATACGTGGTGTTAACCTAATGGGTTTGGCTAGCTCATAATTACGTACTGAAAAAAAAACATAATCTTTTTGAGGAGTGATTTCAAGCATGTCTTCAAATCTAATTGTGCAGGCTTTTATATACTCTGTTAAATGGTATTTCCTACATCTCCCCCATACCCTTGCTAGAACTTCAACACTAAAAACGAGGGAAACTAAAAACTAGACATAGATGTGCAACGGAAAAATGAAGAGCCTACATATCAGATCTTGTACAAATGCAAATCATATTAATGAAAAAGGAAAAAAAACGACAGAACATATAGCTTTTTGATGAATAACAAGAACATTTTTCAAAGATCTATACTTAAATGGTATAAAAAATGACAAATTTGCAGTTTCAGTGCATCACCTTATGCTTGCTACTTTGCATAGTGAAAGGACAGCTTTTAATATAAAAAAACTCCATATCTTCGCAAAACAATTATGCTCCTCTATGCTTAGCTTGTCTCCACATCCTAATCACAAAATAGAAGAAACTTTCAATCAATAAATAATCGTAAATAGCAAAAAAAAAAAAAAACTTATGAACTTATAATGCAAATTGCACATCAAATCTGGACCATTGATTCCATCTGGAAATCTTGGAAAATTCTCTACTTTAGTAGTGGTCATCAACTATCTACTAGGAACCCCTCCCACTTGGTACCCTTCAAAAACCAAATTTGTATATGCAGCATACAGAGCAACCATATACCCTACTTGACTAGACCCTTTAATCACCACATTCTTGTCTCCTCCAATTGCATTAACCATGTTTTACTATAAAGATAAAAACCACTAAAGTTCACCTCACAATTATAAATTTGCATCAAATGTCTCTTGCCACATCAAGGAAATTGATTCATACATTTTCTCAGAAGTAACTAAGCAGCATAAGCAATTGTCTACTGAATGATTTCATTTACGAAGTTCTACCATTCAAGTAGTTCATAAATGCACATAATCGAATTTCTTGTCAAAGCAGCATAATCTGAGTAGTTCATTTCAATATACCTACTAACCAACACACTTGCAAGGTAAGCACACACAATTTTGCAATTCTCTACTTCCCACAGTTCTTTATCATATAATCATGACACATGACAAGAACATTAGCAAATAAATAAATGAACAATTAAATAAATTAAAAGGGTTATCCCATAAATGCAAAATCAACAATACTGGCATAGGCAATTCTAGAAACTAAAAGTGAAAAAAAGGAACCTTTTTTAGAAGATGCGTCATGAGGAGTAGAAAATTCATTACCATATTCAGTGTCATCTTCCTCTTCCTCATTATGGTGAGGATGGGTCTTGAAACTCCTCACCATTTCCTTAAAAAAAAAATTACCCACTTCCTATTTACCAGTATATGAACTCAAAGTTGCTTGAAACACCACAATTTTCAGTAAAAAACATCAAACATTCACACTTACAACAAAATTCAAAACATGATATCATGTAAAGGAGACGACTTTAAGGTACTATTGGTATGTGCATATTACTAGAAAGCATGATGTATATAAATACGTACCAAAGCTGGAAGTAGCAAAGTAAAGAGGGGATTGTGGTAATACGAGGTAAGACGGCTAGTAAGCGAGTAAGTGTCGTCGACAATTGAGAAGCCCTAGTAGGTTTATGGGTTTCGTTTTTGTTTAAGAAAAGTAGAGAACAAGCTTTGGTCTGCCTTTTTATTTTTTTCGTTTTTTGTCTAGAATGAGGTAAGGTATGTTTGTTTATGGCTTCTTACTTCACCTTTTCTTTTCTACTTTTTTTTTCTTTTTTAAATTATTCAAGTCTATAAATTACAATTTACATTATATTGAAATAATTTGTATTTATAATCTCTACCCAAAAGTAATTTTTATTAAAAAATTTTCTTTTATAATTTATAATAAAATTAATAAAATTTGAAAAAAAAATAGATTGTATTTTATTTATTTGATAATAAGAATTGGTAAAGTTTTCTTTTATAAAAGAGTTACAAATTTAATAACAGATTGATATAATCTAAATTTGATAAAAAAACGTGGCTAATAGTGTATTTTCACCTATGTCTAATAAACATGACTAGAGTGTAAAAGAAAGGTGACGTTTGCAAAATTTGCAGACGTCACCATATGTCAAAATTCTTGTAGTGCTAAAGGAGGAGATCGGTTGAGGAGAATCTCGGTCTGTATCCTTAAATGATTGTAAAGAGATTGAATTTTGACATGGTGAATGGCTGAGGTCTACGGGTTGAGGGGGTTAGGGATGTTTGATGGGCTTCGTGGACTTTGTCACTGGTTTATTTTGCTAGTGTTAAGCTTATTGGGCCATGATTAAGTATGGCCTATTAGCCTACCCTGACTCTACTTCAACAATATTACACTATGAAGAAACATCAAAACAAGTGGTGGCTCTTCACCAAATCCCAAGCTTGCTCAAGAAAAGCTATTTGATGGTTGACAAAGTTAATGAAGGACTAGAAGGAAAGATTATGAGATGTTACCATTGATGCTATAGACTATCTTGACTCATGGACGATGTAGTGAATGCTTATCTAAAGGACCGAGCTCAATCTTAAGCAGGTCAATAAGTATGACTGGGCAACATCCCATAAAATTAATGACAAATTACACCGGAAGGTCACAACATTTGGAGGTAAGTTCATTTTAGGTCATATCGTTTCAAAAAATTCAAAAGAGGTTACAATGTTTAGTGAATAAATTCATTTTAGGTCACAACATTTTTTAATGATTCAAAAAGAGGTCATAGCATTTAGATAAGTGGTTCAATTAACGTCACCATTGGTACATGTCAATAGGAGAAATATTTAATTAAAACTCATAAAATCCTTCTTTTAAGGCTCCATTGACATGTATCATAGGAGAAATATTTAATTAAATTTCATAAGATACTTTTTCCAAATGTTGTGACCTCTTTTGAACTTTTTCAAAACATTATGAGCTAAACTAAACTTACCCCCAATCATTGTAATCTTTCGATGTAATTTATCATAAACTTAATATTTTATGGAGAAGAAAGAGTTGGACGTGACCGAATTGGTCAGCATACACCATTTTGGTGATGCCATTTTTTATATGATGGGGAAGAAGTTAAGCAGTTGTGGTTGTGAATTTGATTCTCACAGATGGCACCAAAGTGGTATAAGAAGAAAATCACAAGTAGTAAGTCAAAGGGCTTGCAACAAAAAGAAGCGATTAATGGTGCATTCAAGGGTGGTCCAACATGGCTATTCCAATACTTAAGTCAGTAGTAGGTCCAGTGAGACTAAGCAAATACCTAAATAGAGGGTATAAGCGAAATCACATACCATTTGCTTCGTGCCCTTAAGGTCTATTTATAGGTGATCATACTGTAATGGGGCCCGCAGAATATTCCTCTACGCATGGTGCATTCCTAATTGGTGGTGGTGGTGGTGGTGGTGTTGGGGGGAGGGGGGGGGGGGGGGGGAAGGCGAAGGAGAGTGAACATTCATTTGTTGGTAACTAACCTGGACCCGAGGTGGTAGTGTTGATCATTCGCAAAAAGTGGCAAGATAAGTGGAGGGCTATTTCTTTGGAAAATCTCTGAGGAGGTATAGAGTACTTACATTGAGATGGTGAACCAAGGAGGTATAAGGGACCTCCAAGGAGATATAGTAAGTTGGGGAGGTATGAAGAATCTTCGAAAAGATGCAGTAAACTAAGGAGGCTTAGGGTACCTTTGAGGAGATATGGCAAGTTATAGAGATGTTATCGTCAAAGGAGCAACTTTTTTGAGGAAGATCTTAGTCTAGATCCTTAAGTGGTTAGAAGGAGATTGACTTCTGACTTGGTTAATGGATGAAGCCCATACGTCGAGGTGGCTTGGGGTACTTAGTGGGCTTTGTGGACCCTATTACTAGTCCATTTTACTAGTGTGGAGCCTATTGAGCTATGATCAAGTGTGATCTATCAACAGAGCTTAGGCAAGCTTGACTCTTAAGAGACTGACTTTGGCATAGAATCTCATTCCCATTAGATCCACTAAAGCTATATTGGCATATCTCTTTGAATTTGAACCTTCCCTATCGATGAAAGCCCGCAAGCCTAAATTTTGTGATTGAGAATATTAGTTAGATTGAGATGCATACTAAATGCACTATTGATATTTATTTTCAATTAAATTTAATTATTACTCCAATTATGCTAATTTATTGAACCATATATTATAGTTTTTTTTTATTCCATTTAAGCATACTTTCTAGATTCATTTGTTTACCTAAGTTTAAATTTATGTTCAAATTTACTTGTACTTTTTGTAGTTAACTAAATTCTAATTAGATGACATATAGTAGGGATATTCTATTAATATACCAATTTTATTATTTATTTTATGAATTAAATTAATATATCAGTTGCCTTCTTGGTCATTTCATTCAAAAAATTTTAAACATTTACTTGAAGTTTCTTGAATAATATTTCCCTTTTCATTTATTTTAATTATTTCTTCTATATAATTATATTTTGGTTTTAAATATTTAACTCATTTCTTTAAAATTGTTAATTTTTTCTTGAAGACTATTAATTATGTATGGCGAAGTTGCTGCAGCTGGTTGATTACATGCGATAGGCATGTTGGTCGACTTAAGAGGAGTCTTGAAATGACATGTCTACAAATATTGTAGGGAGAGAAGCGTAGAAGGAAAAACAGGTAAACCTGGTTTATCAAGTGTACGAGTGTGATAGAAGATCAAATTGAATACATTCGATCATTCTTGACTCGTTCTATATAAAGTAATTACTTAGATCCTTAATGAAGATATTCCAGTAGAGTTTTCAAGTTGCTCTCAATCTTACCAATACGTAGAATAACCCAAGATGAGAAGAGAAGTATCTTATTTATACATGTTAGAGGCTAATAGTAGCCGTGGAATGACTTTTGGATGAATGGTTAAGATGAAGCATTTCTTGTAGCCGTTGGATCTCTTCCATGGATCTAATGGCTAGGATCTATCCCTTCTTTTATATATATAGACATGGACTTTAGATATGAGCCTAGAATAGAATGAGGGCTTTTATAAAATAATAGAAGCACATTTTCCTATTGAAATAACCCATCTTTAATATAAAATAGAAATTGGCTTATTTTATTCTATAGATGTATTTTCCCAAAATTTCGATTTAGATAAGTTAGATTTGTTAAAACAGAATGATATAATAGATGGAAAAATTTTGAATTTGAATTTGAATTTAACTTATACATTTAAATTAGATAGTTTAATCTAATAAGTTAAGTAAATTAAATAAACAATATAATATGGTTAGATAGAATGACATAATTAAGTTAGCAAATAGATTAATTGAAATTTGAGATTTCAAATATTTCCTTCATTTAGCCTAGTTGTTTTAGCCATCTTTTTCAACAAATCAAATTTGATAATCTTTTTCAATTCTCAAACTAAACTCTTTTTTTTTTTTTTCCTCATTTTCAAATCTTTAAACCCTTTTTCTTTCATATTCAAATCTCCAAACTTTTGAAAATTCAATTTAAATGTTTAGTAAATTTGTAAAACTTAAGCTTTAGTCAATTTTATGAATTGAATTATTAATTCTTTGTAATTATCAACTTGAGCCTCTTTTTCTTTCAACTTAGAAATCATTCAAATTCTAAAATTCAATCACCTAAATTTATAAAATGCCCCAATTTAGCCATTTTAATATAAATCTTACTCCTTTAGTCCTCACATATTATGAGTTCATTCACATGCTTAAAAATATCAAATCTTAAGTCTAGACCCAACTAAATATCGATTTCTTGCAAATTGAACTCCAAAACTAGATTTATAACTCAAGATAGTAATTTATGTTAGATAGACTCGCAAATCATTTTCTAATTATTTTCGATGCTTAAGATAATGATTTGAAAAGTTTAAATCAAAACCCTTAATCCAAAAAATCTATAAATATCTCCTTCTTTTATCCTTTCCTTCTATTTTCTATAGCCTCTCTTTTTCTTTTTCGTTTTTGGTTCCTTCTTTTCTTTCTTCCTCCTTCCTCTTCTTCATTTTTCTCTTTTCTTTCCTTAAGAATCTACCCTAAAACTTCAATTTCAAAAGGATTAAAAAGGGAAATAGAAGATAGAGATCAAGCATAAAGAAGTTATATTAACTCTAAGAAGTAGTAGTAATGAAGTTTTTGATGTTTGAGCTTTTCCAAAATAAGTAAGTTAGCTATTCTCTTTCTTTTAATTGTTATAAATGCATGTAGATGATGAATTATTGTTAGTTGTAAGTAAAGTTTAGATAAAACTTGTAGACTTTTGATATATGGCTTGTATATTAAGAGCTAAATATATAATGTTTATGGATAGATTAGATAATTGATGAGATGATTTGATGAAATAAGATGTAAAAACATATATCTAAATGTTGTAAGTTATGGTGTTGAGCATGTATGATGTTATTAAGATGTCATAGGTGTATTTTTGTGAGTAAAACAAGTAGACAAATGGCTAAAAAGGAGAAAAATGGAGTATGGGAAGTAGGGGAAGTCGTCTAGGTGGATGCGCCCTTTGATATGAGGCGTGGTAGCCATTGTCCCTCTATTGAATCCATATAGGGTGAGGTAAGGGACCTAGTTGCCATTGCCACCCTTGATATGGGGTGTGGCAAGGGGACTGTGGCTGCCACCACCCTTGATACGCCCCATATGAAACAAGAGCTTCTCTTGTTCTTTCTTTTTCTTATTAAGTTAATTTAAAATGACCATAACTTTCTCATCTAAACTCAGATTGAAGTGATTCAAAAGGCTATGGAAAAGCTTAAAAAGATCTCTATAACTTTCATGTTTTAACATTTTGGAAATTTTAAAAGTGTCAAGACCTAAAATATATTTTATTCAAACTACCACACGTTCTAATCTAAATGAACTTAGTTAATAATCTAAGCTCATTTTGACTAAATAAACCTAAATGAACTAAAATGAACTAGATTAATTGAGCCTAATCAACTTGACTAAGATTAAATTAACATAGACTTAAGTAACATGAATCTTAGATATAATATGAGTTGGTTAACAAATTTAAGCTTAGCTTGACCTAATATGCTTTGATAAACTAAAATGAATTAGATAGATTAAGTTTAAACAATTCGACTAGGTGAAGATAAAATAGACTTGATATCATGTCAATCGCTTAGATATAATAGTAATTTGTTCTTTAAATAATAAAGGGAATATATTGTTTTAAATGAATGTTTATTAAAACAAGTTTTTAGTATAAGTAAATATTCCAATCAAATGTGAATTAATGAATTGAAAGTAAGTTGAAATGCTAACATTTGATAATACCCATGCCAAGAAAAGTAATAAATGGTTATTATCTTGTTTTGTAGGAGAAATGGAGTAATATTTGGATTTGCTTAGAAGTTTGCTATGACTTAACTTAGATGACAGATGGGTAACTATGACCTCATCACCTTGTTTGTACTTGTAATGTAGTTGCACCTATGATAATAAAAACATAATTGGATATTTGTGGGTATTAGGTATTTTGCTATTTGGTGATTACTTTGATTGATAAATCACTAACATAAAAGCAATCACACATTGTTTGTAATGATTGGATGGTGGTTGTTGATGAATGCTTGTTAATTGATTGGTCACCCTAATAAATGGACTTAACACTATTTGACCATGTAATAAAACGAACATACATTACACGACAACATACTTGCATAAGCACAATGCTTACGTCACATGCTAACATCTCAATTCTATGGTAATCTTGAGCTATGTCAGTGGAACTATTTCTCCAATTAGATGTCATAGGGTTGTCAATACTCCAGGAACTAATAAACACCAAAGGATGTTGCTTGTGTGGGTATTAGCCATGGAATGTTAGTACTTAGTGGGGTTTCTAAGGTTTTAGGGTGAAGTTGAGGTTATGTTTATAATATATATATATAATAAGAAATTTGAAAAGGAAATCCTCTTTCCTTAGATCTTTTTGAGGTGAAGTTGAGGTTTGTTACTAATATAAATATATATGAATAACACTAAGTTTGAAAAGAAATCCTCCTTCCTTGTTTCTTAGATTCTTCTAGGTGTGAATGACTTTAACTATCTTTCAACCTCCAAGAAATGGCACAAATCTCCATTGGTTTAGATTTTGTCAAGCAAACTATGCATATCATATGGTTGAGTGTTGCATTACATATGTTTGTTAATAAAACTTACTTAACATTTGTTTAATATGTGGTCTGGTCTTGTTATTTACTGAGCTATGGTTTAGCTCATACTCCTATAGTTTTTGTGCAAGAAAGCACCAAGAATGGGCTACAGAGGTGTGGAGAGAGATCTTCTTCGATAAAGTCCTTGAAGGTAGGAAAATGGACTTAGTATGTAATCCATAGGCTTAGTGCTTAAGTTTGAGATTTAGTAATATATGAAATAGCTTAGAATGAATCAGATTGTTTGTATAATATTTTGAGGCTTATATTATGTAATTTATCTATCCTATTTTACTGTTTAATGAAGAATACCAATTTTCTGCAGTTCTGGTGGACTATGGGAAGATTTCCTTAGATATTAAAATATTTTTATACAATTAAAACTTGTATAGCAAATATTAAGTAGAGCTTTACAATCTTTCACTTGCAAAATAGTTTTCATATCTTGGATGCATACTTGATATGATAACTATAGGGAGATCCTTCTAAGCCTTGTTTATGGGCATGTCAATATAAGCCATATTTAAGCTAAACAAAGCCTAACTTAACCCAGAAAGATATTTTTGGAGTTTACTTTTCCCCGTACAAGAAAACTAAATTAGGCTGAGAGCGGAATGAACTAGTTCAATGATTCCTATTCTGAGCCTACTAGGTCAAATCTCCTTATAACATCCCTTATTGGACTCATTTTTCTAAGCCACCGACCCAAAAGACTAGCCCATGACATTAGATTGGGCCAAGAGCTCAATCACCGAGATAACCCTCTACAAAGTATTACTAGTTTTTCTTCTTTTAAAACTCTATTATAATTTTATTTTATTTTTTGTAATGAATATACTTCTTCATTTTTCATCCTTTTGAATAAGAATTTCACTCATTTTGAGTGGATATTCTCTTTGTTTATCGGAGTAGTACTTCATTAACCATTTAAAAAAAATTTCTTCATTAGTAAAGACACAAGCTTGTTCATATGGATAAAATCATTAGACCAACGGTTACAATAAGATTCTTCACTTGATATTTCTGAATCACTATTGATTTATTAAATGCAATCACTGTTTTCATTACTTGATTCATTAGCTTTTGAAGAATGATCATTCATGATTTTGAACAATTCTTCTTTCATTTTTTTTAGATATATCTAACTAGTTAATTTCTTTGCTTTTGAGCGTGTAGGTGCTGTGTGTCATTTGAAACCACATTTATAACACCTAATTTCTTTTTTGAAAGACTTTTTCTTTGTTTTGTAATTTTTTATAATCTTTTCATTTATAAGATTATTGATATTTTTTTTTTCCTTTTTCTTTTTACTTGTGATGAAGGAGCTTGAATATTTTTCAAAACCATATTGATAGCAAAAATCTCCTAACCCTTTCCTAAGACTTTTTTTTTTTAGTTTTAAATAATTACAAATGCTTAAACTTCCATTTTAGTAGAATTAATAATTTGATCATGAATAATTGATGAAAGATATGCTAAAGCACCATAATCTTTAGTTAGTCTTCCTCTTACTTGCAAATAATTTCGAAAGTCTAACTACAAATTGTCTTTCTAATATCTACTATTACAACCTTCTGTTGAGAAAACTTTGTCTTAAAAGACATCTTTATATCATCAAAAAATCATTAAGGGTAAGAGATCTTAAATTTTGAAGAATTTCACCATTCTTTTCTTTGAATTGAGAAGGATCTCCAACAAAATATCTCATGATAGCAAAAAAAAAAAAAGAGTAAGAATAACATCTTATATTGAAGTGATATTGTTATTAACTTGAATTTTTTATAGTTAAAATATATTGCCTTTCATTTTCTTGAAGATAATTTTCTCACCACCATTTTAACATTCCGGTGAAACTTACCTATTAGAAGTTCGGAATTTTATAATTAAAAAATCCCAAAAGCCACCTCTGCTTTTCTCATTCTATTCTACCGATGCATAAGAAACATGAAGAACTCCTTAATCGATCAAGTTAATAGAGGAAGCAACATAGAAGATAACATAAAGATATTGTATTGTGAAAAACGAAGTAAAGTTAGTTACGAAGAATTGTTTAAAGCTATTTATAGAACTTCTATATTAAAGCTAAGCCTTCCACGCATACTATAAAATATATAAAAGAAATATGGTGACATGTTTCTGTTAGATTCTCTTAAAATAGGTTTTGATGATAACAAAAGAGCAAAAATGATAACTAATGAGTTTATTAAGTGTGTAGTATCAAGTTAAACAGAAAGAAGAAATATGATGAAAAGTATTCGGAATTCAGAATGTTTTCCAGAAGGTTGCTTTAAGGATAAAGAATTTTTCCAGAAATCTAGAACCTTTCACAGAACCTTTCACTTCACTTTTGACAGCTGCTCTATATCACGTGATTTCACTGTTCATCTTCTCTAACTTTATGCAAATCATTCCAATTCGGTACAAAAATAAATCTTGAAGACCTAGCTATGAGTAAATGAGTTTATTTGGGTAATATACTCATTTGTTCCACCTAAGTTGGTTAATATTCAAGGGGATTTAAAGATTATCTCAAGTTTCTCTCTCTACAAACGTTTCTCTCTACAAACGGAAGAAAAATCATAATGAACTGTACTAGAACTTCCTTGAACAGCTATTGTACGTTTTTCTCCTTCAAGACAAGTGAAATATCAGTATCTACAATGTTTCAAGATAAGGATAAGTCCATCACTTACCTAATTTTATGGGATTTATGTGTGAGTTCAAAGAAAAATAACGCTATCTATTTTTGGTTTAGGTAAAGAAAAAGAAGATAATATTATGATTAATCCGTTTTGGTTTCAAATCAAGATAAATTTCACCACAATATTTGGAAGAAATATATCTCATCTTATCTTCCGCCCAATTGAAGAAACGAAAGAATTCAAATTTGAAAAAGAGATAAGGAACAAAAGATTTTTTAACTGAGATTTTTTGGAAGGGATATTGTCAAAAGATTTTTTAACTTACGGTTCAACAAGCGAGCTGATCTCTTAGCTTTCATTCTTTAGCTCCGTGATTTAGATATTTTATCTGTATAGAAGGAACTTATTGTTGCCTTCTCTTTTGATAGTTAAATTACAGGTTTAGACTCTATAGATCGGTTGCAGCTAGAGGATAGCTATGAGAATCGAGCAGAGAGAATTGTACAAGTTTGTAATTTGTTTTGGTTGGATATAGTGGAAAAAAGCCCGTAGGATAACGGGGTCCCCGGCTCGAAGCTGGAAGAGTGGACTGACGCACAAGGCGGAACTACTATAATTCGCTGCCTGATTTTTTATACTCTATCCTTTTAATTTTACACAATTTATTTTCATATTTGTTATATTGATATATTGTTCTCGTTTTTCAAAATTGAAAGGGGATTATTTTTTAAAGGCAAAAATTTGTAATAATCAATTCAACCCCCCCTTCTTGATTATTATTTGGGACTAACAATTTCATAACAACCCAAACATACCCCACCACCCCCAAAACCCCCTCCCTCTCCGCCGCCCCCCCCCCCCCCCCCCCCCCCCCTTCTAGGTAGGGTCGAAGAGAGGCCTAACTTGGAAGAGATAAAGTGCAGCTACTCTTCATGGACTAATTTTGTCAAGAAATCAGCTAATTGATGCTTGGAGGAGACATGAGATAACAAGAAATCCAAAAGGCACAAGATGGTGAACAAAATGTGAGTCAATGGCTATGTGTTTAGTTTTACTATGATGACAAGGATGATCAGCAAGCATTTGGGTAAAGTTGTTATCATAGTATAGCACAATAGGGGAAAAAAAGGAACATGAAGATCTTGTAAAAGATAAGAAAGCCACATAAGTTCTTTAGTAGTGGTACTCATACTGTGGCATTCAACCTCGGTAGAGCTTATATACACTATGGATTGCTTCTTTGTCTTCCAAGACATAAGATAACTTCTAAGTAAAACACAAAAACTAGAAAATGGACTTACAATTAGTCAAACAAGAACCCTGATCTGCATCAATATAAGCTCGAAGGTCAGAAGAACTAGAAGATGAATAGAAAAGGCCTAAATCCACCATCCCTTTAAGATATTTCAAAAGATGATATGCAACATTAAGATGTGCAGCACGTGGAGCACCCACAAATTGACTAAGTTTGTGGACTATGTAACAAATGTGAAGGCGAGAAATAGTGAGATAGAGCAATTGACTAACCGACCATCTATAGGGTGTAGGATCATCAAGCAATGCCCCAACATCATTATAAAAACGAGAACCAAATGGGAGAGGTACATGAACTGGTTTTACAACAATGAGACCCAATCAGCTAAAATATCCAAGAGTAACTTGCACTTATTAAATCAAATGCCTTGAGAAGTCCTACAAATTTCAAGACCCAAAAAGAACTTAGCTTCACCAAGGTCTTTAATGTTGAAAGCAGAATGTAATTGATTCTTTAAATCAACAATAGATTACACATTAGTTCCAGTCAATAACATGTCATCAACATATAATAGAACAACTAGAAAACCATCACTAGTCATGTGTGAAGAGAGAATGATCATGGGATGATAGTTTAAAACCATGCTGCACTAAAAATTTTGAAATTTCTAAATTCCATTGTCTTGAAGCTTGTTTAAGTCCATATAGAGACTTTAGCAAGCAACAAACTTGCCCATCTTTAGCTTTAGAGTATCGTTGGATTGGATGCATATAGATTTCTTCCTCTTAAAAACCATGGAGGAAAGCATTGTTAATATCCACTTTATAAAGTGGCCAACCAAGAACTGAAACAACTAACAAAACACACACAATAGTAAGATGTGTAACTAGTGAAAAGTACTATGATAATCCTTGTCCTCTATTTGAGTATATCCCTTGGCTACTAACCGAGCCTTAAATCGCTCTACACTTCCATTAGAGTTATATTTTATTTGTATACCCACTTATAACCAATGGCATGTTTGCCCTTAGATAAAGTAGTAAGTTCGCAAGTACCATTTTGTTCAAGAGCATCTAGCTCCTTTTGCATGACCTCTATCCACCTATCATCTTCAGAAGCTTGAACATAAGATGTTGGTTCTTTGGTTAAAAACACATTATCTAGTGATATCATATACTCAAGAGGGTAAGAAATAAAAGGAAGATGAATAATAATAAAAAAAAAAAAGACAAGTAGTAATATGAGTAAAACAAGGTGTTTTAAAAGTGCATGCATTATGGATTGAATACATGTAATCTTGGAGCCATTTAAGGGCTCTAGCATCACGTGAGGAACGTCTTACAGCACTAGAATCAATGTCATTAGGAAAGGAAATGATATCTAATGTCGTACCATTAATAGAATTAGATATAGAAATAGAGAAGAGGAAATTAGACAAAGAAGAAGTGTGTGGGAGAACAAAATCAGTGTATGCTTGCGGAAAAAGAGAACTAGATGGACTAGAATTTATGACATCAATTGAAGGAAAGGAAACATTTTTGTTTCTTTAAAGGGAAGTCTGTCTTCATCAAAATCCACATCCCTGCTCACATACACTTTATTGTTCCTAATATCATACACTTTGTAAGAATTGTGTCCAAAAGGATAACCTAAAAAGACACACTTGCATCATCTTGGCTCAAATTTATCTCTATTTGGTTTCACATATAAGCATCGAAAAACACACAAATGATCATACTTTGGCACTTGACCAAACAATTTTTCATAAGGTGTTTTCCACTCCAATAATTTCATTAGCATTAGATTAATCAAATAAGTAGTAACTTGAATACAATCCCCCTAAAAATACATTGGCAAACCAGAATGTAAGAGTAAAGCTTGTGCAGTCTTTAAAAGATGTCAATGCTTTTGCTCTACTCTTCCATTTTGTTGAGGTGGAAAATAAATTTTGACAATTTCTTCTCAAAAAAATAGTCCCAATATCACTACAGAAATATTTAGGACACATTTGAAAATGATTCTAAAGGTAAACGAAGAAATTCTCCAACTTAGATGTCACTTGTGATTTGTATTTCAATAAGTAAGTCCAAGTTCATTGTGAAAAATCATCTACAATTGTAAAAAAGTAATGTTCTCAAGTTCTAGCAGCTATATGATATGGTTCCCACAAGTCAACAAGCACCAATTCAAAACCAAATCCAGACATGCATTCATTTCTACAAAAAGGAAGACGATGAATTTTTGCAGTCTTACATGTTTCACATAGTAATGGATCATAGTTGAAATCATCACAAGAACTTGAGTGTTTGAGTTTTGACAATGAGGTATGTCCCAATCTTTCATGAAATAAATGAAGATGGGAACATGATTTATTTGAAACAACGCTCGAAATAGAATTTGACAACTGAATACAATATATGGGAAGTGTAAACCCCTAGATTTTTCAATGATCTGATAAGTGAGTTTTAAAGACGAATTGAGAATTGGAACCTTAAAGGTCAATTTAAGTAAACCATTAGATCATAGAAACCCTAGATCAAATTAGACAACCTCTAGAACCCTAAAATATGAAATAAAAATTAAAAATAAGATGAACTCAATCTATGAATCATAAGCATAGTACAAACCCTAAAAAGGTCAGATATTTCGAAAATTTGATCATTTCGAACCTTTTCGGGATCAGTTTTCATATCCGACTGTGACATGCAAAACAAGGTAAAATTTTTTGACAAACAATTTATACTAGAAAAATAATAAAATATCCATAAAAATTTTTCGGGCTACTGGTAACTTATTTGATATTTTATGTTACTATTCATTACTATTTACAGCTATTCAATGCTGTCATTTTGTCCCTATTTTTATTATGCATATTTCTTACACAACATAACCTATGACCTGGAAATTATATACTTTTCATATACCTACTCTAATACATTAAACCTACTTTTCTTTTTCTTTTTCTTTTCTCTTCCCTTCTCCTATAAGGATGTGCGCTAGCGCCCCCCATGCTATCTCTCTACTTTTCTTTTCAATTTATTTTTACAATTTTATTCATCAAATTTCCCCTATAAATACCCTATACTTCCATTCACTTTATACTTTACTAAATCTCTTAAAAAAAGGTCTCTCATTCTTCTCTTCCTTTCTTTTTTTTCTCATAGGTACCATTTCCCCTTCCTTTATCTCTCTCGGCTCCCTTCGATTTTCAACACGTGCACATCCCTTTAATTCTCTCTTTTAGGTAAATACACACCCCACATCTTCCTTGTAATTGTTATGTGTTGATCATGCAAGTTTCATGCATTATCCATAGACAAAAATCTCCCCATGATGCATTAAAGTTAGGGATGATAATGTCAAAAATAAAAGCCATACCTTATCTATGTTCTGATCATTGTGATATTGTGTTTATGTTGATATATCATTGTCATCTATGTATAAATATGGTTATGTACATAGTTATATTTATAAGAGCATGTGGCTCACTAACTTAACATTATTTCATGCTTTTATTTGTTTCATACTCTTAATCTTTCTTGCTTTGAGACTTATCCATAATCTAAGTCTTAGACTTATTTTTAATCAATTCAAGACAAGAGGGGACTTATCCATAATCTAAGTCCTAGGAATGCCTTGTCCAAAAATTGTAAGGCTTCCATTATATTATTTGCTTTTCTTTACATGGTGACTAGAATAATCCAAGTCCCGGGAAGTCTTTTCCTAATTCTAAGACTTTTATTTTATTTTGTTTTACACTTAATTATCTTGCTATATAAGGGAACTTGTCCATTTCTAAGTCTCGGGGAGCCTTGATCATAAGCTAAAGCTCCCATGTATTACATTTCTTATCTTTATGTTCTTTATTTCTTTGTTCTTATCTCCATAAATTATGGGTCTAAAATATTGTTTTTATGCTCATATACATGAATTTTTCATAGTGATGTTGTTATACCAAAATAAAGTTTTAAACTATTTAGGTTGATAATTATTTGTTATGCAAAATATAGATTTAAGACATATTTTCAACGTGTGAATAAAATTTAGTATCAAAGAGGAAATTTAAAACAAGATCATCCTCTTAAATTTTCATAAATAATTAGTTATAAACATAATGCTGGTTCATAACTTAAAATCTTTTTTCTTAAAATTATATGTTATTAAGGATTTAAGAAAAAAGGAATTTCTATTAATATCCAAGCCAAACTTTTCATAAATTTATAATCTTCAATTTTCACAATAGAGATGTTTCATTAAGAAATTTTACTTAGGCAATATCACTGTGATCATGCATGTATTTTGAACTACTAATATTATTTAGAAATTATCGTAAGTATAGAAATGATATATATTAATTTAGAGAGTTTATAAGATGTGAAAATGGCAAAATGTAACAAAATTCAAAACTGAGCAAATTGGAACCAATCTGTACAGTATCAGTCCAAACCCTAAATGACCCCAAATATTAAAAATAATAGAAATGGATAGATTATCTAGAGTAGGTGAAAATTGACTAATTATACACGAAATTTTAAGTTAACATGAGCAAGTTATGACTATTTTAAGTTAGAATTTCTACAACTGAATAAAAACACGAATTTAAATTGATAGAGTTAGAAAGTTAAGTAGAACCATTATGAAATACTTATTCCAGGTATTTCTTTCGTTTAGGTAACGAAGTTTACGATGCCTTGTTCTCGAAATATTATTTCAACTAGATGTTTGCACAATGGCCAAGTAAGTTTCCTTACGCATTTTGTATTCTTGTTGTGTTTGTAAATTAGTGCACTATAATATAGGAAAAGATAAAATGAATTCACATGTGTGAATCATTATGGGAATGTGTTGAGATTTTCATGCTTATTCAATAAACCATAAGTATATTGGAACTTTTTATATTCGAATAATATTCTTGTTTCGAAGTCATGTTTGTTGTGTTATGTGAAATTGTGTTGATCACCTCTAAATCGGAACTTAACTTGGTTTGGAATATATTTTATAAATGGATCATGCATGGCATAAAGTGAGTCACATTTTATTTCTCATTACTTCTCCTACCCGTGGGACCGAAAGGGTAAAGTACTTAGTTCCAGCATGAGGACCTATATCGTTTGAGGAATATGACCTCATGGAGGAGCCATGCCAGATTGATCTCTTTAGGTAAGAAACCTGGGGACAAAATAGTGGTGGTTGATTAAAACTCAATAAAGTATGATGGTTGGAAGGACCCAATATATTCAAAGCATTCCCTAATCCCCAATATGGAGAGCATAAAATCTATTCTACGTACGATTTTCTATAGATTGTATGTATGTGTGAATCATACGTTTGATGCATCCTAGATGCTTGGAATAAGTAAAACTTATATGTATCTTTATGGGTATGTTATCGCAAGGTTTCTTACTAAGCATGTTGTAACTTGTTCCCAAATAGATTTTTGATGTAGGGTCGCATCTAGGCTAATCTTAGGGACCTGATGGATGAGGTAAGCATGGATGACCATTGGACCTTTTGAAGGAAATTTACTTAAGATTTCGATAATAGATTTCCTTAGAAAATCTTTTATGATTTTAAATGTAATTGGAGAATTTTTAAGTTGTAAGACAATTTATGACCTTATAAAGGGAATGCCCCTTATAATTGTAAGACCTTAATTTTTATGTATTTATGATAGTATTTTCTTGCATGTTCTATTACTATCATCTTAAGTTGCATAACTCCATCGGCATTTCCTCTTTGTGTAAGTACTCCTTGTACCGATATCAAAGCGTCCGAGTGACTAATGTAGTCATTCTCTAATTTTAATATTGTATATGGGAGACTGCTACGTTTAAGGTATCCTTTAGAGCGTAACAGGAAGACTGTTTATGTGAGTTCCTAATAGACTTTTGATTTAATACATATAACCCACATAATGCTTGAGCTTTGGCTAATTGTTTACAAGTTTTCAGGTCTTGAAAGAAACAAAAATTTCTGTCAATAACGCTATGAGTGAATAATCAGCTAGAAATTTAGGTATAGAAAGCACGTTGTGTTTGAATTTAGGTACATAGAGAACACGTTGAAGAATCAAATGTGGAGTGAGTTGTATGGTTTCAATTGTATGTATAGATTTCTATGTTCCATCAGGTAAATGAATCATGGCTACTGTTTTGAGTTGTGTTTCGGTGCAAAATAATTGAAGATGAGGTGTCATGTGGTCACTAGCACCTGTGTCTATAATCTAAGAACTAGCATTTATGTTTGAAACAGCCAAGTTAACCAGTGAGTTAGATGTACTTATAAATCGAGTAGCCATAGCTCCAGACTATCCTCTTCCATCAATAGCAATGTTCCTTTTCATCATCTTCGTGAATTGCTTACACATTTGATGGAAAACTGCAGGATTAACCACGTCTTCTTCATTTTGAATTTGTAAATGCTCAAAAGGAGTTTCAATTATACTTTTCTGAACCTGCTCACCAACACAATGAGTTGCAACATGATTAGATTTAGCATTAAATTTCCTCACATTTCTTTTTCCTTCTATACCATTCCAGATACCCTATTATCTCAAAGCATGATTCAATAGCGTGGCCATCCATCTTGCAATGTTTACAAAATCCTTTTCCTTTCTTAAACTTCTTTCTTTCCACTGAACTTCCTTTTCCATTTCCTCGATTTATTGGAAAAACAGAGAGATTGGTGTCTCTAGTGAACATATTAGACACTTGTTTCTATTTTTCAACTTAAGTCACCTAGTAAAAAGGTCGATTTAGCAGTAGCAGAGGCTCATTAGACAAGATTTGACTATGAACAAGTTCATAAATGTCTGACAATCCCATCAGAAATTGCATTAGTTTACTCTAAGATTCAAATTATAATACTCTATCTTTCAAGTCGCAAGTAAAATAATTCATGCAACCATAAATGCACAAAGGATATCGATTAAGTGATTGTAATTAATCCCAACAGCTCTTCAAATTATTATAACATGTAATGACACTTTTATTTCCTTGCCTAATGTGTGATAATTCATGTTGTAAATGATAGATCAAAGGTCTATTTGAATGTCCATATTGATCGCATATCTTTTTCCACAACTCACTTGAATATTGAGCAAAAATAAAACTTCAAGATAACTTTAGTGACATGGAATTCAATAACCAACGGTGAACCATATGATCGCATGTGGACCATTTAAAAAATTTGGGAGTGTTTCCTTCAGGTTTTGAAATTCAACCATAAAAAAACCCTAATTTCATTTTAACACCTGATGCTAATTGTATTGATCCACTCCATGCCATAAAATTCGTGCCATTGATGACTATATTAGCTATGACCGTTCTCGGAGTATTTAATCTAAAAAAGAGCAAAGGATCGATGTTCATAGTATCTGCCATAACTAAAAAACAACTTCAATTTACGAATCAAATATGTACAATAGAAACCAAGTAAGGAACATTACTAGATAGCTCTGGTACCATGGAAAATATCTAAATCTACCTTTACTTCTCTCATTTGGTTCTGTTGATGCACAAGAAACACGAAGAACTCCATAGTTGATCAAGTTTACAAAGGAAGCAACAGAAAAGATAACACGAAGATATTGTATTGTGAAAAATGAAGTGAAGTTAGTTGCAAAGAACCGTTCAAAGCTATTTATAGGACTGCTATATTAGAGCTAAGCCCGACATGTGTACTATAAAATAAATAGAAGAAACATGATGACATATTTCACAATAATCAAGATTTCCTTTTAGTTGATAAGAATTTGAAGCAATTATCATTTGATGTAAAGCATCTAAAATTTGAAGTTTAGAATACCATTTATAGACTATTTATGAATGTCATTTATAATGAATTAATATATATCTATATAAATAACCTTTGTTTTTCATACATAGTATCTAGTAAGAAAGGCTTTTGATACGATGTTCTTTAATTTGAATTATTTCTTATTTTATTAATACTAACTTTTCTTGTGAATTGATTTGACAACTTTTCTATTTCTTGATCAATAGTATTGATTATTTTTATTTCTCAGTAGTAATTTACTAAGTTTACAAAAATTTCTTCTAATAAATCATCACTTCTACTAAATTCGAACTTTTCATTATCATAAATAAATCTTAAAGGATTTAGTGGTTTTGATAAACGAGGATTTAAATTTAAAATCGATTTTGATGATTCCACAACAATAGATTTTCCTTTATTTTAGAATTTTTTTTTGTTACACGATTAACAGTCTCTGTTCTATCAATTTGTGGACTAATAGTAAATAAGAATTGATTAGTATAGGTATTTTAAGCATCCGAACTACTAACATCTAGATTTTTTTTTCTCAAAAGTTTTCTTAAATGAAAGTGCTTTAATTGTTTCATTTTGAAATTCAATATCTAGCTCTTGAAGTGGTAAATGAGTAGCTACTATAGGACCTTTTTGACTATTTTCATCTATATGTGAGTTCTGCAGAGTTTGAGTGAAAAATCTCGTTTCTAAACTAAAATTTTTAGAAAGCCATTTGAAAAATGTTTCATTACTTCTAAATTTATATTGCGAGTCACAACACCACATGGCTCTAATTGAATAAGTATGTTGTTTAGTAAAACTTTTGAAATAATTTTTTTGTTTTTTCTATTTTACTTAGATTAACATTTTTTCTTATAACTTCTTCACGAAGCTCAAAAGGTTATTCTATAATTATAACATTTAATTCATTTATTTGAGAATAAATGGAGGATTCATTTAATAAATAGACTTTGGAATCAGAGGTTGAAAATAAAAACCGTTTAGTTTTATTACACCAATGTTAGATGCGAACTCCTTTTCAAACTTACTTTGATTGGACGAAGATTCTTGATTATGATTAGTATTTTGATCAATATTTCTTAAATTATTTAGTCTATTGATACATTTGTTTAAGCTAGAGAATGATTAAGACTAGAGGCCAATGTCAAATTGAATTCTTATACTTCCAATATCAAACCTTCGAGCAAGAAAAGGATTGACATTTAAGACACTATGTCTTGGTGGAAATATATCTTTCAGACGTCGTTCTTTAGGAGGTTGTACTTCTTCCTAACTTAGTGTATTTGGAGTAAAAATGATTGGTTCCTCTATATTTTTTTTTTTCCTTTTTTATTGGTATCAAAAGCTAGATAAAACATGAGTGTGAAATCTGACTTCAAACAAATAGTTGAAATGCATATAAATTTGAATTTACATTGCTAAGCCTTGAAATATTGTAAAATTTAAATATAGATTACATGTATTACAAAATGTACCATTGTATTTTAATATTTATTATCATCTTTGATTTATATTAATTTAACTTACACGAAAAAGGTCACATGAAAGTTATCACCCCGTATTTATTTACTAAGTTACAAAATTCTCAATCTTCCACTTTATAGTGGAAGGATTTCTTTGTCTCCTTTTTATTTTATCAAGTTAAATCCCTTATTTGTCTATTTGGCTATATTACTTGCTATGTTTGATAATTTTAAAGTGAGTTGAAATGAGTGAAAAGGAAATGAAATGAGAGGAAAAATAGAAGGGAGGGTGATTTTCATTTCTTATTAGGATTAAAGATGGAAACGAGAGGAAATTAAATGAAGTGCTTAGTTTTCATATTCTACATAGACCAAAACCTCGTTTAGAGTTATTATAATCTTATTTGATTTTCGCTTATTTCCATTCATTCCCTCCAAAAGTGGAGAGAAGTGGATTGGCATAAAAGAGGAAATGTTCTATCTAATTTCACACCATTTCCATCATGGTTTTCCATCTTCATTTGATATACAAAAACACACAATTCTTGTTGATTTCCTTCAATTTCCACAACTTCCCACCACTTCCATTATTATAATTACTCTATCTAATGCTAACAAGTCAACAAGTTTCTTTCCAAGTCTCAAGAACTTCTCTAAAAATATTGATTAATATTAGCTCACCACGATGTGTAAAATGATGATCCACATATAAACCTAAGTTAAGGCTACTTTATAGATAGATTTAATAGTAAAGTAAAATTTAGAATACAACCATGATGATGGATGTGGTTGGTAAAATGAGGTACTTTCAAATGGTGGAATTGAAGGTGAATACTCTATTTATTCAATTTTATTACATCACAATTATTGTATCATATATTAAGAAACTTATATACTAACAATTGAATGTTGGGTGTTAGATTTTGATAAAGGATGAAGCATTTTAATGCTTTAGTATATAATCAATATCAAATGGCATAAATATAAGATAATACTATGTATCTAGTATAGCCACATTAGATATCGGTCGAGTGACATGTTAAATATTCCAATAATTCATTTATTGGCATATAGCTTTTATCATCTATTTGAATGTAATGTCATGTTTGTTTATACTACTTTATAATTGATCTCTATTTGAATCATTAGGGGTGAGCAATGAGTAATTCTATCACAAGATAAGTTTTGGATATCATTCATAATCCATATGTTAAGGTCTAAATCGTAACCTATACTCTAAAGTATGTAGATGCAAATTCCATGATAATATGTATTCATCCTCTAAAAATTATAGAACAATAATAGTGAATGAGAAATAAAATTATTTTTTTTCTTTTAGGCTACAAGTTATATACAAAGGAAAGAAAAATAAATATTATGGCATAATTGTAACATATAGAAAAATATTTTATAAAGAAGGGCAAAGGAATGTCATTTGTTAATCAAGGAGAGGGAAATTTTTGTCATTCCTAATAAATGAGATATATAATAATCATCCCTCACATTGATGATGGTCAACAAATCCTTAAAGATAATGAATCTTCAATAAATTACGATAAAGGGCAAAAATTGTCATATGTTGAAAAATAAGAGACTTTTATGGTCCACGTCCACCTTAGTATTAAGTTGGTGGTTTTATCTATGATCTAGAGATGTTTGACGAATAGCTTTTGATAAAAGAAAATTTGTCTCTAGGCCACAGGCCTATATGTGAAGCCGTCAACGTAAAGCTCTCAGACTTTTATGAAATTTGTGAAAGCCGGCAAGAAAGCCGCTGGCGTAAGGATATATGCCACCAACGTTGAAGGAAAGGCCACCGACGTAGGTGCCAGCTTTCCTACCCGAAATGTTTATTATAAATAGAATTTTAAGGTTCGTATTTCTCATAAGTTCTTCCTTTCTTTTCAACCAGAGAGTGTCTGTTAGGGTTTTGAGAGCGCTTGAGAGGGAAATATGAAGGAAAACAAGATTTTTGATCTAGGTAAGTCGATCTAATCAAGATTTGTGTAGATTTATATGGAAACAACATCTTTCTCATAGATTTTTGTGTTTTTGAAGGAGTTCTTTAGAGAAATCCTAGTTTTCAATTAGGATCTGTTCTTTGGGGAATAAATCAAGGAATAAGATTTGAATCAAGTAAGTTACATCTTCTTTATCGTAGATTTGAAATGAAAAGATTATTTTCGACGAATCATGTCTGTTCTTATTAATTTCTTAAATCTAGGGTTTTGAAGGAAGTTGTTCTTTTTGGAGTTTTTGTCTAATGATAATTGAAAAAAACTTAGGATTTGGGTTTGATAAAGAATTAAAGGTAAGTTCTTATCCTATAAATCAAAGATTCTATAAAAGTTTGATTTTACGGAGAAATTTGTCTGTTCTTATTGATTTCCATATTAAGATTTTGAAGAAAGATCTATTCTTTTGAGATTTTGAGGAGTTTGAAAGAAGAAGAAGAAGCTGCTATTGCTATTTCCATAAAAGGTAGGGTTTTGGAAATTTTGATAAGTTAGGGTTGTATGGGTTGAGGATTTACATATTTCTGTTTATTTGTATATCAGGAGATTTGGAGATTTTGTGTAGTTGTTCATAAGGGATTTGTGGATTTGGAGAGATTGTTCCTAGAATTGAAAAGGTACGACTTTTCCTTGTTTGTTGTATTTGCTTGCAGGTTTAGTTTTCTTATTGTTGTCTGTAGGAACAGATATATAAACAAACTTAATTCTATTTGGTTTAATTTGTTTTTCTGGATGTCTTTGGCTTTGACCAGTAAAGACCTGGCAGACAGTGATACTGGTGAGGCACCCTGATGATCCTTGTGTGTCGTTGTCCCTAGTGGAGTTGTACTTGGAGATGATTTTGGTAGATTTAGGTGATTTAGCAGTATGGCCGCGGGTGTTTGGGGAGTACCAATTCACTAATATATGTATATAATTGCCTATTTTCAAAGAGTTGGTTTATTTTAATGGGATCTGAGTTACCCCTGGTTTGTGACTAATGTACAGTAGTTCTGAACCGTGTTGATTTGCTAGCTTAATAAGATAATAATCTGGTTGTTTGTATTTGATTAAGTTGCATTTGATATATATGTTGCGTGTGTATATGCATTTGTTTTGTGGATTGGCGTACTGGGCGATTTCGCTCATTCCTTTCATTTTTTAGGTACAAATGATGAGGACGTAGTATTTGATTTATCTGGTTATGATCTGTACATAGATGATAGGGATAACGATAGCGGTCCAGACTATCCTATTAAGAAATATATTCAGATATAGATTTATATGAGAAGAATTTTAAGATCATTTATAATATTTTGGAATTATATTAAGAATTTATATGTTAAAAAGGATTTTTGAAATTTTATGTATTTTGGATTTGTTGGTTTTGGTTTTGACAACATTGTTTAAATCAACAGGATGTTTGAAAAGATTGTTATTTACAAGTTTTACAGGATTTGAACTTTCTGCTGTATCCTCTGAGAGAATTTATGGAGATTATATTTCATATGTTATAAATTGTAGTGTTAGTCTGTTATAGCCTTTGCGTATCCTACTTGAGAGAGGACACGTGGCGGGTTGTAATTGCCAACAGATTAGGGCGTTACAGCTTAATTAATATCAGAGCAATAGGTTATGATTATATTAGACTTAAGTTATGACTCCTTAGGACGGTGAGTATTGATGAGCGGGGTAGCAAATGGGTTAGGGATGCTTTAGTTTATATCTATTATGATCTTATAGTACATTTAGTGTTTTAATATTGATAGTATGTTATTTTTGTTCTTATGTTTATATGTTTAATATCTTAATATGCCTCTAAAAAGACGAGCCCCTAATCCTAGTTCATCCAGTCATAGTGAAGAGGAAGTTAATGAAGGACCACATGAGAATATGCCACTTGAGAATCAGCCATCTTTGGATCAGGGGCATGAAGATTTACTACAACCACCGCCCCACCTGTAGGTCAACAGGTGCCAGTGAGTGATGCACAGCTCATGTAAGCGGTGAATACACTTTTGGGAGTAGTTTCCCAACAGCAATGGAATATGAGACAAGAGACTCAAAGAAACAATAAGAATGGTGGATATGGACCTAGGCGCACTGATGTCTTGAGTTTGAATAAGTTTGTGGATTTCGTCTATAAGTTTTAATCAATGCTTGGGAGGCCTCTATGGATGGGAGAGGTTAAGGAGAATTTTTCTGCCCTAGATATTCTTGAAAATAAGAAGGTGGAGTATGTCTCCTAATTTTTCTCATTGGGAGATCAAATAATTAATAGATGAATATAAAAAAAAAAATATGGTTAGAGTAATCACCTGGGATAATTTCATTAGTGGAGATAGAACTTTAGAGATTTAATTTTCAAATATAGTAAGAAGTGTAGTCTACATGATACAAAGACAACAAAGGAAAATGAAGTCCGGATAGAATTTTGAATAGAAAATTTTATTTGAGATAAAAAATGGATACTTAGAGTGGAATAGAAGGATTTAGTGACATAATTAAGATGCACAAGAATTTAGATATAGGATGGTAGTGTACAATGTGATTGGTGGATCAATGGATATAAATCTGTAAACAGTAAAATGAGAAGAATCATTATTGAAGAATATATGAAAAGAATTTGAGAATAACTAATAAAGATAAGAGAATCATTAAATCTTATGAAAGATATGAAGGTTCATGTGGAATAATAATTATAAGAAAGAGATGTGAATTTTGTGTGTAGGTTTCTTAAAGGGTTAAAACATGAGATTCAGCATCAAGTGAATTTGATGGATGTGACCAACTACTTAGCTATGATGAATAAAACAAAGATACTTGAGCAGGATTTGAATAAGATTGAAAGTAGTGAAATTCAGAGGAGTCAAGTTTATTTAGGAAAGAGACCAGTCTCTAATATTCTTACCCAAGAGAAGGCAAAAAAGCCTATCACTCATCAAGTAGGATCGACAATTCAAGATATTGAGGGGAAATGTATCAGATACTTTGGACCACATGATATTAAGGATTTGCAAGTGGCCTGAAAATACTTGTTTTTCATGTGGCAAGGTTGGGCATAACCATAGATTTTATACCGGGAGAGTTTTTCTACGGATGTTTTGTTTTAAGTGTGGACAATGAGGACACAAGGCCATAGATTGTAAGGAGCCTGGTATGCTAGTGGCTTCAAGATTTGATATAGGATAATCTCGGAGTCAAGGACAGAGGGCATTAGCTTAAGTTTATGCCCTTCAGTGCAGAGATATATCTAAGGTGAATACTGTTGCAGGTAAGATCTCTATACTCATGTATGGTGTTTAAGTAATCTTTGATATTGGTGTAAGATTTTATGAATTTTTTTTATCATTGTATCTATATGTTGTGAGTATGTTGAATGTATACTGGGATGATTTTGGGAATTAGAGTTTAATCTGCTAGATGGAGATTAGTTTATGAATAAGCTTGAAGTGCATCGTACTATCTATAAGGAAAGTAGAGAAGAATTAAGTTGCTAAAATGAAAATTTGAGTAAGAGTGGAGAAAGGTCTCATATTATGGTTGAAAGTACATTTAAGGTGAAAATCAGTAAAAGTAAAGATAATATATATCAATATGACGAATAGTAGATTAGACAATTAAAGTTCCGGTAGTAGAGAAAATATGATAAAAGGCTATAACTGTAACTTTTATAATCCGAAAAGTTCTATAACTGATATATTTGAAAATCTTATGAAATTACGAGTCTAATGGTACTAATAACATATTTTTAATATCTCATGCCCCGAGACATGCTTTTCAAAGTCTGTATCCGATCGGGTTAGAAATAGGTCGAAGATTTGCTAATATGATCTTTTTAAGTACCCCAATATTATTACGAAACCAAACTACATTCTTCACTCGTATTTCGACTTCTTAGTTTAAGAACACAGGGTTCCCAAATCTAAACTGCTAGGGTTTCATGGGAATTTGTTGACTTAAGGTTTCCGGTTGACTTTCCGGTTTAAGGTTTAAACTTGACATAACCCTAAAAATTAGGGGTTTACAACCTACCCCCCTTAAACAAAGTTTTGTTCTCAAAACTTGAAAGACGTACCTGATTCCTCAAACAAATTGGGGTATCTCTGTTGCATCTCGTTTTTGGCCTCCTAAGTTACCTCATCGTGTGAATGATTCCTCCAAAGAACCTTAACATATTTGATTTCCTTATTTCTCAACTTTTGATTTCGATCTAGAATCTGTATCAGATGCTCCTCATAAGTGAGGTTCTCCTTCAACAACACCGGTTCGAATTCTACCACTTGATCTGGGTTGGCTACATGCTTTCGAAGAATAGAGACGTGAAAAACATTGTGTACTATAGACAAATTTGGTGGTAAAGTAAGGCGATACGCCAAATCTCCAACTCGCTCAAGTACTTCAAATGGACCAATATACCAGGGGCTTAACTTTCCTTATGAGCGGATTCGATGAATACTTTTAATAGGATTTACCTTTAAGTACACGTAATCTCTTATTTGGAACTCAAGAACCTTCCTTTACAGATCTGCCCAACTCTTTTGTCGATCTTGAGCCTCCTTCATTCGTTGTTGGATAACTCGTACCTTATCAGCGACATCTTGTATAAGGTCCGGTCCAAGAACCAATTTCTCCATATCATCCCAAAATAATGGGGATCTACACTTTCGTCCATTTTGTAATGGTTGTACTAAGGGCTGTTGGTAGAGGCTTATATATATGTAAAAAGGGTGGAGCTGGTAGCACATGGGGTCCTCAGCGTTACTGCTTTCCCAGGGCTTGGCCGCCTCTAATCTTTAAGGCATTCTCCCCCAGTACTCACAGCGTGAAGGATATCCCACATGGGCGAGGCTTCACCCTTTTTACATACATATAAGCCTCCACCAACAGCCCTTAGTACAACCATTACATGCATCTGTAATGGTTGTACTAAGGGCTGTTGGTGGAGGCTTATATGTATGTAAAAAGGGTGGAGCTGGTAGCACATGGGGTCCTCAGCGTTACTGCTTTCCCAGGGCTTGGCCGCCTAGCCTCGCCCATGTGGGATATCCTTCACGCTGTGAGTACTGGGGGGAGAATGCCTTAAAGATTAGAGGCGGCCAAGCCCTGGGAAAGCAGTAACGCTGAGGACCCCATGTGCTACCAGCTCCACCCTTTTTACATACATATAAGCCTCCACCAACAGCCCTTAGTACAACCATTACACATATAAAGCTTCGTAGGGTGGCATCTTAATTGTCGAGTGATAACTATTGTTGTAAGCAAACTCCACTAAGGGTAAGTGTACCTCCCAACTTCCTTTAAACTCCATTACTCATGCTCAGAGCATAGCTTCTAAAGTTTGTATGGTTCTCTTAGACTATCCATCAGTCTGAGGATGATATGTCGTGCTAAAGTGCAACTTAGTCCCCATACACTTTTGCATGCTTCCCCAAAACTTGGACATAAATCTTGGGTCTCGATCTGATACAATCCTAGCTAGTATTCCATGTAGACGAACGCTTTCTTTGATGTAGAGCTTTGCCAATTTATCCATAGAATAGGTCAAACTTATTGGTAGGAAATGTGCATACTAGGTTAACCGATCTACTATAACCCATATAGCATCATGTCCTATTGGTATCTTTGGCAAACCACACACAAAATCCATGGAAATCTGATCCCATTTCCATTCTGGTATTGGTAGGGGTTTCAACAATCCTCCCCACCTTTGATGCTCTACTTTCACTTGCTAGCAAACCGGACGCTTCAACACGAATTCGGCTACATCTCATTTCATTCCGTTCCACCAATAATGTCCTTTGAGATCTTGATACATTTCGTTCCTCCTGGGTGTACCGTATACCCAGAATTGTGAGCTTCACTTATGATCTCCTTCTGTATCTCCTCATCACTTGGTACACAAAGTCGTCCCTTCATACTTATTACATCTTCATCATCCACCGTGAAGTCAGTGTATTTTTCTTCTTGAATTTCCCTCTTTATTCTTAGTATTATATCATCATAACGTTGAGCCTCCTTGATTCTTTTCACTAAAGTGGGTCCCATCACTAAATTTGCTATCATCATCTCGGTGTCTCCTCCCGTGAACTCAATACTTAACCTCTCAAATTCCTTTACTAATTCCTTTTAATCGGTGAGCAAGGTTGCAACTTCACTGTGACTCTTACGACTTAAGGCATCAGCAACCGCATTCACTCTCCTCGAGTAGTAATTTATCTCCAAATCATAATCCTTGATTAGCTCGAGCCATCTCCTTTGTCTCATGTCTAACTCCTTTTACGTGAACAAATACTTAAAACTTTTGTGATCAGTATAGATCTCGTACCTTTGCCCGTAAAGATAGTGTCGCCATATCTTTAAAGCGAACACCACTGCGGCTAGTTCCAAATCATGTGTATGGTAATTTTGTTCGTGTGGCCTTAGCTGTCTTGAAGCATAGGCAATCACTTTCCCATCTTGCATGAGTACACATCCAAGACCACTTCTCGATGCATTGTTATGAACTATGTAGGGCTTCTCTGGATTCAGTAGAACCAAGATTGGAGCAGATACGAGTCTTTGCTTAAATTCTTGAAAACTTTAGTCTCTCTTTTCCGTCCATATAAACTTTTCATTCTTTTGGATCAATTGGGTCAAGGGTTTAGCTATCTTGGAAAAATCCTTAACAAACTTCCTATAATACCCGGCCATACCCAAAAAGCTTCTTACTTTTGTTACTGTCTTGGGTGGCTTCTAGTTTGTTACGGCGTTTATCTTTTCAGGGTCCACAGATATAAACTATCCTGATACCACATGTCCTCAAAATGAAATCCTATCTAACCAAAAATCACACTTGGAAAACTTGGCATATAACTTGGGTTCCCTTAAGGTTTTAATGCCATGCGCAGGTGTTCTTCATGTTGCTTGTGCGTTTTCAAGTAGATAAGGATCTCATCAATGAAAACTATAACACACTTGTCCAATAAAGGCTTATACACTCGGTTCATCATATCCATAAATGCAACAGAAGCATTTGTTAACTCAAAAGACATCACCAAGAACTCATAATGTCCATATCGAGTCCGGAAAGCCATCTTAGGTACATCTTCTGGCTTAACTCTTAGCTGATGGTATCCCGTTCGAAGATTAATCCTTGAAAACACACTTACTCCTTGTAGTTGGTCGAAAAGACCATCAATCCTAGGGAGCAGATACCTATTATTGATCGTGACTTTGTTTAACTCTTGGTAGTCCACACATAACCTCATTGATCCATCTTTCTTCTTAACAAACAGAACCAGTGCACCCTATGGTGACACACTTGGCCTTACAAATCCTTGATCCAAAAGTTTCTATAATTGTTTCTTTAACTCCTTTAACTCAACAGGAGGCATGCGGTAAGGCGCTTTAGATATCGGTTCCGTGTTTAGTGCCAAATCAATCTCAAAGTTGATCTTTCGCTTCGGGGGTACTCCTGGCAGTTCATAAGGGAAAACATCTGGAAACTCATTAACAACTGGTATATCCTCAACTCGGAGTAACTCGTCCTCATTTTCCATTGCACCAAAGAAACTTTCCTTTTTGATCTCAACTTCCCTATCTACAAGTAGTTCGAATGAACTTAACTCAGTTCCTCTTGAAATTGTTGTTTCTCCCTTAAATTCAACATCCTTCCCATCCAAGTCCTTAAACTCTGCTTTCTTCCTTCTACAATCTACAACAGCTTTAGCAAAAGTCAACCAACTCATACCCAAAATCACTTCATATTTACTCATTTCCAAAACAATCAAATCACATCTTGTGTGATGTCCTTGAATCACTATTGGGTAGTCTTTCAACACTTCACTAGTTGTTACCACATTTCCAATTGGGGTTTTGACACGAAAGCCGGAGGCGGCGGTGGTTATTGGTAATCCAACTTGTTTCGCCATATCAATACTAATAAATGAATGAGTGGCTCCAGTGTTGAATAAGGTGTAAGCAGTCGTCTTATTCATTAATATGCGTCCTGTATTCAACATGGCTAATTACTATCCCAAACCATTATAGTCGATTCCTTAACTTTATCTTAGATTACTATACTTACTTTTCCTTTTTATAATCCTTGGATCCTAAGCAATTCATAATCAGTTGAAAAATAGAAACAAGGTTTGGAAAACTAACCTGTCACGAGTCCAAAATCTTAGCTATTATCCTATCGAGGGTAGCAAATTCACAATCTTCATCTTCAAATTCCTCACAAACTCATTGTCCCTCCAGATTATATATCCTCATACCATGCATAGTTGATCCAGAACGGCTGCCAGGGTTTCCACTATTCTTATTCCCGAGCTTTGTTGAGGATGATCCTCCAAATGTCTTATCTGGGGCACCCGTCCTTTGCAGGCACTCATTGGCAAAGTGTCCAACTTGCTTACAGACAAAGCAAGTAGTGGCGGCTTTCTCCGGGCACTCGGAGATCTTGTGACTTACCTCCTCACAGAAATAGCACTTGTCTCTCAACTGTAGACACCTCCTAGGCTAGTGCTCTCCTTCGCACTTCCAGCAACTTAGGGTTTTAGAAATATTCTTTCCTCCATTTCCACCGCTTGTATTTCCTTTGATGCCATAGAGCGCCTTGAACCTTTTCTAGGGATACCTCAAACTTGACCCCCATGAAATTTTCTTCCAAACACAAAGGGTGTTCTATCCGCGGCTTTATCTTTCTCTTTTTAGCCCCTTCAACAATCCAGGCTCTCTCAACCAGTTCCCTAAAAATCCTATTGTCGAACTCCTCAAGTCCCACTCTCATATCCTCATCCAGACTATTCGAAAAAACTTGTCTCTTTAGTTCCTCACTATATTTGTACGAGTCAGGGGCATACTGGCGTAGCCTACTGAATTCAGTTTCATATTGTTCCACCTTGTGGCCATTTTGTGATATGTGCAGAAAATCCGTACCGTACCGTACTGTATCCGGAGGCTTCCAAGGAAGTAATTCTCAAGGAATTCGTAGCGGAACATCTCCCATGTAACAGGTGGCATGAGCTCCCTGGATTCCCACCATACTCTTGCATTCAGCCTTAGCAAGTAAGTACCATAATTAACTCTTAGGTGACATGGCACTTCGAAAGCATCAAATGATGGTTCTACTTGGGCCAACTAATCTTCGGCCTCATCGGGTTTTCCAAAGGCTCCCTCATAGTATCTGTTACTCCGTATAAACTCGGGCAAGGAGCTTTTGTACGGCCTTGGTGGTGGTGGTGGAGGTAAGGGTATGGTGTGGGATTACGCGTTTTCGTGCATTGGCATAGCTACAGATGCCTATTGTGCTGAGGGTGGTAGAGTGGGTGTTAGGGCAAGAGTAGGAGCCGGCATAGTTTGTCGAATGGCATCAAGCACTTGTGCCAGTTGCCCTAAAGTCGCTTACAAAGAGGTTTGAGCATCGGCCATTGGTGGGTTTAGCGGTGGTGCCGCTTGCTGTTCCCCTTCCACATTTGGTTCGTTAGACGCACTTTGTTCCTATTGTCTCCTTCCTCTACTACGGCTGTTTCACATTTTATTTAACTTAGTTAAGCAGTCTTCCAATAACATTATTAACATTTTATATTGAGATTCAGAAACGTTGGAAATTCTTGTACAAATTAGAAGTGTAAAAGCAAAGTATAATTTAAGAAACTTAAATAAAGAAATCTCAATTTCATAAAACACAACAAAATTTTTCATTGAAACGTCAACTGCAGGTACAAGGACCTTTACATTGGAATTGAAAACAAAGCATAATGATTCAAAACAACATAACAAGCAACAACCACAAACAATATCCCAGAACAACAAAAGCTACTATGACCTATTTTTCAAGGTCGCAACTACAAAATTCAGCTTGGACTTGCGGGTCAAAACATAGGTCTCGCTTCCTTCTTTAAATCCTCACATGTTCTTTTTGTAAACTACTTCTTCTCCTTCTTCATCCTCATTCCCTTCAGATGGGGTAACAACCTCATCCTCTATCTTATCCACTTCTTCCTCGTGGGGTTAGTAAATGATTTCACTTGGTGGAGGTGGCTGGGCCATATCGGCTGGTGGAGGTAGTATATCCTCATACACTTCTTACTAAACGAAGTGACTTTAAGCATTCGCTCGAAGCCAATCAGTGTGAACCCCCAACAAGTCATGAGCATAAACAAACAGATATCTAATTGGGTTCCAAGTTTGAAAATCGGGAAACGTTGGCTTCCTTTCATTCCTTAGCACAAAGGTAGCCTCTTGCAACATGGGATGTCCTAACTTGTAAACAGCAATCTTTTCTAATGCATAAATCACTTCAAGCTACGACTAACATTTCTTTCTTATAGGGCAATATTTTATGTCGGTCACGACCTTATGCCACTCGGTGTTCATAAAACCTCTTTTTCATAAGTTAAACATTTCTCAGATTGACCTAGGGCGACCAGCTAAAGCAAATTCTTCTCATAAGATCCTAATTCTTAAACGATATCTAACCAAAGACTCATTGGGTTGCTTACGTATTTGCCTTGCCACTAAGCAGACTTCACCAAGAGTGAGCTATTCACAAAAGAGGAAATGATTAGAATTATAAAACCCATACTACTCATGTTATTCTTATCTACAACTTCCTTTACTTTTATAGTTTTACTCTATCTTAGTCTTTTCTTTTTATCCATCCTTAAGTCTATTAATTAAAGTCATGATTGTAGACTTTTAACCTAGCTCTGATACCAACTTAAACTAACACACCCCAAAGGGTACCCTAAATGCTATATTCCACCACACCCGATATCTAAACTCAAGTATGACAACCTCAGTCACTCCATGAGTTAACATATCTGGTATAAGGCTCACGTTCAACATATAGGGAACCATACTTTGAATCTAAATAGCTTAAGGAGACATACATAGAGATAAGAATGTAAATCATAACAGTTATAACCAAATTAATCTATTACATGATCTAATGGGCATACCCCCATCAAAATATTAAGAGTCCTTAGGTCCTCAAAAGTCTCTTAAAACGACATATATATATATATAGAGAGAGAGAGAGAGATTAAGGAGATTCTACTAGAAGTCTATGCCTAACATCTAAGTCCCGACTTCTTCAAAAAGCTCTTTAAATTCCAAAAGTTGTACCTGAGGAAAGTGGCCTCTTGGGGATAGCTATAAATAATCATTCTGCAACCGGAAACTATAAGGGTATAAGCTTACGAGCTTAGTGAGTTTCACTTCCAAATTAAATACTTCAATAAAGCAATATATATCAGGTAAGTTATATTATCAACCATATGAAATGCACAAGCACGTGAGCATATAATAAATAAGACTTTCCGGGAGTCTTATGTTAAATGGATTTATGCCCTCCATTCGGGGTTAGGTGTTTCAAGCCTATACGATTATAGATTCCAATTTTTCTCATTTACATTGTGGTTGATTCAGGTGCCCACCCAGGCACAATTTTGTAGTTGATATAAGTGCCTACACCACTACCATTTTAATTTCGGTCGTTACACCAACATTCGAGTATACAGGCCCCTCGTTGCCCATCTACTATGCCTTCTTCCCACAAAGGTATAATAACAATACCATTGTGACTCAACATATAGTATGCATGGTTAATTTGATTATAAGATCATGGCATATTAATTAACGATTTATAGGTGATCATAGATATTGCAAACACTCTAAGTCTATACTAAATCATAAAAGGATTTACAATAAGTCTATTTCGATATTCTTAGCATCAATTCAATCAATTGGGATCCACATGCACAATCCCATTTTATCTTGCCCTAAATCTAATGCCACTATCATTACAAGCACATTCATAAGCATATAATTTAAAGATAGTGAACTCACTTTGCCATGGCACGAAAATCCACTTAATCGTAATAGTCCTCGGGAAGGTCTAGTCCGTCTCCCAAGTCCCCTAATCAAAAGAAATAACTCCAATGAGTATTTCTATGAAGTTTGAATGAACTTATAAATTCTATTCTAACAAGTTCGTCAAAGTTCGTCTAAGAGGAAATTCTAACTTAAAACGGCCATAACTTGGTCATTTTAACTCGAAATTTCGCATATTATGTACCAATTTCTACCTATTCGATGATAGCTATCTATTTCTAAAGTTATTTCCATCAAATATGGTCGTTAGGTCCATGAATAGTAGGGTACAGAATGCTATACGAAATTCCCATCCCACATATCATCTCTTAATTTCAAACCAAGCATCAATCCAAAGCTTTAATAGATACTTAGCTATCATTATATCTTGTAAGACTCTATTATATACATATATAACTCAATATCATGCATGATTTATAGGTGTTGGTAAATCTATTTCCTCATGTACTTAGATAATGCTTAATAGGATGTATAAGACACTATTTTCCTAACTTTGTTTCTACTAAGTGCATTATATATATATGCATTACCTACAAGTTATTATCATGAGTGTCATGAGATGAGCTATCTATATGTATATTCTTAATGATATAAGATATAAGAATTCTTTTAGAAAACTTTGGCTTTGCAAAACTTTTGAAATTACTAGACTTAAGAAAACTAGTTTTATTTCTTACAAAATCACACTTGCTTTTATCAAGACTCAACCTTGATAATCTATATACCCAACACCTTCATTATTTTAATAAAATCCTTCATTTTGGGGTTAGAAGATAGATGTTTAAATAGGTAGTCGACATAATTACGAATTTTACAAAACTTTTAAAGAATGAAAACATCGTTTAATCTATTATTTGAAAACTTTCCTTGTTTTAGGATTATACTTCAATAAATTTCACTTATCCTTGTCAAAATTAGGTCTTTATTACATGTATTCTCCACGACTTCTATTTTTCCATAAAAATTATCATTTTGGCATTTGGAAATAGGTGTTTAAATAGTGGTTATTTTCAAATCCGAATTTTGAAAGTTCCATTTGAGATTGTTTCTTTTGTAAAACTCATTTAATCTTTCAAAAACTAACTCCTAATCAAACCTACTCCTTAAGGCTTCCATTCCTTTAATAAAAATCTTGTTTTGGGGTTGAAAAATAAGTGTTTACACTTCAAGTTTTCCTTATTAAGAATTTCAAGTTTGTTATTGGGATTGAAACATAACTTTTGTAAACTTTTCCTTGTTTTGAAAATATTCCTTAGTAGATCTAAGCTTTACTCATTAAGATCACTCATTTATGACACCTATTCCCTAAGCCTTTCATTTTTAATGTAAAACACTCATTTTGAAGTTGAAAAATAGCTTTCCTAAATATGGCTCTTTTTAGATCCGAATTTCAAAAATCCATTTTTGTTGAAACTAAAATAGATCTTATGCTTTCTAACAATTTCCCACTATTATCATGCTATTACAAGTTATTTATGTGCATAAAACAAAAACCTAAGGCATTTACGAACTTAAAGCAACTAGATCTAGTTTATTATACTAGTCATAAATGTATGAACACTATAATCATTATGCGAATATGGTTAAATGATGAATACATGCACAAAACATTAGTAAAAACAACATAACTTAATAATAAAACAAAGTAATAGAAAAATAACTTAAATAACAAGATCTATAACATTGTAATGGCAAAGGTCTCATATTCAAGTGTTTGCACATCCCTAGCTTAAAGCTTAAGGGGATTTTTTATTGGAATCACACATGAATGATATTGCCATTACATTTTTTTAAGATGATAAAGTGTAGATCTATCACCTATTAGATGTGTGGAGTAAGAATCTTGAAGAAAAACAAAAGTGTGTGTATGTATTGAGGGGGAGAGGGTCACGACAATGAGGGAGAGAGAGGAGAGAAAAAATTTTTTTGCAAGAGTTTGGTTTAGTGAAAAGTGAGGAAAATGAAAAGTGAAAAGTATAAAGGAGTATATATAGGGAATAGAATTAAGGTTTGTGTAATAAAAGAAAGGAAATTTAAATAAATTGAGAGAGAATAAGGAGGGAGGGGCGCTAGTTTTGGGTAGGGGAGATATATGTGTGTGTGTGTGTTGTGTTGTGTAAGTTTCAAAATTAAATTAAACAATTTAAGTAATAAAAGTTGTATTGGAAAAGTAATTGTAAGGAAAATGATGGAATTGTAAGAATAAGATGTAAGGATGTAAGAGTAGGTTATGGGTAGTTGTACTTGATGAATAGTAGATTAGAAATAAAAAAGCATATTAGACAATTAAAATACCGGTAGTAAAGAAAATACGACAAAAGGCTATAACTGTAACTTTTATAATCCGAAAAATTTTATAACTGATATATTTATAAATCTTATGAAATTACGAGTCTAACGGTACTAATAACATATTTTTAATATCTAGAACCCTGAGACACGCTTTTCAAAGTCTGTATCCGATCGGGTTCAAAATAAATCGAAAATTTGCTAATCTGATCTTTCTAAGCACCCTAATATTATTACGAACCAAACTACACTCTTCACTCTTATTTCGACTTTTTGTTTTAAGAACACGAGGTTGTCGGATCTAAACTACTAGGATTTCCTGGGAATTTATTGACTTAAGGTTTCCGGTTTAGAGTTTAAACTTGACATTACCTTAAAAATTAGGGGTTTACATTATATTTTTACAAAAGTCGTGTAAATAAATATTTCTTACTAAAAGTGACCTAATTAGTTTTAAATTCATGCTTATAGTGCAAAATCTTTAAGTAGACTTATGTTACTTATTTCAACTCGTATTTTTGTGTAATAGGTGTTAGAAGGCTAGTTTTGCATATTATATGTTAGTTACTTAACTTATTTGCTTGCTAATTTTTATTTCTCTTACTCTTATAAATTTCTATAGTTGGTGTAAGACTTTTCTATGTTTTAATTTGTTTCCTGCTCTCATTATTAAGCTTTTATAATTGGTAACGAGTTTTATTAGTTTTAATCTATATTATCCATTAATGTCCTTAGTGATGACAAATTTTCTATTATTGTTTACTTTATCCGTCAACCTTATCTGTCTTTGTAAATTAAAATTTCTATTAATTAGGGGTCTCTTCTATATTCTTAATTACTAACACAATGCTCTAATAGTTTTTAAATTCGTTTAAGCATTATTCCAAATTATAGTGTATTCCTTGTGGTTAGTTTAACCTATTCAAATTCTTTATCTTCATTCTTAGTAAATCTCACAACAAGTTTTATGCCCAATATTCCCTATAGACGTCTTAGGGTTTATGTTGGTTGAGTTTTGTTATCTAGATAGCATTAAAGATATATTCTACTAATTCCTTTGAACTAAATTAAGTCATGAATTAGGTTTTTAGAGTCATAGTTTTATTGTGAAAACAAAATTTAGAGTCTTGGGTTTTCTAAAATCTAAGCTTAATTTTCTTCATAGTTTCTTTACTAGATATGGTATTCTAACTTAATCAAAATGACTATCACATATCATTCTCATTTATGTTAATATCAACATAATTTAAAGAGGCCATTCATGTAGAATCTCTATGACAATTCTATACCTTCAATTTTCCTAATTTCTACACATGAGAGAGATGTAAAAAATTGTAGAGGTTTAGATTTTACCTTGATGACTTAAAGGGAGAGATGATAAATTCTCCTTCTTATATAGACCAAGACCTACATATATAGATAAGGAGATGAGCTTTATCGTATTCTAAATATAAGATAACTAACTACAACATATTCTTACCCTTGTCTTTTATGTTGTTGAATGGTTGAAGGCTATTGTAGTGGGGTTGCAAGTAGAAAGTAGAGTCTTGATTGGTTGTGTTTGTTAATGGAAGCTCAAAGTGGGGACAATTGTTGTAGAAGAAATAGAGTTGTCAATTTTTGAAGTGTATGTGTGTGTTTTACGGTGGAGTAATTGTTGAGGGACATAAGGACTTCTTTTGTTGGGTTGTGTATTATTTATGGAGGTTAGACTACTTATAGAAGAATAATTGACTAAGTCTAGAATTTTAATTTATTTTTGTTTTAATTTTTCTGGTGTGTGTGTGCTGTTTACGTAAAAAAAAAAAAAAAGAGCGAGGAATTTGCTCCATCAATTCTTACATACTTCATTTATTAAGTCAACATGTTGAATTTAAATTGAGCTTTGTTGGTGCAATTTCATGGGGTCAAATGTCTCTTTTTGGACCATTTTTCCCTCCTCCTATTTGCTTTTCATGATGGAGACTCGTAACAATTATAGGCTGGTCATGTGTATGGATTTTTCACCGTGATTTGTATCTAATTTGAGAAAATATTAAAAAAATTCAAATATCTATCTAATTTCATCAAAAACTATCCCCTACGCGTATATTTGTGTCAATTATGCGAGACTTTTATTCCAAAAAATTTATTTAAGGTCCTAAAATATTTTCATAATATTGTTGACTTCAAATTTTGAGTTTAAAGTTTACGCGATTTAGTATTTTTAAAGTTTTATCTTACACGATTAGGGTTTTTGGGCCTAATAGGTCAAAATATAAAACTGGTACCTATAGACTCTAAATTTTCTAACTAAAATTATGGTGTGGTCTAAATTTTTATTTGGAATTTAGATTATTAATTATGAGTCTATTTATAGTTTTTTTTTTATTGTGTATTTATAACCTTAATGGTCTATCTTTAATAGGTCATTCTTATTTTACATATACTACGAGTTATTAGCTTTCTAATGCATTTAAAATTTAAAGCTATTTATACTTATATTCTAGGTTCTTGACTTAGATTATGAAATATGGCTTTGGTGTATTTCAATATCTATAAATTTTCTATTTAGGGTTTTTAGATCATAAAAAAGGTTCATAATACTCTAAAGTTTCTAACTAAGGTGCTAGTCGGGTCCTAAATCCAATATCTATTGGGTGTTTACTATTCTATTTATTAGTACTAGTTTTAGAATTCTCAGGGTTCACACATGCATGGCTAATAAATTATTGTCCAAATAAAAATGAATCTTTTTGATGAAGGAATAAAATTTGATCACTAGATAAATGTTTTTCCCAAAGGCTTAGAAAAACATTTTTAAATAAATTTCTTTTAAAGGTTTGTATAAACTCATCATGAAATTTTAAACTAATAATAGAAGAAGTTTCTTCAAAGTCTAAAGATACGTCATTTTCAAATAACAAAAGAAATCTTAATAATAACTTGATACTATTTTTACCAAACCAAGCTAAATGAGTTTTCAAGAAAAATCAACTTATAAGGAAAATGAAATAAATAAACTCATCAAGTATTACTGATGAAACTTTCGAAAACTCTATTTTTCAATTCTTAGAAATAAAATTGATAGATAACCTCAAAAGACCAAACTTTATTTTCAACTCACTTTTGATAAACTAAAGAATCAATATATAGAATATTTGATTTTGATCAAACAAAAATTTATAAGTTACTTCAACCACAAAAAGTAAAGTTTAACAAATCCAAATTTTCCAAAACACTAGAAAATGTTGTTTTAAGGAAATTAATTAAATAAAATAACACCTATAGCATCATGCATAAATTATGAGTCTATTTATATACGTAAGGAATTCTTTTCAAATATATACATATTTGGGTTTTGCTTAAACAAGTCTTAGTAAAGGAGGAATTAAAAAATGTTTTTTTCAAGAAAAGAATTTTCATGTTAGATCTATACCCTTTTAAACCGTGACCTAAATGACCTTTTTATAGTAAAAGTAACCTTAGAAATGGATAGATCTTTTCAAGTAGGTAGAAACCGACATATAATATGTGAAATTCCGAGTTAAAATGAGCAAGTTATGACCATTTTAAGCTGGAACTTCCTTCAATCCGATTTTTCCGCAATTTAAAGATAGACTTAGAATATTTAAAGTAGAAATTCTATGAAAGACTCATTTTGGGTATTTCATCTTGTTTAGATGAAGAAGGAACTGATATCGCCTTTTCGGAAGATTATTTCGAGTAGGAGCGATCGTCATGGAGTGAGTTAATCCCTTACTAATTACTTTTCCTTGATTGTACTTGTAAGTAGTAGCACTAGAGAGTAAGAAAAAAGATAAATGAATAAATATTATGTGAATTGGATTCATGATTGAATGATGTGGTTGATGAAAAAGCTAAGTATATCGAAAGAAGATTTGATGAGTAATTTATGTCTTTTCTCAGTATGATGAATATTGTTTTTGTCACCTTTTAACTTGAAACTGACAATAAATTAGAAAGAACAATATTAAAAATAATTCATGCATAACATATTGTGAGTTACATTTAAAATTTTCACTACTATTCTTCGTGTGGGGAAACGAGGAGTTGTAATGGTGGCTACTAGGAGCCAAAAAGTCTACATGGGCTAGTAGGAGCCGAAAAGTCTACATGGGTAAGTAGGAGCCGACAAGTCTACAATCATTGATGGTCGTATGAGCCGGTAACCAGCTAACCGCCAACATGGAGGGCGTAAAATCCATGCTACACATGGTTTCCGGTTAATCGTGTGTATTTTGTTTTCTCATGTGATTGATGCATTTCTCATATGATTGTCTAAATACTTGTATGTTCTATGAAAATGCTTTGAAGAAGGGACTTATCTCACTAAGCTAGTTTTGCTTATACTGTTATAGCTTTTTGTTACAGTTTGATTACCTATGGTTGGCACCAAGGAGCCCCTTTTGTCAGGTACGAGCCAAAGTTACTAGGAGTTTTTGGAAGAAGTTTACACATTTTAGTTTTGAGTGTAAACTTCTAAGAGAAATCTCTATAGTAGACTTTTGTTGTATTCATGTATCTTTTTAAGATGACTTAGTTTAAGCAAGGCTTTTAGTACAGGGGAATGCCCCTAAGAAGTTGTAGAAAACTTTTATCTTAATGATTATTACATATTTACCTTTATAGGTTCTTCCATACTTTTATTATCTGCTTAAACGTAATATCCCTTTGAGTCTCCTACTATCTTGGAAGCATGCCTTGCACGTGATATCAAAGCTCCTGCGTGACTAAGATTGTCATTCATTAGCTTTAATATTATGTGCAGCGGACTGCCACGTTTAGGTACCCTCTGGGCCGTGACGGAATATGTTTTGAAATAAAGTATTCTATTCCTTTCATTTTCAGGAGAATAAAAGTCTTTTATAAGAAAATCTTTGTCAAGTTCAAAGGGTTCTTCATTGTCTATTACGTTTAGTTCATTGACTTGAGAATATATAGGTGAATTTGATTGATAAACAGGTCCAGGGATTTTTGGATCAAAGTCTATTTCTTTTAGTTTTATAGAAGATTGTCGGGGATCTTCATCAATTAGTTCTATATTTCATAAATTATTTTGTTTTCTAATGGCTTCTTCGAGACTTGGAGAATGATTCGATGGTTGCACACTTGGACTAGGAGATTGAATAAAAGGGATAGCTAAAGGTGGTGCAAAGGACCTTCTATTAGTTATTCTTGGAAATTGAATTCTTAAACTTCCGTTATCTAATCTTTAAATTAAAGAGGGCCTTGTTTCGGAAACACTTGGTTTTAGAGGAAGAACTTCTTCTAGAAACCATTATTCTGGAAAAGTAGTTTAAAATTTTTGTTGTAAAAACTTGAGAATCTTTTGTATTTGCTTCTAGGAGAACAGTTTCTCCTTTTGATGACATTTTCTTTGCTTTTGGAGAAATATTTGATTTCATTACTTTGTAATAAATTCTATAAATTAAAGCTATTGTTTTGGTTCCTTCTAAGCAATTGCTGTTTTGGTTTGAACATGGAAGACTAAACTTTCGAGAGGTCTTAGATCATCTAACCCTATTGTAAAATTAGGATAACACTTAGTATATTAAGGGCCTTTATGTAAATTGGCTTAAAACAATGATAGAGTAGTTTCATGAAAATATGTATTTCTACCATCTCTAAGCCAAACTAAAATGATTGATTAACTCTCATACGATATAATGGTTTTATAGAAATTTGAACAAGTCCTATATGAAGGAAATTATATCATTCTTCTTTATGTTTTAGGAGAGCGGGTTCAAAAAGCAATTTGATAATCTCATGCTTTCTGGTTAAGGAAATAGTCTTTTCTACAGTTTTGATCACATAATCATGCTTTAGACTAAAGCTTCCTACTTGGTAAATTTCTTTATTCTTTTCTTTAGGGATTGATCAATTTGTAAGTTCTTGTTTTATTTGAGATATCTTAACATCATGCTTATTATGAATATCTTGGCTTCGTTCTATAGAGAAAGAGCTAGCTATACTATTAGAAGAAGAATTTATCCTTAATGAACTCATTATGCCTTACTAAATTTAAGTTGGTAAATAGTATATGATGGGAACACCCTGCTAACCAACAGACTTATTGCCACTCTTAGGACTTAATGCCGGGACCACAGTTCAGGCTTACCAACACCATATATTATTTGACCAATTGAATTTAATAGCTTTCATCAATTTGTAATACTTTATTTTAACAGTATCTCTCTCTCTTCCCCTAAAAAACATGGCTCTGATACCATTTATTTGAACACTGGATCTAAATATCTCAAATATTTCTTCCATAAATTATAAGCAAATTTTTGTTATTATATGATGGTGGGTCATATATATTACAATATCTATTATATTTGTGATGTGATATATATATATATTATATATATTATGATATGTGTCTATATGATAAATGCTACACATAATTTTTAGTTTATATGTATTATTTATGTATATGATTTTTCCAAACTACAGATGTTATATACAACATATAGAGTTTAATCATATAGATGTATAACCTATATACCAATATAAAGTTATATATTATGCTATAGCAACAAATGAATCATAACATATATATATATATAAACATATAAATTATGTATTTATGACCTATATATCTTGTATACATGGAAATAAGTATATATATACATATAAATTATAAAAAATTATTATATATATGTTATGTCACATGTATATCATGTTATATCTATTTAAGCTATATAAAATAGATGTAATTTATACTTTATATACACTTTATAATTTACAAATATCATATATATTGTATACACTCTATCCATTTTATAAATGTTTAGTATGCAATTTCTATTTTAATACAGCTATTTTTATAATATGATATATGCATAATCTTTATATAACATATATATTATGTATTTATAATTTACAAATTTAATATATGTGCGAGTTACATCAATACATAAAATTGTTTTAATATTTGTTTGCATACCATATGATATTTATGCTTTGTATATTATATATATATATTATATGTAGCAAATAAATCATTTGTATATTGATATATAAGTTTTGTATATTTTATTTTCAGATAAGATATATATTTTATGTATATTATATATATTTTATATATAATTTTTATTATACTACATATATATATTTAATTTCATATATGGATAGTTTTGTCATTTCATAATTTAATTAGGGATAATCATATTATATTTTAATAAAATAAAACTACAAAAAAATAATAATATATTTTAATGTGTTCGTTGTTTGTAAATGGGTTTAGGTAATAAATCCAAACTTAGACACATTTAAATTCTTGTTGTTTTCGGGTTTGACTTGTTTATTAATCATGTCAACTTTTACCTATCCAAATCCTTTTATAATAATCGTATCGTGTCATGTTTGGATTCACGGTTCAGATATCAAATTACTAGCACTAAATGAAATCTGGATTCCATTATGGAGTGTTCTTGAAAAATCCCTAAATTCATAAATTTTTTTTTGGAATCATATAATTAGTTATTTAAAATGTTGGGTAAATTTAAACCTTAAAAAAAAAAAATTAATTTAGCTTAATAATCAAATTCGCAAACTAAATAATAAAATCAATTAGTTATAACAAATTTCTAATTCAAATTTTACTAAATTCTTATTTTATTTCCATCTAAAAAAAATATATATATTATTATTATAAATTCAAGCCCTAATTATTATATGCCAAACCCATCTCATATGTCCAATCCACCTTTTAAGCCCAACCCATCTAAAAGTTCAGCTTTTAAATAAAAATTAAAATAAAAATAAAACATAACTATAACCTAATCGGTATAATTACATGCCAATTTACCACCTAGCTACATTCTAACTATTTTGTTACAAACAAACCCATTTATCCACCTCATCACACCACATTTTGACACCTAGCATGCTCTAGAACCATCCACCATGCTATATAATATTGCAATCCATCTTTTTCTTTCAGCCGAATTTTTCCATGAGAAACCCTCCCAAAACCCATGTCTACTTACAGAAATCCGTAGGAAAAGAAAAAAAAAAATAATATCATTCCTATTTCTTTTCCTCCTGTTTCTTTGATTTTCTTATTGCTTTGTCCCTATCGTAGGCTTTGTTCTTCGGAAAACAAAACAAAGAAATTTCTAATTGGTAAATGTTGGACTGCTTAAATCCCACGCTGATCTCCGATGCTCGTAAACTTTGATAACCGTAACATTCGTTCTATCTAAACGGAGGCAGAGGGAACGGAATCTGGTTTTTTCCTTGTGACATCTTCTTCAGCGCAGCCGAACCATCTTTATATTTATATATATATATATTTTTCCCTCCTTTGGCCTTCAACCTCGGTGAGCTTTTCTTTTCCTTCTTGCTTTAATGTCGTAATTATGGATTCGGATGCATATATATGATATTAATTAATTTTCACGAGTAGATGGTCTGTATGAATATATGATTGTGAAAATTATATATGCTTGGGATGCTGCCATAATAAATGATATTGCATGTTATAAATTATGGAGACAAATGTAACGTATTAAAATAACAAAAGATCTGGAATGAGTTTTTGAGAAAACAAAATAGAACAAAACAAATGGTGGTCTTCTTTTTTTTTTATTAATATAATTATTATTATATTCTCATTCACCGCTGCTGTTAAGTTAGAAATCATTCTAGAAATTGGTGGTTAAATATGAATTATATATATTAAGAGCTGATCTTATTATGAATATGTTGGAGTTGTACTGTATTATTGGAATTGTGTTAAATAATCTGAAATTGTATTGTTACATGCTGGGATTTGAATTTATCAAAATCTAAATTTATGATTTGTATGATGTTGTGATCTAATTGTTGAGTCCCGTATAATATAATAATTTAATCCTTAATTTGAATATTGAATTAATCTAATTGGTTAAATTAATTAAAAATAAAAGAAGAAGAAGAATGACGGCTACGTAATGGCTTCTGTGGAATTCTATCAAGCTATTACAGGATTGATAAATATTTAATGTTGAAGACGGCATCTCATGATGACTTTGATTTACAAATCAGTCAATAAATTAATATTAATTGCTATATTGAATATGGATGAACTTTTGTGATACTGGAAGGACATGTAGTTTATATATATATATATATATATATATTTGATTTTGAACTTTAACAACTGATTATGAGCTTTGATATTAAATTATTGTCCAATTTGGTTAAATGCTTATAAATGTGCTTTAATAACTAAAATTAGTATAGAAAAATAATGTTAAGCCCAATAAATTGATTTCTAGCCAATTAAGTCTTGATATACCTAAATAGACCAAATCAAACCCTATCATGGATTCCTTAGTCAATCAGGGTTTGAACATACAAAATGAAGCAAATACCTAAAATTATGTCTTATGAACTTAAATTTCATAATAAATGGTTCAATACCTTTACTTACTCAAATTGGGCCTATTCATAAAATATTTAAGTTCATTATCGATTTCGAGTATTGAAATACCTAATTGAGTCCAAATTCCTTCCACGAGCCCAAAAGCCATAAAGTACTCTTAGTGGACTAAATAGAAAAACAGAAGATTCAATAGTTAATTAGGGTCTAAATTAACTCTAATTAGGCTTTTATTCCATTCTTGGATCCAATAACCAATATTATTCTATTGGACTTAAATTCAAGATAAAGCTCAATTCTACCTAATTTAATATATATATATATATATGTATTTTATGGGCTTAATTACTAAACCTGAAAGCCCATTACCCTAAAAAGTGGAACACTTAAGGAATTTCTTATTGGGCCTAACTTAGGAACCCCCAAAGGCCCAATACATCCAAATAATAAATTTAATTTCCAAATTCAATAGACCTAATCCAAACCACCTAAGCTCAGTTATCTTAAATAGAATCAATTCATTGATAGCTCAAAGGCTTTATATTATATGAGACCTTATGTTATTTAATTAATCAATATGCTGTAAATAATTGATGGTATACTCAATTCTTATACAATTAATCTTTCTTGAACAGATATTCAGTCAATTTGTTGTCATACGTGTGATCTTTTATCATCTGCCCTTTCAGTATCAGGTACGCAGTGACGTGCGTGTTGCTTGTTAGGATAGGCATCCTAAATGATCTAATCTAAAGACGAATAATAATCGAGTGATGTTTTGTGCTTAGTCGTTTTTAGACCTGGGCCGAGGGGCGACAACCCTGCTAGGCGATGCCAGCATGGTAGTTAGGCGCTTAGGCCATCGAGGATGGCTCAGCGGGTAGCCGATGGGGAAAATGGCAGCGGGATAACATCTACTTACGTTTGGAGAGAAGTTACATCTGTTCAGTTTAGGATTATGGGCTCCGTTAAACCGAACAATGTAATGGACTGAAATAAGTAGAGTCGAGTAACGGCTATAACCCCTAGACGAAGCTACTATCAGTTAGAGGTAGGAGATATAGAGAGTCGGCCTATCTATATCAACCCCCTGAGCAGTTGCTGCTACTCAGGACCCCTAAGTCCCCAGCTGTTGCCGGAGTGTGAGTACTCCACTGATGATTTGCTATACTTAAATTAAAAAGATATAAAATGATGATTGTTGCATTGCATTTAGAATATGTGCGTGTGAATCATTACGTGTGTGCTTGTGTTGCTGTGTACTGGGCTTCGGCTCATTCTTTTATTTTTTCAGGTGACTATGGCGATGATGATTGTTATGACGATGAGGGTTACGGTACTGATTTCGAGTCTTTCATTGAAGAGTATGGCGATGGCCATAGCTCGTGATTTGATGGACACGCTAGAAGTTGACCACGTGCATTATGATCTATATAGAGTTAGAGAGACTCTTGATGAGTTTGATCACTTCATGATGGTTTTCGTATTCCTTTTTGAGCTATGTTGTACGAGATACTAGACTCGTTTGATATACCTTGATACTTTTGTTTTGGGTATTGTATGATACCCTAAAATGGTTTTGCTAAAATGTTTTATCTGAGACTTATATATATATATGCTTTGGTTACTCATGGGAGTAACCTTTTTGTGAAAGTTTTTGTAAATCTATTTTTTTTTAAATGTTTTCAAACCTAATTAATGATTTTGGAATATAAAATTTGTTAGCAAACGATCATGATAAACATATGGTTAGAGTAGCCTTAGCGTATAATGCGTAAGTGTTATACGTGGCAGAACTGAACATGCCTTGACTAAATTCGGGGCGTGACAGTTCTCCTATACCAAGCATTACTTCAAGAAATGAATGTGAATTGTGATAAACTCTCTCTTAATATAACTACAAATAGACGATGCACCTGCGTTGCGTGTGCAAATAAAACAATCTAATATATATAAATTAAATAAATATATTGTTTTGACAGGTTAAAAGAGGACAACCTTAATTAGTCCTATAAATTAGGAAATTACTTGCAAATCATAATTATAATTATATTTTCCACATGTAATTTCTTTATGTTGGGTAACTACCATGTATAAATATGTTATCAAAGTTTTAGATCGACATATAAAGATAGTTAAAAAAAAAGGCTATGTTCAACCCTTATTTAATGTTATTCAAACCCTATTTAATTTCATGATTTCAGGGATATCAAAAATATTTTACGCCCATATGCTAAAAAAGGAAAATACTATGTTTATTCAATCCTTATTTAATTCTATTCAAACCCTAAGTAATTTAATGATTTCAGGGATACCAGAAATATTTTAGGCAGTAAAGACCATAACCCTATTTAATTTCATGATTTCAAGGATACCAAAAATATTTTAGGTCCATATGCTGAAAAAGGAAAAGATTATGTTTATTCAACCCTTATATTCAAATCCTATTTAATTTTCATGATTTTATGGATACGAAAAATATTCTATGCCCATATCTTCGAAACATTATATTAAAAATATTTACACTAAAGACACCAAAGGTGATGGTTTTGCTTTAATAATATAGATAATGAACTAGGGAGTTTATTTATTAACTCATATTTGGCCTATTCCTTTAAATTATTTTTGTGTGTGTAGCACTTGTGTATTTCTTTTTAAGATACAATTTTTTTCCTTTAACTTCTAGGGAAAAATTACAAAAACACCACTGAGATAAAAATAATTTGAACTTTAAACAAGTTGAACTCATTTTTTTAAAGAGACAATGTCATAATTGACTGATCTCGTCTTTTTAAGAGACATGTTTAGTATTGTAAAATCAACATTTTCTCTTAAACCCGTCTCTTCAAGAGACGGGATTGATTTTATCCACCTAAAAAGACGAGTGTAGTGTATTTAAATTAACCTCGTCTCTTAAAGAAGTAAAGTTGATTATTTATAATATTAGTTTTTTAATAATTGAGTTTAAATCGTCTATTTATACAATTATTTTTCATCTAATGGAATTTTTGTAACTTTTTTTGTGGAAAAAATTATTAGTTTTTTCTTAGTCCTGACCTCCATTTACTGTCATCCCCTTCAAACTGAAACTAGGGAGCCAAAGCCCAACCCATTATTCCCCCTCCCAGTCGCTAAAACCCTCAGAGGCCAACTCTCTACTCCTCTTCCTGTTGCTCTCTCTCTCTGCTCATTTTTCCCTCTCCCTCTCACGACTTCAGTTGCACATGTAATTCGCACTCTACTGGCTCTTATCTTTTTCTCATCATAGTAATATCTAATAACATGCTTGAAGCATATCGAACCAGCTCAATAGAGTGGAAACCCTCACCAATCGTGGCACTCGCCACCAGCGTCGATGACTCTCAGGTCGCCGCCGCACGGGACGATGGCTCTCTAGAGATTTGGCTCGTGTCTCCCGGTTCTGTTGGTTGGCACTGCCAGCTGGTATACAACTTTAAAATACAGAACCAAGCAATCAATTAATTAATCGAACTAAAGAATAAAATGATTGACCAACAATTTCATGTTGTTGAATTGTCATCTTCTTTTTTGCCATGTTGCGCAGACGATTCATGGGAACCCTAATTCGAGAGTCTCGTCGCTCGTGTGGTGTTGTGCCAGGTCCAGAGGATTGCCTTGCGGGCGGCTATTCTCGTCGAGTATTGACGGGTCGGTTTCAGAATGGGATTTGTTTCACTTGAAACAGAAGGTATTAAAAATGGTTGCTTCCAGTAACTTTCCTGTTGTTACCATGTTATGTCGCGTAGAATTACTGAACTTGTCTAAATTTATAGAAATTAGTGTAAAAATATGCTTACAGAAAAAATTCCTTGGGGTATGAATACAAACAAATTGGAGAGGATTTAAGTAGGCTTCAGTGTTACTTGTAGATAAGACTGGTTAATAGATTGGGCTGCACGAAGATATCTATGAATGTTATGCTGGTATTGCCCGGATTGGGTTTTGAGATTTGGAGAACTGTCATGTTTTTATGCGTATTATTATTGGGTACTTGCAGACTGTACTAGAATCAATTGGGGTGTCAATATGGCAAATGGCCGTCTCTCCATTTAAGAATCAGCATTCTATAATGGAGTCTAAGGGGCAGCTTGGTAATGGAAAGCTAGAAAATGGAGTGGGAGATGACAGTAGTGATGATGAAGATGATCCTGATTCAAGTGAGCTTCAGGAGGAATCAGAACCAGAGAATGCATATGTTGCACTGGCTTGTGATGATGGTTGTGTGCGATTATATACAGTTTCCCAGTCAGATATACTGACTTATATTAAATCTCTGCCGAGGGTCAGTGGTGAGTTCTTAATTCCTAACAAACACACCCCTTCCCCCTTTTCCCCAAAAAAAAAAAAAAAAAAAAAAAAAAAGAAAAGGAACACGCACACAAACATAATAAAAGGAAGAGTTCTGGAATCCTTGGTCTTTACCAATTTAGATGTTGACTTCAATTGGTACACATGGTAAACCCTGTCGTTTGATGTCAGGTCGTGTTTTAAGTGTTGCTTGGTGTGCTGATGCAAGTGTGGTATATTCAGGAAGTAGCGACGGGTTAGTTTATTTGCTTTTATCTAATTCAAAATTCTTTGCATGAGCCGTGTTGAATTTTGAACTTTAGACATACTTCATTTTCAAATTTTGATCCGTTTGATTGTTCAGTTTTCATATTTATGCTGCAGTTGAATTTTTGTAGGTTGATAAGATGCTGGGATGTTAAGTCATGTCACGAGATCTACAGGATAACAGTTGTTCATGGTGGTTTGAGTCATAGATCAGAACTTTGTATATGGTCATTGCTTGCTCTAAGGTGACAACAATTTTATCCATGTAACTTTTACAGTGTTTTAGCAATCTATTGGTTTCTTCATGTGTTCTAGACTCTCATCATGTGCATTTGTACCCCTTGTTCTGATAAGTTGGTCATTGTTGGTTTTAGATGTGGAACACTTGTAAGTGCTGACAGCAGTGGCTGTGTTCAATTCTGGGACCGTAAACATGGGACCCTTTTACAGGCACATTCACTTCATAAAGGTGATGTAAATGCACTTGCAGCAGCTCCTAGCCATAGGAGGGTGTTTTCTGCTGGTTCTGATGGTCAGGTATAGAAGTGCTTCTGATATTATTTATGTAATCTGCAATATTTTGATTTATCCTGTTACTTTAAATGTACCAATGCCCATTCTCAGCTCGATATGGACTACAACATTTGAGTTAAACTGTTACTGCATTCGGATGCTTTTTAATTTTATATTTTTTTTACCAATGACTGGCCTTTGTTTTACATATAAACTAGTTAAGAACTCCCACAATCCACAGGTAATAATGTGAATTATAATTCTAAAACAAATTGAACTAAAATGAGCTTTACACAATAAATTAGATTATATCAAAACATAGGTATAACAGCACATTCAAAGAACACATCAAAGTGTAGTGGGAATAAAAGGATTAGGTCAATAGAGCTGATGTTCTTCAATTTCTTCACATGTTTTGGTACCTATGTATTATCTAAAGGGCACTGGAAATAAAATATTTAAATTGGAGAAATAAATTTTTGTTTTGGAATCATGTCTTAATGGCCTGAAGATATTTAAAGAATTGGAATGTAATTTATAGAATATTTAAGAGAATTATGGTAAATAGATCACAAATCTATTATAATATAATGGGAAAAAAGTGAATACAATGACAGATATAATTGAAAATAAATGTAAATATAACATAAATAAATACAATGGATGAAAATGTGAAAGCTTCCAAAATTATATATTATAATAAGATAGATTGTCGATGATGGTTAATTATGTTTTTATCATAGAAGGTAACATTGCACCGAGCCATTTAGGGATGTCACACCCTCATGGTTCATTTGTTATTTGGCATTTTTGCAATTATATTTCCATATATGATAATATTAGCTACAGTATTATTTTGATGAGTTTACAAATGAATAATTGTACAAGTTTTTTGAAGGAGAATTTGCAGAACCCTTTTTCCCCCTTTAACCCATTTGTTCCTGGGCTTATTCAGGACATATGTTTTTGGACCATGTAGTTGACTAAGTCTATACATGTGTCTGATGTCAATGCAGTGGTTTTGTCCTAGTTTTGAGCTTGTAAACAGTGTGCTACAGCGCCTTTGTCCTAGTTTTGAGCTTGTAAACAGTGGGCTCCAGCGCCTTCATTAAGCACATCTTGAATTAGCATGTTAATAATTCAATTATGATCATAGCTTTTAGTTAAAGAAACGAAAAAGTGATTGGATGATTGTTTTTTTTTTTCTTTTTTTGGTTTATCTCTGGATAATTGTGTTCATGTGTTTTACTGCCTATATGGTTTCAATCGAAATGAGCCAGTTGCCAAATTGGTATCAATGCTTAATAGATTCTACTGTGATATGTATGTGTGTGTGTGTATGTATGCATGTATTTTCCTTTATCCAACTAATAAAACCTTATATCATGAAGGAAGAAAACCATGTAGGTGTTTTGCATCATTTTTCTGAATAATTATATCTACTCCTTAAATGATAAAGTAAAATAATTTGGTTTGAAGGTTTGGTTATTATTGCAAACTGGTGTGGAAGTGTCCCACAGGTTATGGCTAAAACTGATGTTTTTGGTCTAATATTAGAATATTCTCTATGATTTGCCACATTCTTGCATTCTGTGGTGCTAGTGGTAAAAACTGAACACTGAAAGCCTTTTAGAGCAGGGTGGCCATTTTCTATATCTGTGGTCCGCTTAAACTTTGTCAAACATACAGCAAGATATTTAATTTTTCACTTATAAACATGTTTGTGATTATGATGTCTGAGCCATATTTTGTAATCTGATTTAATTTGGTTTTCCCAATTATCCTGAATCAAGATTTTAGCTTCTGATGCTATTTTTCATGGATGAAAATTCCATGCACCATTCCTGAATGCTTATAGTTGTGGTATGTGGTGTAGGTTATATTATATAAGCTTTCTAGTGAGAAGGCTGGGTCTACCGATGGAAAGTCATTGGCAGAAGAGTCAAAGAAATGGGTCTATGTTGGTTATGTTAGAGCTCACACGCATGATATCAGGTCCTTGAGTGTTGCAGTGCCCATAAGCCATGAAGGTTAATCAATGTTCCTTTTCACTATTTTTCTGTATTCTTTATTTTTCTGAATGTTTTAGTAGATCTGTCGTATCTACATAATATTTCTTTTGCAATTAATTCATATGGGCACTGGCCACTGGCGAAGGCTGAATATCTCTCTGTCATTGTTCTAGAGCAGCGAAGGGATATCTTCTTGTACCTGGCATATACTTCATATATGCTCTTGAATCCGATTTTAGTAATGAAGTTATTCATTGTATTACAGCTCTCAGATTATGTTATTCTAGTTTGCAGATTCCTTGCCACATGAACATGTAAAACGAATTCGCCGTAAGAAAAAGCCCATTGATTTTAGTTACCGTAAATGGGCTCATATGGGAGTTCCCATGCTCATTTCAGCTGGTGATGACACCAAGCTTTTTGCCTACTCTATCCAGGAGTTCTCAAAGTTCTCTCCACATGATATTTGCCCTGCTCCTCAGAGGATGCCCATGCAATTGGTGCTACACTCTGCCTTAAACCAAAAGATACTTCTAGTCCAGAATCCATGCTGGTTGGATATTTTGTGTGTTTGGACCAAGCATGCTATTGCTCCTGCTGGTAGTTCTGGTAATTCTGGAGGCCGCGCTAAAACGGATCTTTTGGCTCGAGTCAAGAGCAAGGTCTCTCGGAAAATAATCTGCAGCACCATTTCTAACTCAGGGGAATATTTTGCTTATTCCGACAATGTGAAACCAAGCCTATTTGAATTGAAGAGGTCGGGTGGTGATAAGGGTGTTTTTAGTGTAAACAAAAACCAACTTCCTCAGACACTATCAACTGCCCATGCTATGGTTTTCAGTTTTGATTCCAGTCGGCTAATTATGGCAGGGAATGATTGGAAAATATATGTGAGTTTTTCATTTTCACTCAAATTTCCATTTAAATTTAAAAATTAACTCACATAAATTTAAGCCTTTTGTGATCTTGTTTAGACGATGTTTGTTTTCTTGTTAGTGCTTGTATTTTTGCCTTGTTTCGCTCCTTCACTTTTTCCTTGATATTGGTGTTTGGATTTTAAATCCTCAGTACTTATTTTTTGTAATATTAGACTCTTTTTTTTTTCTCTGTACATCCTTATTTTTAATGAAAATCTTCTAAACTATTCCCAATAAAAGATAATATGAAGAGTCAGCTTGTCTAGTAAAAAAGATTGAATGTATCGATAGCCAAAATATGGCCTACAAGATCATGAAAATACACAGGCTGTTTAGGGCATTATATCTCTTTTCTTTTAAGGTCAACACCTGCTGACAAGTCCTGTTTCTCCTTGGGAAAAGTTGGTAAGAAATTTTGTTTTGGCAAAGGTTGAATAAAATAGTTAAATTCATTCAGGTCAATGTAAACTGGGTGTTGAGTGATGCGTCTTTGTTATTAGGAGTATAATATATCAGATTTACATACTGTTGGCATTGTTAAAATGATCTAAAGATATTCTCTTAATGGAAAAATGCATAAGTATTCTTGAAACTTTCATGATGGTGTGCTATCCCCCTTTATATTGAATTGATCTGTTCAGTGTTGCCATGAATGTTGCTGTTAAAATTTTGTGGTTGTCCTATTCAATGTTGTCTTTGAAGGTTCAAAGTTATGGTTATAGCCATCCTAGTGACATAAAATCACATGTTCATAGAAGTGGTAGGATTTACACAACCAACATGATGTCTATATGTTATCAAATTGTTAGAGATGCATTTAAGGAAATCTTTTGATAGCTGTCCTAGTTGTTTCCATTTATAACATGTGCTTGTTTCCTTTTCTAATGTTGGCAAGGTTTATATAGTTATGCTACTATTCATAGGAGTGAGATAGGGCTGCGCTATTACAATTTTATCTTGGTTATCTTTGTTTGTGATATAGAAGGATTCTCTAGACAAGCCTTTGATCTAGTTAAAATGAATTGCCTACTGATTAGATCACGTTCTTGCTTCCATAACAACTTAATATCAAAGCCAGACCACATGGGCGATTTGCAGTAGTTGCAATTCCTTTCTACCTAATGAGGAATGGTTTACCCTCACCCCTAAACACCCCCCCCCCCCCCCACCCCCCCCCCACCCTCCCAAAAAAAAAAAAAGTACTGAGGAACATGTGAAGAAATAAGGGGAGAAAGATAGAGTTGATTGTAGAAGAAGGGTTTTTGCCTTCCAGTTGGAGGAGCTGATTTGACACATGTCAAAGCTCTGATATAGGGACTTTATGGATTGTTATGGTGAAGAAATTAATGGGTGTGTTTGTTTGGCTTTTTCTTACAGATACACAATTTTTTTTAAACTTTTTCCTAACAAATTGTTAATCAAGAAATAGTTATAGATAAAAAATAGTTGGCAGTTTTCATTAAAAGTCAAATAGGTCAAATATAGATAAAATGTAGATGAAAAGCAAACATATTTACACCTATTGTTTTGATACAGATACAAATAATAAACAGACCATCCAAATAGACCCAATATCAGATCAGATATGTTAATGAGCCCCATGAGCTAAATAGCAGATGAGCAATTGTGTGACTCAATGTGGCAGATCGTTTGCAACCTGAAAGCTGGACTATCTTCTGTTGACCTAGCACAACTCTAAGTGTATGTCTCTGTTACGTGATCCAATATTTTCCGCCTTTCAATTAGCTGTCATACGCTAATGAGACGAGACTCCTTGACCCATGTGAGTGATCTTCACGTGACATGTTATGTGACTTTAGGTGCAAATCAGCATCCGTGAACACTACCATGGTGCAGGTCCCACATTTGGAGCTATGCCTGGAATAGTGCCTCCATGTGTATTCCAACCCACACATCTTTCTTGACCATGAAAAGTGCTTTGAGTGATGATGGCTAGTGACCTAACCTACATCTTAATACTCATATTGGCCCTGTGAATTGAGCCTGATTTCTGATTGTAACAATGACTTGATTTCTTTTCTTCAATGCTTCATGTAGCTTTTTTTGATGAACCTAGCAGAGTCCAATTCAATGCATGTAGATCTTGAGGCAGATCAAGGAAAATCTGCAATAATTTATTGAGAGGCAAATCTAGGAGCATGATAGTCTAGCAATACTTGAGCAGAAGACAATTTCACAAGAGGGGTAATGTTAGAGATGGATTTTAGGAAAAAAGATTTGGGAGGAATCATCAATATATAGCTCTTATAGTTGTTTCCTTTTACATTATATGCCACATATGCCTATTTCAATTTTGGATATTGGCTAGGCTTGTAGATATAAATAGTACTATAAGGAATAACGAAGGCAAGAGAATTTTGTTTTGATCTTATTCTATCCTTGTTTTTGAGACCGTAGTGCTCACTTTTCAATATATTCTCTTTGATGAACCCATAATCTTGTTGTGGGAGTCATCTACTGACTAGAATTTATTCTTATGCCCATACTGTTGCTTTGATAGGTATATTTAATTGTTAATGTGATTGGATCATTCATGTGTGAATGAAGGCATAATTTTTACTACTACATGTTTTCTTGGTCATTTAACCATTCTATTTGCATCAAAGCCTTGATGTTTTTACTCTTTTGGGTTTTAACTATTTGACCTGTAAGCTTCTATGATGTGCCGAGTGTATCTTTCTTGCGGAGTCTTTTGTTCTCAATGCAAGTGTATTAGGAAAGTACATCTAATCAGCCTAAGGGATTTTTGAAGGATTTAAACACTAAGACGAAAAGGATTTTTTGGAATGGGACTGATGAATAGGATTCTTTGGAATGGCAATGATGAAGAAAAAGCTTAAGCCAAAGTTGCATTGGATCAAGGGTCTGTTTGGATGGTTTGTTTTTCATCTGTATTGAAACAATATGTATAAATATGTTTGATTTGCATCTACATTTTATTTATATTTAATCTATTTGATCTCTTAATGAAAACTCTACCAATTATTTTTTATTTAATCTATTTCTTGATAAACAATTTGTTAGAAAAAAATGTCTGTATCTGTAATTTGCCAATAAACAAATAGATCCCAACTTTGTAAGCAGGAAAAGGAGGGAGTTTGGGAATCAATGACGTCTTCACTTGGAGCAGGAAGGCTCAACTCAAGCACACGTTTGTTTATTCTTTTGAATTAGCTTATGGCTAATAAGGTTAAAACCTGAGTCTGTAACAAAGAAGGTTCTGGCACATCAAGATTCAAAGGGTGTGGGAAAATCTTCTTCCTCTGCACTTTTCTCAAGACCTTTCACTAGAAGGTTGGTGATCTTAACACTATATCCCTTTGGTATGACTCCTGGAACGCCAAAGGTTTCCTTTGTAAGTTGGGTGGGTGAAAGAGCTACTTATGAAGCTGGATTTCCTTAAGTCTCTTATACTGCTTGATTGTCTCCAACAACTGAGGTGACTGACCTACTGGAGAGCTGTGGGATAAAATTTGTCATCACTTGGACCCTTCTTAGGTTTCCAAAGCGAACTCTGGTGATGGCTTATTCCGGAAAACCAAACCCTCAGCTGGCCTCTTCAATTGCCTGGCTTGCAAGTCTTTTAGCCGTCCTCCTCTTAAACTTGATTCTATCTTGTTTGGCACTACTAAAAACACAATCCAAGACATGCCTTCATTTCTTGGTTAGGCTTCGAGAACCTCTCACGTCAAGTTCTCTTTTGAGAATCAGATATTCTAGATTTGAACTCTTGCCAATTAAGTGGTTGCTATGCTCTGACCAATGATCATTGTTTTTCAACATGTGATGTCTAGGAGCATCTGGGGGGCCCCGACTGCCAAATTGATATGGCTCTCCAACATTTCCAAAGAGGTAGTTGTAGCCATTTTTGGAACTGGAAGATCTGATTGGCATCTGGGCTTATAATATTTGGAGAGAAAGGAATGTGAGAATGGCGAGTGGTGCAGCCCCTACTGAAGATTCTGTCATTCAGAAGTTCCCAACCACAGTGAATTTTGGTTCTAGAGGCTCCTTTTTGTAATTTAATCTTTGATGTTTTGTGCTACGCACCATCACGACATGGTGCATTTTGCAACATCCCCTTTTCATTACTTTAGCCCCAAAAAAAAAAAAAAAAATAAAATAAAAAATAAATAAATAATAAATAAAAAGAAAAAAAAAAAAACCTATGAAAAGCTACATGGCTATGATTTCTTGAATAAATTTAACCCCTCAGACCACAACCTTCTCAATCTTTTTTATGTTTTATATGATGAATCTTGACTTCACTTGTCAAGTCACTTAGCTATTTTAGTTCAATGTGCCTCATTATTTTTAAGATATAGGGAACCTGCGCTCACTTCTTTGTCTGCTTGTTTCTTCTAGAACATGTCTTTCATTAAGGTTGCAATCTCATACTCTGTTTACTCGGTTTCGTGTAGAGCATGCTTTAATCTCATATCCTTCTTTCAACTTTAATGCCTTTCTTAGTACAACGTGTCTAACTATTCTCGATCCTGTTGATTTTTTTTCCGTGCTTTTCTGTTCAAGTAGAGATTGGTCTATAGATCTAGTTGAGAATGTCAAATCAACGTCTTTCTATCTAAATTCTGTACAAGGATGGCAGTATATGGATGGATGGTTATAGTTTACTATTGTTTGATTATTTTGTCAAATTTCTGGTGCTGCTTCAGGTTGTGGATGTTGGAAGTTCAGAGCTATTACATACGTTCAAACCATGCCATGAGGAGCTCTCTCAAGATTCATGTCCTGTTGAGCCTCCTATTACAAGAATGATTACCAGCTCAGATGGACAATGGTTAGCTGCTGTTAATTGTTTTGGAGATGTATATGTGTACAATCTTGAGGTTCAGAGGTATGTCATAAAATTTATTTTCTGACTAGCTTTTGTGTTCCATAAGTTTGTATTGAATGCATTCTTTGCTAGCCAAGAGTGTTATCTCCCTAGGAGTGATTTATGATTTTGTTATATGGTTCTTTGCCATAGTCAAATCCCTGCTTGATAGTTGTTGCATGCATTCTTCTCTGTTTGCACCAACGCAGCAGAAAGTTCCATGGGAAAGTACCTATATCCTGCACACTAGAAGTGATTTTATAAGCTATTGTTATTAAACTGGGACCTAATCATGTGTGTTGTATGTAACTTCTTGAATATTTTAACCAATCTTTCTGATTCGGTCGTATCTTTTTGTGGAACAGACAACATTGGTTCATCTCTAGACTGGATGGTGCCTCTGTGACAGCTGGTGGATTTCCTCCTTCAAACAATAATGTGCTAGTACTCACAACATCATCAAATCAGGTGTATGCCTTCGATGTAGAGGCTAAGCAGTTGGGGGAATGGTCGATCAACAATACATTTACTTTACCAAAGAGATTTCAAGAATTTCCCGGGGAGGTCATTGGACTTTCCTTCCCCCCTTCCACAACCTCGTCATCTGTTGTGATATACAGTGCCAGGTAAGTCTCTAGATTATTTCTGTATTCTTAACATTGTTGGGTGTTCTAATTAATGGCAAATTATGTTTGAGCAAAATGAAATTCATCTGGTCTTCAAGGCCCTTTTCAGGATTTGCATGATGTGAATGCAGATCTACATAATTTTCTGTATGCATGTCATCTGTTTACATTTTGTCCTCTTGTCTGTCTATCAGGGGGGGGGGGGGGGGGGAAGAAGAAGATAAAAACAATATGAATGTTTAAAAGAAATTACCTTTCATGGTATTGTTTAATTTATTATGACCTATGCATGGTATGAGGGAGGCAGGGAGGGAGGGACCATCTGACTTCAATAACTTGACCTCTACCACCTATAGGTAGTTTTAGACAAGTTTTCTTTGAAGTGGATACCTCAATGCCAAGTATGGCTTGTAATAATCTATCTTCCAGGACATACGATGATTCTTTGGCCATTTGAGGCGTTAATTTACCCACTAAAATATTGCCTGCCTTGACTCAAGAGCCCAGCATCACAATTCCATTTTTGTCTGAATTGTAAAGGGGAAAGACGAGGGAGAGGGAAAGGGAGACAGAAAGAGAGATGACCGAGGTATTCAAAGAGAGTATTCTCCCAGAGTCCGTGTTTTCTATGATATTGTGCAAGAGTAGTCTACTAGTTGTAGGTATTAAATGCTTTATTTACTTGGTGAAACAGTTGTACAAATTCTATCTGGTATTTCTCCTTTTGAGACTTCATGTTGGATCAGGAACTATGTGAGCATAATCTTTTCCTGATTTTATTTATTTGTGTGCTGCCTGTAAGTTACATCAAGACATTCTTTGCTTGCAGGGCTATGTGTGTGATTGACTTTGGAATCCCTGGAGAAGGTGACAAATATGACTTGATGAATGGTCTGGATCCAGCTTTGAGAAAGGTTCACAATGGTCCCGTAAATGGAAATTTGAAGCATAGGTTAAAAGATCGAGAGGTAGATACAAAACTAGGTAGTAGAAAAAATTTTGAATTTTTTGCTTTCAGAGATCCAGTTTTGTTTATTGGGCACCTTTCAAAGAATTCCATACTGATCATGGACAAACCGTGGTTAGAAGTGGTTAGAACATTGGAAGCAGGACCAATCCACAGACATATCTTTGGAACATAGTTGTGCTTGTGAGAGATGGTTATACATATAATACGAGGGAAAATTCAACCAGCAAGCGTTCCCTCTGAAAGAGATTACATCTTTTGAGTTCATGAGGGGCATAGGGCTTGTTTATTGTAGCTTTATAATTCTTTCTATCCGTTATATTTTTTTTTTTTTCAAATTTTTTTCTCTATCTATATCTATATTCCCTTGCTCAATATTGTATGTACATTAATCTGTTATCTAAAAAGTCATTTCCTTTGAGGTAATGACTATAAAAACTGTGTAACAGCGAGCTTGTTTCAAAAGTTCAAGATGGATAGGGTCACAAACTTTTTAAGTAATTTATTATCTCAAAACAACGGAAGGTGTGATTATTCAGCTCCCATTGTGAGCTTCTTTTGAGCAAGTTTGTGAGGTGGTTAGCCAAGGAGGTATGAAGCTATTTGTTCCATTATGGCTTGTGCCTTATCCTTTCTTTACTCACTTGTGCACTGGACCTTTGCTGGTAACATATCTAGTTTAATCTGTTATTACGGATGTCACCCATTTTTTCAAGATTCTCTATCCATTATCAATTTGTTATTTTGGATATCAACCACTTTTTAAAATATATACGTTTTTTATGATTTAGAGTTGGTGTGTTAAGGCAGGGATTTGGTCTGGAAAACATCCGTGTTTTTTGTGTCTCATCATAATGGTACTCTCTTTTGGTTGTGGGATGCATACAGATCCATTGACAAAAGCCTGCATGCCTTGAGACAACTGGAGTTCATTTTGGAAGCAATGTTGGTGCATCCAGGACATGTTTCCAGTTTCATTGGTGATGCTGTAGTGGAGGATGTCAACCTAAGAAATAGGAACTTTCAGAAGGGGCCTTTAGTTACAGGTTGCAAATGTGGTATCGTTGCCAAGCATGGGAGGATTTGTAGTGGTTTAGTCATTTTAACTTTACATAAGTGGAACGAAGACAGGCTTTTAATAATGATCCAGCCACTAAGCAAGTGTATGTGTAATATATATGTATATTCGATGTATATGGTAATTAGTGCTACACAGTTATAAATAGCTAAGGTTAGAGAAGTAATGCTAATGTCGGCAAAGCAGTGTTTTGTGTGGAAATGGTTTAAGGTGATTATCTTCCTAAACAGGTTGCCGTTGCCAGAATTTGGGAACTTAATTCCTAAAGGTATTCATGCAGTTAAGCCAACGGATATGCAACTATTCTCAATGGTTTTGCTTTTCGAGGTCTCATGTTGAAGGAATGTTTTTATTTAATAACTAACGAATGCCCCAAGGGAAAGGGTCTTGAGACTAATCGTTCGGAAGAGAAGATCCTGTCGTGTGCTCGAATTGTTCAGATGCTATTATACTCGATGCATGGGCAAGTATTTCTTGAGAGTTCTTTAGGCATTCGATTTGCAAACTCAAATCTTGAGAGGTGGAAACGAAATCATGTTCTATGGCTAGTCATTAGAAAAGCTCCAAAGAGCAACTTATAAACTACATATATCTTATCCTGCAGCAACCTGTAAGGGGGGGGAGGGGTGCTCCCAAGTTTTTTTGCCAAAGAACATATTGTCACGTTTATAAACATGTAATATGGAAGGATCTTGTTTGTCTTGACAAGGTACAAGAGCACTTTTTTTGGGTGGTAAATGTTGCGTCAAAGACTATTCTTTTTATAACGTTTACAATTAATACTTAGAAAGTGGGGAAAAAATTTACCTAGGCGGAGATGTTGTTGAAGTATTTTCACTGGGGTAACTGCATGAAATCCACTGTTGATCCGACTCCTCATTAATAATTGTACCCATTGGATAAAATGAAAAGGAAATCCGAAGATCTCACTTGGGTACTTTTTTTTTAACCTGCATGACTGCTAGTGCTAGTGTTACTATTTGGAGCAGGGAGCAAGGGAAGGATGGTCATGACACATGGGTGTAGGTATTGTCTGCTTCCTAAATTCCAAAGCAAATGGTGTTGGGATTACGAGTGTGGGATGGGAACCACTTCAATAAAAGATATCAGGTGAAAGAGAAACCCACCAAAACAAATCCAATAATTGCTCCTCCATCATTTGTATGGATCTTGTTTTCAGTGGGTAGTTGCCAGGGTGTAGTAGGTTGCTTCATTTTTTCTGTGGAAACCGGTAGCTCCTGAATGAAGCCCTTTCATCTGCATTTGTCTGATTGAAAACGATCTTCCTATTTTAGATGCATGAGGTCCTGTTTGATTCTTTTTATTTCCTTAAATTCTTTTGACACTGTTTTCAAAATCATGCGTTTGCCACAAGATAATATAAAATATGAAAAAAATAAAAATATATATACTCTCTTTTATGAGGTTAAATGCTATATAGAAATTTATTTTGTACAAGGTTATGAATAGCACCATCGACTCCTATGTTTAAAAAAGATCAATATGTTTGGCACCAAAGGGGTAACCAAAGCCTTTGAGTGATAAAAGGCCATTGACTCAATCGCCGACACCGCCTGCCCTTATCTGTAGGTTAAACAAATTCAACAATTACTCAATTAGAGGTATATTGAATTGACCTATTAAATCATATCAATCAAGAACCATGGTGTAATTAATGAAATCTTGACTCACTAACTATATAATAGTTAGAAACCTTAGTATTATGAAGTGAATGCTATAAAAATTAAAAATTTTCGATAAGGTGAAAAAAAAAAAGTGATAACACTAAACCCGTTGAGTTTTCTTAAATATAAAATTTGATTAGCTCAATTGTCCAATACAAGTAGGTTTATTTATAGGTATATAATAAGATTTAGGTAATCTAGATTGAAAATGAAACTCAATAATATCCTATAAGCTAAGAAACAAAAGTAGGATCCTAAATAAGATTCTAATGATTAGGAATGCAACCAAATAGATTCTTATAGGATACTTGACCTATCTAACTTGATACGTCATAGGGTTTGGAACGAGTTTTGTGTCCTTGTGTTAAACCCTATACATTTTTACTTTTATAGTTTAATTTAATAAATGATATATGTATTTTTAAATTTGTAGATCATTCATTTTTAATAATATTTGATTTTAATAAATCAAGATGACTTATTGCAATGCTAGGCTAATGAGAAAAAAGAGAATAAATTTGAAAGATTTATTCTATACATAAATATTAACGTGATAAATTTTCCATGAGTAAACATGAAAAAAATTATGAATATAGATGTTAAGGATTTTTTTTTTAAAGAACACTTTAAGTATAAAATAACTGTAGTTGAAAACATTATTGGGTTTATCAAGTTTAGGTACCCTATAGGGTTTATTGGACAGATTTTTGGTTTATGGATAAAGACTTTATTGGTTTTGGGATAGATTTCGTGAACCTTACATGGTATTGGGTTTGGGTTTTGTAAAACCCATCCTGAATCTACCACGGATGCATATGTAATCCCCAGGTTTTGCCAAAAAGAATTAAAAAAAATTGGTTTAATATTATGAAATAGTAAATGTTTTGGTGGTATGTCAAAGGATTGAGGTTTTTATTAATTGATATTCCTTAAAGATTTTAAAGTAAAGTTGTTTTATATGCATCATGGATCTTAAAGTCTCATTTTATGTGTTTAAACCTTTCCTAAAAGTACCAGAAAATTTAATGCATGCCATCTACAATAAGTTTCAAAGCATGGGCATATTGTCCTTTTTCTCAGATAGAGCTCTATTCCTTAAATGCCGATAAGACAACTACCAATAAACTATATTTATTTTTCCTTATGTAAAAAGAAAACTAAATAGTGATTTGAAAGTTTACACCAACTGAGTGTTGTTCTTTTCAAAAAATCATCACAATATTTTCAAAATATGTACCTTCCTATAAACACTCTCTTTTACCTGCTCAAAATCTATTCATCCCTAGCCTCTACCTTTTAGCTTGAAAAAACGCCTAAAATTGTGTGTACAAGGTTTACGACTAGTGTTTTGGAAAGAAAAGGTGAAATTATCTTCAAAAGCACGATAAGTAACTTCGTCTTATCTTATTCAAGAAAATCCTTAGAAGAGGTCTGTTTTATCTTGTTTTTTAGAGTGATGGGTGAGTAAAATATCAATTTTACCAAATACCCTGCTTTAGAAAAATGGAAGACAAAGCTAGGTTTGTTAAGGAATATAAAAAATAGATAAAAACCTGTTTTATGAAGTGTTTAAGCCTAAAATGAACAGCTCCATCATATGCATTTACGAACATATTGTCTAGGCCTTATTTTTTTAACAAGTGTCAAGAAATGTTTTCTAAGCTTGTTGAGGCCTAGAGTTTTGCTAAATCTGTTACACATGTTGAAACAAATGTTTTCTAAGTACTATCTAAAACTAAAGAATAACAAAACACGCTATATAATAGTAGTTATGCCCTATGAACCCATGTGTTAAATCTAAGTTAGGATTAGAAGATAAGTTCCTGCAGATTAGTGTGTTGTTGTTGATGTGGTGTTTTCGGTTGTTCCCAAGCGAGTTTGATGCTTAAATCTATTTTGGTGGAATTAAGAGTGTTTTGGAGTTGTTCCTTATGTTTTGTATTGTTAAGGCCTAGTTTTCCCTTGAGGTGGACTGATAGAAGACTTTGTAGAAGCATCGAAGGGTAACTTTTTGATGAGAAGTATTTGTCTAGGCCAAAAGTCGAGCCCCAACTTGCCCTCGATAGATACTAAGTAAGTGTTGTGCCTAAAAATATTTTAATATTGGGGCACAGTACTATCGTGGCCAACCATCAAGCCCTTGATGTACCCCACGATAATCACCGAAGCTTGTCAGGCTAAATTTTAACTAAGTGTTTTGATTACAGTCTTGGTTGAGGCCTACTGTCGAGCCCTCGACGTGCCCTCGATAGTGACTATGCATGTTTTAATAGCACTCAACCCCCATTTTGTTGAGGCGTGACATGCTTTTTTGTGCAAATATATACCCCGTGACCCTTCCTAAGTGACCCTCGACCCCAAGTTTGCTTAAGCTCAAGCTTAGTTTAGGTGGCGAAGTGACCCTCGACCCAACCTTAGTGGCGTGTGATGACCAGAGCATAAATTAAGATGTTATAACGAGAATCTATAATGTTTAAAACTCTAATAAGAGTTTTATCTTCATTGTTATGTGTTAGTGATCTATGTTTGTTGTTCTTTAAGGGCTTTCTATCAAGACTTTCAATTTCCAGAAGACTACTATGGTATATAAGTAGGATGCATAGGTGAATGGATTGAATCTTATCATGCTATTGTGCTTGCTGCTATTTATTGTTGTGATGGATGTATTTCTTAATGATGGAACGCTTCGTTGTTGTGAGTACAATCATTTGCATGATCACTAGAATAAATGGATAATCACTACTGCTTGGCTAACTGGATATATTCGTCATATGTGATTGAATACCCTCCTACCCCCCCACACACACCTAAGGAAATGTCCCAAATTTGAAATTGGAAATATTTTCTAAATATGTTTATCAAGAATCATGACATGGAGTATCTCTAGTTGCTTTTCCAGTCCTACAAAATATTTGAGTTTTGCTAGAATGTTTTATGAAATGAACTTAGGACATTTAAGATTTAAGGAGAACAACAGATGTCTTATCATAGGGGTCAGTGGGCTTGGCAGTTAATGCCTTTAAGAACAATGGATTGCCTCTTGTAGGTGCCATGGGTTCATAAGGATAGATGGCCTGGTTAGGGGTCTATCCCAACAACTAAAGTGTAGATAACATAATTCTACACAATCTATGGCATGGATCTACCATAGATGTTGTTGCTGCATTCATTTTGAGTGTATCTCTATGTTTAGTTTGTGTACTGCATTTGTTTGAAATTCAAAACTTGTTTGGTATGTGCTCGAAGCATGGCCTAATTCGGTTATCTCACTGAGCTGTGGTTTGCTCATACTCCTATAAATTTTATATGTCTTCAAGATCTCTAAAGTGGATCCAAGCTTGTGTGGGTAGATGTAGTAGATCTTGATGGGATATTCCAAGGCTAGTGAAGATAGCTCCATGTATAAAATAGTTTATGTTGTTTCCTTAAGATTATAAGCTTTGCTGGGTTTGATCCTATGATGTTTGTAAGCTTTTTGATGATGTAAAGATCTTATATATCTATAACCAAATTTCTTATCTTGACAACCTTACAATCCTGTTATAACTGTTCATGCTATGGGAAATGTTAGTCGTATAGTACTCATGTAACTTCCTGAAGGCTTTATTTAGTTACATGACGTACCATTACTACTAGGGTACCCTGTGGGGTTGTGACAACATCGTTACTAATGATGAAAATTAAATAAAATCCTCGTAATATGACATCAAAATAATATAAATTGATATTCAAAACTAAACATAAAAGCTTATAAAGTAATTTGTAAAAGAAAACACCAACAAAATTGACAAATTTAATGTTTTTTAGGCTAAAGTTGATTTAATTTTCATAACTTCTATCACGTCCTGAAGGGTACCCTAAATATGGCAGTCCGCCGTACACCATATTAAAACCTAGGAATGACCGCCTCAATCACGCGAAGGCTTCCATACGATGTACAAGGCGTCTAACACATGGAGGAGACACATCGGAATGATACATTTTATAGTGATATAACTTGAGTAACAATGTAAAGGAAATACAATTCACTACACTTCAAATACAATTCACTATATTTCAATTTCCATTTATAAAAAGATTTCACTACATAAAACTATTACAAAGCAATTCACAAGGTCTAGCTAATATCTTTAAGTATTCATACTTCCTGCTGGAATCCCAAAGTCATACTCGGCTTTAGACATCTCAGCCCATGTGGCATTCTTGAGTTAACCTGTTCATTCAAACATCTATTGGGGTATAAGCTACATTAGCTTAGTGAGAATTCCCTTAATTTTGTACCATAACAAGCAAGTTATAAATCATCCATATGCTATGTATGAACAAACACATGAGCAAACAATTATGTATGGGTATCTGGAACCCATACACAGAATGGATTTACGCCCTCCGTATCTTGGGTTAGGGATGGTATTGAAAGTATACACGATCGCTGCTAGTCCCCGAGCCCCTCAGGCTCATAGCACTTGACTCGGTTAGGCTCACACATGGAATGCATCCCCAGTGCGCCTTAGTTCCTTATGAATGAGCTCTGATATCGGGTCTCATTATCCAAACGAGTCCTCGGACCATACCGATCGACCCGTAGGAGTAGCACGCTGCCAAATGTAACATGTCCGATACGATGCATGACCAATTTAATTTTTTGCTTAAGTCAAATCATTCATACCTTCTTTAGAGTGACCAACCAATATCATACACATAAACATAAATAATATGAACAATGCAGTTATTCAATCGAATCATGGTTTCGATATGCTTTAGTATTCTTTGGCATACATACACCAAATCTCATCGATTATCCCATCCCCATTCATATCAGTTTTTATCTTGTTCCTATGATTCTAATGCAACTAGCAACTAGCTACAAGCACAAACAAGGTAACAAAATAAGAGGAAAACTCACTCAGTCATTGGATCACCGATCTCTTAGTAAAAGTAATTTGGTGGTAGGGAATCTTCGATTTCGGGGTCACCTAAAAAGAAAGAAATATCCTAATAAGTATTTCATCATTTAACTAATCCAAACTATTTAACAAAACTAAAAAATTCGTAATTCTCGTCCTACGCGAGAATTCCAACTTAAAACGGCCATAACTTAGTCATTTTAACTCGGAATTTCGTAAATTATATATCGATTTCTATTTACTTCAAAAGATCTATCTAATTCTAATATTATTTTCAAGTTTTGAAAACTTCTAAGCTTTGAAAAGATCTGATAAGTTCTTATATGTAGCGAAATTCAATTCCAAAAAATAGTTTGTAATATTCCTACTATATAGATTAACTATACATGCAATATGAACAAGTTATTATCGTAAATGACATGTCATGATATATATATATATATATATACATGTTCTTGATGATATTTAATAAAAAAAAATTTTTTGAAAACTTTTTCTTTGTAAGACTTTATGAAAAATTAACTTAGAAAGGCTAGTCTTATATTCTTGACAATCCCCACTTTTTTTAGAAAATTTCCTTGATAAAATTTATTTGTTCTTGTTAAAATTAAGCCTTCATTATGTATATTACCTAAGGCCTTTTTTTTTTTCAATAAAAATTCTCATTTTACACTTTGTAAACATGTTTTTAAAATTGGTTCATCCCAAAATCCGAATTTTATAAAACTTGTTTTTGTGATGATTCCTTTAAGTAAAAATCATTTGATACTCAGAAAATTAAGGCTCAACCATACCTAGCCACTAAGGGCTTCATTTCTTTAATAAAACTTCTATTTTGAGTTTGAAAAATATGGGTTTCATACCATTACTTCATTATTACGAATTTCTTAAAATGAAACAACTCAAATTTTCTATTTATTTCTACTCCTTGTTCTACATATTTTTCTTAGCAAATCCCATCTTAACTTATTAGAATCTTTACTTGATAATATTTATGACATATACTCTTCATTTTTCATATAAAACACAAGTTTTGAAGTTGTTAAAAGGGTTTTTTAAGGTATGGTCTTGAAACCATCTGAATTTCACAAAGTTAGAATAAAACTCAAATTTTATACTTTGTAATCTCTTCCTATTTTGAGAATCTCTATTAGAAGATCTACGATTTACTTATAAAAAACATCTCCTATTGGTACCTATTCCATAAGCCTTTCATTTTTTAAACAAATCCTTCATTTTGGTGTTGAAAAATGGGTTTTCAAAATTGGTCTTAGTTGAGATCCGAATTTACAAAATTTATTTTTGGACATATCTTTTGATAAAATCCACCTAAACTTATGAAAATCCATCCCTTACATGTCCTATCCTAAGAGCCTTTCATTTTTTGAATAAAAACTTCATTTTTAAGTTAGAAAATATGTTTTTAAAGTAGGCCTTGGCCTAAATCCGAAAATATAATTTTGTTTTGAAAAATAATCTTTGAAAATCACCTTTGAACCATATGAAATGAAGTCTTGCTGATATATATACACTAAGCCTTCATTATCTCAAGTAAAAATTTCATTTTGACACTTGCAAAGTGGTTTTTGAATGGGTCTTACCTAGATACGAATTTCACCATTTTTGTTTGAGTTCAAAACCAAAATCTACACTTTCTATGAACATAAATATAAAAGAAATCCATGGTAGTAAACTATAAACTCATAGATCTAAACTTTACTCCTCAAAATCATTCATTTATGATATCTATTCCCGAAGCCCTTCATTTTAAATGAAAAATACACATTTTGAAGTTGAAAAATAGCTTTTCTAAATATGGTTCCCTTTTTATCCGAATTTTCAAAAATGATTTTTGTTGAAAATAAAATAGGTCTTGAGCTTTCTAAAACTTTTCTACTATCATCAAACTATTACAAGTTATTTAAGAAAATAAATAAAAAATCTAATGCATTTATGAACCTAAAATACTAGATCTAGTTTACTATACTAGTTTTAAATGCATGAACACTATGATGATTATGTGAATAATGAATATATGCACAAATCATTATCAATAACAACATAGCTTGAAAATAAAACAAGAAAATAGCAAAATAACTTCAAATGACAAGATCTAAAACATTGTGATGGTAAGAATCTCGTGTTCAAGTGTTTCCACATCCCTAGCTTGAAGCTCATGAGGATTTTGTGTGGAATCACACATGAATAAACTTGTCATTACATGTTTTAAGATAATAAGGTATAGATCAAAACCTTTTGGATGTTTGGAATAGGAAACTTGAAGAAAAATATGTGAATGTGTGTGTGTAGGAGTGTTCAATTTTTGCAAAGAAGAGGAAGAGAGAAAGAAAAATTTTGCAAGATTTTAGCTTTGTGAAAAGTGAGAAAGTGAGAGGAAGTTGGTATAAAGAAGTATATATAGACTTATGGATTAGGGTTTGTGTGATAAAAGAAAAGAAAATAAAACAAATTGGAGAGGGTAAGAGGGAGGGAATTGCGTCGGTTTTGGAGGAGTAAGAGGGAGTGGAGTGTGTTGTGTTGTGTTGTGTAAGATTCAAAAATTAATTGAGTAATTTAAGTAATAAAGTTATATTGAAAAAGTAAATTGTAAGGAAAATGATGTAATTGTAAGAGTAGGGTGTAAAGATGTAAGAAATAGGTTATGAGTAGTTGTACTTGTGAATAGTATAGAAGAATTTAAAATGTAAATTTGACATTTAAAGTACCGGTAGTAATGAAAATACGATAAAAAAGTTATAACCGTAATTTTTATAACCCAAAAAATTATATAACTGATATATTTGAAAATCTTATGAAATTATGAGTCTAACGATACTAATATCATATATTTAATATTTCGAGCCCCGTGGCATGCTTTTCGAAGTCTGTACCTGATCGGATTCGAATAAATCGAAAATTTGCTAATCTTATCTTTGAAAGCATCCTAGTATTATTACGAACTAAACTATATCCTTTACTCATATTTCGACTCCTTGGTTTAGGAATATGGGATCGCCAGATCTAAATTACTACTGTTTCCTAAGAATTGTTGACTTAGGTTTTCCAGTTGACTTTTCGGTTTAGGGTTTGAACTTAATATCACCAAAAAAATTAGGGGTTTACATGAACTATTATATTCTACTTAGGGTTCCCGGATGATTTTCCAGTTTAGATCTTTGCCAAATTGGAAACTGAGGGTTTACGTTTATATAACATATTTAATTTGAGAATATTTATTTTAAATTTTATTTTTGTAAGTATTTAATATCTCTTAATGTTTTCAGAATTCTTGGATTGGGTTTTATTTCCGAAGGTTAATCGTTATTTACTTTTTAATAATTTATTTTTTGGTTCTATATTACCCGATTTTACAAGTCAGAGTTACGTATAGAATTTGTCGTACGTAGTGGTTTTGAATTTTAAGACTATTGGGTTCTTATTTTATTTTTAAGGGATCATTTTCTCAAGATTAAGAAATTTCTAGATTCGCTGGTGATTTAGGACTAGTTGAAGTTCGGTTATAATTTGGAGTCATTTTTGAGTTTATTTTTAATGTTTATTTTGGAATTATTTACTGAAATTTTCCGGGGCTTACAACTTCAAACTTAGCTGGAACCTTTATCTTACTCTTCATGAACTCGTTGTCATGCATAGCAATTTCCTTGGGAAGTTTACATGTACTTCCGGCATTAAAGACCTTCATACAAAGACCAAATCCATATAAATAATAGCAAATCCTCCATTAGTATTATAATGAACCAAAATTCAACCCAAACATCATGTGACTTATCAACTAAAACTTAATAAAAATTAAATATTTTTTTATAAGGCTCAATTAATATAACAATAAAATTTAATGAACAATCAATGATGCTTAATCATAGTTTGGAAAGTTACACAATTTTTAACTTTTAATCTTAACCTATGCACTAACAATCTTAGCACTGGAATTTTCTAGTATTTTTAGACGAACTTGATCTCTAGCATCTTTATTGGAACTTCATCATGTTTATAGTTGATATCTTCTTCAACAACCTTTATACAAAATCCCATCATTAGATTCTTCATTATCTTTAGAAACTTTAACACTATAATCATCAACCTTGAATGTCACATTCAGTTCTTCCATTATTTGTTTTATTATTGATACAACCTTAACTAAAACTTTTGCAATACCTTTTTTTTTTTGTCTCTATAATTTCTATATTTTCACTCTTTCTTCCTACAAAGATTTGAAAACTTCAAGTTTATAAAAACATTTCAATCCTTTTTTGCAATTGTAGACAAAAAGCATTCATCTTTATTAGTGCCTTTTCTTTTTATTTTCCCTATTTATTATATGGTCATTTTCTCACTCAATTTTTTAAATTGTTAAGATGTTCTTGTACTTCGTAATAGATATGAGCCTAAAAACATTGCTTTTTCCTCCATTTATCATTAAATATTCATTCTTCATATCAATACATAATCTTATGATATGACTGCTAACGTCTTCTTAAATAAATCATCCACAAGAATGATATCACATATAATCTTCTTAAACTAGCTACCTTGAGAATAAATAATCTTACCTACTTCATTACTTGAGATACACTTTTGCCACAAACTAAGTCATATGAATTGAGATGGTCAATATTTTGTAAATCCAACAAACAATGATCAATACGAAAAAAACAAATATTACCTTGAACCTTGTCTGGTATGATTAAAACTTTATAATAACTCGCATGTATTCTACCCACTATTTCATACATAACCATTACTCTCTAACCAGCAAGTATAATAATCCAACAATTACCATAATTAACCAACCTCCATGAAAACTGTATATATAGATATTATATATATATTTTATAAGACCGATAAATAAAAGATATGAATGGTTGATATTAGATATGACTTACCTATCTAAAAACAAACCAAAAAAACTTGATTTCAAACCCAAAGCTCAGATACCCAATTGCGGATATAGAGAAACCATTGAACACTAAAATCAGGTTAGAGATAGAATTTAAGAACCAGAGGTATATTGAAATGGACCTATTAAATTATGTCAACCAAGAACCTCGATATAATTAAATGAAAATCTCGACCGACTAATTGCATTGTAGCTAGGAACTTTGGTATAAATAAAGTAAATGCCACATGAATTAGCATGCTTGATAAGTTCTAAGAAAAAGAGAAGACAACACTCAAGTCATTGATTTTTCAAAAATCCATAATTCATTAATAGAATTGTTCTACTCAATACAACCAAACCTATTTGTAGCCATCAAATAAAACTTTTGGTAATCTAAATAGAAAATGAAACTATATAATATCTTATTAAATATGAAATAAAAATATAATCCCCTAATAATATCCTAATAATGGAAACTAGATAAAATTGTACCAACATGTTATTAAATGACCCATTCGCAATATAAACGAATGTTTAAAACTAGATATAAAAGCATATTAAGTAGCCATTAAAAGAAAATTTTGACAAAATTGACAAATTTTGGTGTTTTTATTGCCAAATTTAATTGAATTTACCTTGAAACTTAGCTTGAACCTTCATCTTACTTTTCATAAATTTGTTACCATGGTCATAACTGTATGAAATTGAAGAAAATGTTAGTGGTATAAGTATAAGGGTTATCTTCATTAGAGTTGTAAGTGATTCTATCTCAAGTTAGAAATATTTGACTTGAACACTCATGAGATAATTTTTATTTTTCATACATTAAAAGAAATTATAGTCAAAATTTAGAAGAAATAATTTATTTTTTAATCTAATTGAGTCAAGTTTGAGATCATCGAGTGTCCTGTCATGTTAAACTCAACCTTAGAATTTAAAATTCGATCGAGTTCAAGTGAAGCTCCAGCTTTAGATTGAAATTTTCATTCGAGTCGAATTTAAACTGGACATTATATCATTTCGACTCTATTTAACTTGTTTATAATCTCAGTCTTCATACAAAAGAAACACTCCAGTGCATGTTTAAGCAAGGCCTTCTACCTAAGCTAAAGAGCTTATCCAAATGTGAAAAATAGATGTTGATACATGCTAATGCAGTGGATGATAGAAAGTATCATTTATTTTTTATTATAAGGAAGGATTACCAAAGTCTTATGTATCAATTAGAGAAAAAAATTATGATGGCTAACTAGCAAAAATTGCTCACTAAATCTTTTATATTATGAATTTTTAACACAAAAGTGAGCCTAAAAAGGTAATAGATGTGCTTTCTAGCCTTAAAGGTCTCGAGCTTTGATACTATATGATCACATTCACGATGCTAAAACTAGTAGAATAGATTAAGATGATTTGGTAACTTGATGGTTGGTACATTATGCTTGTTACTAAATTAATAGCTAAGGAAAAAGGGGATCAATACTCATGGGAAGTTAGAATGTTGAGGGGAAAGGAAGATTGGCAGTAAAAATTGATAATAATTAAAAAAAGAAGAAATTATTTTTTGTTGAAACTAAGTACCACCTCAATAATAGTGGATTATTGCTAATTGTGATCTTTTTCAAAACTTTATGCCTAAAGCATGCAAAGTAACAACGTAAACAATAATGATAAAGTGCAATAAATAAAGAGTGAGGGTTAGAGAAGATTGTACCGGAATTTAACATGGAGCTCGACTCACTTCCTAATCTCCACTGTTCACAACATTGCCTTAGTCAAGGAGGACTTCACATACTTTCATTAAACACTAAACAAATTCTCCATCAAATCTACACAATAGAGTCACCAACACAATAACACATACTTAAGTTGTGCCTTTACAACAAACTCAATAACACTTTAGACACAACTCAAGATTTCTCCAATAACACTTAACAAACTAAGTATAGTGCCTTTACAAGAGATTGTAAATTCTAAAACTAGAGGGACTATACTTTTTCTCTCATTTCATCAAATAATACAAATTATAATATAAGCTTTGAGATAATGCGTACAAGGATTTAAATGCAACTTATGAAACTATCAACAACCCCTAACTACCCAAACATTTATATTTATAAATCTTCTAAAACACCTAGTTATTACCCCCCGGAAACTTCCCAAATGTTAGGCATTAAATATCTAGTGGATAGTTGGAAGAACAAAAAGAGTCCAGACTCTTTACAATTAGTCCTGACCGCTTGAAAGCCTTTCAAACTTTTGACCATTCTATGGTCAAGTGGTTTGGACTTCTGGGCGTGCTTCCTTCCTTCGGATTTTTCTGTGGCCAAGTGGTCCAGACCTCTAGGTATGCTTTCTTTCTTTGGACCATTCTATTTCCAAGTGATCTAGACTCTTCAAGTGGTCTTGAATATTTAGACCAAGTTCTTCAAAATACCTTCTAAGTGATTTAGACTCTTTCCGAGTGGTTCATACTTGTTAAAAAACACCTACAAAAAATAAAAACAACCACTCCACTTGTGTAAAAACATCACATATACAATCACAAAGCACAACATGCATAATTTTAATCATTTAAACTTACATACATGTTATGCTAATTAAGTGTAACTTATTCCACTTAAGTAAGTAATTGTGCAATCCATTTCCACATCAAAACTCACATTTGAACTTACAAGTTCAATAATTTCCCATTTTTTGATGAGGAAAATTGTTGCACAATTAACTCCCCTTTAACACACCACACCCCTTCAATTAAGCATTTGGATTTTAAAAGAATTTTTGCAACTAAGTCTAAAAACTTAATGCCTAACTAGAGGAAACACAAGTTACACTTAACTTTCAAAACAATCACGAATATGACACACATGTGTTAATTGTGCAATTAACACTTCTCCCTTGTGGACTTATCAAAAAGGAAAAACATAATTCATGTCATAAGAAGGATAAAGGCACAAAAAACATGTCAGATTGTTCTAAACTCATGTATCGCAACAAGAATACAAATTTGTACAAGTTTTAGTTAAAATTAGCATAACAAGATTTCCCAAAAGTGGAAAAATTTGCCTAAATACATTTTCATACATTTTTTTATTCACGCAAGTTTAATTGACAATATCAAGCATGACAAAATATTGTTTAAGCATAAAACACATGACAATTCAATTTCATTCATTTTAAAACCAATTCTAGCACAAACTTAGCTTCGATTATGCACCAAAATATCATAACATCTAAATTTGCACATTTAAGCATATCAAGACATAACTTAACAATCAAGGGCTTAATCAATCTAACTCAAGCATGTTAGAGATGTACCTCATTGAGAACCCCATTTCGGTACCTATAAAACACATTCATTTCTTTGGTATTCATTTTTGCTTCAATCCTTTGGGGTTAGGTAAAGTAAGATTTTCTCTCTTAGGCACCCACACAAACATGCTTTTGTGACCCAAATGCGTAGCTTTCCTTATTGCATAATGTGTGCAATATGACCTAACTTTCCACAATAATGGCAATTTCCATAAGTTGCTCTCACAAATCGAGTTTTATGTGGCTTGCAACTATTATTTTTATCATTGTCAATTCTATATTTTTTAAAATCACATTTTTGCTTTCTAAGGAAAGTTCTTAAATTTTTCTCACCCTTAGTGAATTTGACTATGATTGCATTTGCTTCACATAAGCTAGTTTTTAACTTTTCATTTTCCATTTTAAGCTCAACTACCTCCTTCATGCAATCACTATTACTAACATCACTCTTATCATCACTATTTAGAGTTTTATTTTTAAAATCAAGAAAACCATTTTCAATTGTCAATTTCTCATTGATTTTGCTTAGTTCATCATTTCTACTCTTTAATTTACTATTTTCCAATTTTAAAAATTCAATTTCTTCATTTAACTTTTTATTATCAACTTTTATTTCATCAAACTCATTTATGAACACATCAAGCTCATTTCCTATTTTCTTCATCAAAGTTTTAAGCATGTTATTCTTTTTTTTTTTTTGTTTTTTTTATCTTAATTAGTTCATTACATGCCTTATCATATACATCACAAATCTAATCATAAGGAATATGTGAAGAAGTATAGCATACCTCATCATCTAGGGCCATTAAACATACATCTTTATTTGAGTCAGATGAATCTCCATTCCTCCATGTAGCCATATAAGCTTTCTTCTTGGCACTTACGTTTCCTTTCTTGGCATTTAGGCAATATTGTTGAACTTGCCCTGGTTCGTTGTACTTGAAGCAAGTGATAGTCTTTCTTGATTTTGAGGAGCCAACATCATCCTTCTTCTTCATCTTCTTTTTAGCTTCAAGAACTTAGTAAAATTCTTTGTAAGGCTATCCAACTCCTTATCATTTTCCTCACTTCCTTCCTCTTCACTTAAGCTTTAACAAAAGGCTTTAAGAGCTATTTCTCTTTTGGTTAACTTTTCCCTTTATCTTTTACTCTTGTGCATCCTTCATAAGTATTTTCAAGATTTTTCCAATCTTTTTGGGATCTACAAGTGAAAATTCTATTAAAATCACTCTCATTTAAACCATAATAAAATATATTCATTATTATTTTATTTAATTGCATTTTCTCTTTGTAAAGGGTCATTTCGGTAATTGGGCTTTCAGCTCAATTTAATGCCATGGGCTGGTCTTCTAGGCTAGTGATAGGGCTTAGAAGGCCGAGTCCAATAAAGGATGTCGTAGGGAGATTTGGCTTGGTAGGCTCGGAATAGGGATCGTTGGACCAGTTTATTTCGCTCTCGACCTTATTCAGATTTCTTGTGCACGAAAAGTAAACTCCAAAAACATCTTCATGGGATAATTTAGGCTTTGTTTGGCTAAAATAGGGCGTATTGGAATAAAAATGGAGCCCATTTTCTTATTAAAATAGGTTATCTTTAATATAAAATAGAAATAGGCTCATTTTATTCTAATAAGCCCTATTTTAGCCAAATAAAGCCCAAATTAACCCATGAAGATATTTTTAGAGTTTACTTTTCGCGCACAAGAAATCCGAATAAGGCCAAGAGCGGAATAAAGAGGTGCAACGATCCTTGTTTCAAGTCTACCAATCTAAATCTCCCTACGATATCTCTTATTGGACTCGATCTTCTAAGCTTTGTCACTAGCCTAGAAGACCAGCCCGTGGCATTAAATTGGGCCGAAACCCTAATTACCGAAATGACCATCTACACTCTTTTTTTGCCTTTGTGTAGCTATTTTCATCTTTACCCTTTATAACTATGGGGCCATTTTCAACTATGCTAAAAAAAAATGCAAGTGTTGTGTTTTTCTAAAAATTTTCTTCTTATACTTCCAATATGCAAAATTAGTATCGGTTAAAATGGGGGCTTATTTATGGTTTGTCTTTCCATAAATTCGAATGTGCTACTAACCATTTTACAAGCTCTAGATGCGGTTAATCACTATATTCTTGAGTATTAGTTCTGATACCAATTATTGAAACTAAGTAATACCTAAGTGACAATACATTATTGCTAATTTTGATTCTTCTCAAAACTTTAGGCCTAAAGTTAGGGGTGATTACGATTTAGTTAACTGGTTGATCACCCCTTTTTTTTAAAGCCAAACTGAAACTATTTGTTTTCTAATATCTTAATCCGAAACCGATCCATCATTACTTGTTAACCATTTTTTTCTTAGTTTTTTTTTTCGGTTTTCAGTTTTTTACTATTTAATATAATGGCTAACCACAAAGTGCAGTTAATCAAACTTTCGGTTATCACTATAAAAAATTATACCTTTTATTCATACTTATATTAAAAAATTTCAAATTAATAAGTCAAATAATATAATTACATCGAAAAATGGCAAACCACCAAATCAAATAACAATAAAACCAATAAGTAATAAAAAAAAGAAGCCTAATTCTAGTTCATAAGGCTTAAAATTTAATACTAACATTACAACACAATAATTAAAAACTTATATAAGATATAAGTTCCATCTATTTATATGTTTAAAATATTAATTATTTATATATATATATATATATTATCATACTTATATATTTTGGACTAGTTAATAAAGCCGTCGGTTTTTGTTCGTTATAAACCAAAATCGAAACCGAAAACTAAAAAAATAAAAAACTTTAGCCCAAAACCGAAACCGATAGACTGGTTAACCATATTTTTTAGATTAATTTTAAGGTTTCAGTTTAGTTTTTCGGTTTAATTGATTTTTTTTGCACATTGCTACCTAAAGCATGCAAAGTAATAAAATAACAATGATAAAGTGCAATAAATAAAGAGTGAGGGTTAGAGATAACTGCACCAGAGTTTAATGCGGAGTTCGGTCCACTTTCTAATCTCTACAGCCTACAATAATGCTTCACCCAATGAGGACTTCACACACTTTCATTTAACACCAAACAAAATTCTCCACCAGAGCTACACAACACAATCACCAAGAGAACAACACACACTTGAGTTGTGCCTTTACAACAAACTTAATAACACTTTAGGAATAACTCAAAATTAAACCAATAACACTCAACAAACTAAGTATAATGCCTTTACAAGATATTGCAAATTGTAAAACTAGAGGCACTACGTTTTCTGTCATTTTATTAAATAATACAAATTATAATACAAGTTTTGAGAAAGTATTTCCAAGGATTTAAAAAAAATTATTAGCATTATCAACAACTCCCAACTACCCAAATGTTTGTATTTACAAGCATTTTTAAAACACCTAGCCATTACCCCTAAAAATATCCTAAACAATCGGGCATTAAATGCTTAATGGCTAGTTAGAAGAATAAAAAGAGTTCGAACTCTTTATAACTGGTCCAGACCTCTTGAAGGCCTTCTAAACTTTTAACTATTTTGTGGCCAAGTGGTCCAAATGCTTTGACAAGTGGTCCGGACTCTTGTGCATGCTTCCTTCCTTCAGATCATTTTATGGCCAAGTGGTCTGGACCTCTGGGGATGCCTTCTTTCTTTGGTCCATTATGTATCCAAGTGATCCGGACTCTTCAAGTGGTTCAAACAACTTAGACTAGGTCCTTTAAAAAAATTCCAAGTGGTCCGTGTTAGTGATTGTGCCCTAGGCCAATTACTAAGTATTGTTATTTCATGTACTAGAGGCCAATCACCAGTTAGTGATTTATTTTTAAAAAATCCAATGGGAAGAATAAATAAATTATCATTATGAATAATAATTTACTATCACTACCAACCCTAGTAAGATTAGGAGCATATTGTCAGTGCAAAATACTAACATAATATAAATAGGTGTGATAGTGTCTCATTAGGGTTAAGACTTTTACTGTCACATTAGATGGCAGAGAAACTCTGTAACTCTAAAAGAGAAAGAAAAACTCAGATCTTCCTCATCAATCTAGAAAGGTTCTAGATTGCGCTAGCATGTAAGAATTGATTTCTTTTTGGGTGGCTTGTTCGTGTAGACTACATGGAGGGCATAACGAAATCGTGGTGTCTTGTAGATCCGGATCACAAGAGTTTGATTTCAAATCTCTGGATACGAAATTGCAAGGTAAATCAAGAATTTATTCCTCTTGTTATCAAATTTAATCAAAGCACATGGATTTCGGTTTTAGGGTTTTTAATTTTCCGCTACAAATTTTTATGAAAATTCATATAAAAACCCTTCAGTGGTATCAGAGCCGCTTGTGTTTTTTATTAGATTGAAATCTGGTTTATGATTTGCATGTGATGCCATGAAATTCGAATTTTGATATTCGTTTTTATCAATTTGATTTTATGAAGAACTAAATCAACACAAATACAGATTTGTAATTTTTATAGCGTGTTTATAAAAATACTCGCATATGATATGAACTGCTACTCATCTATGATTTTGAATAACAGATCGGATTTGTTTGATCGTTCATGAACAACAGTTTTGAACTGCGCTGAAATGAATCAATGGGATTAATTTTTGTTTTGCCTCTGGACGAGATATGGATTGGGAATGCGAATTTGGAATGTTGTTCCGATCTAATTAAAAAAAAAATTCAAGCAGTTTTGAACTGCGAATTTGGAACAGCGTTTTTTTTTAAATCATATTGGATCTTGTATGCTTTTTCGCGTAGATCCGATCTATCGTGCATCATATTATACAATTGGAATTGAACATGTCAGATAATTTTAACCATAATCGGATATAGTTCAATTCACTCAAATATAAAACGCAGATTTTCAAATTCGTAAAGTCTGTTTATGCGAATTAGATTCTACGGCAATCGGATATCCATCACGAACAAAAAATATGAAATTTTGTGCCAATTAAGATCTCTGTTTTATGCGGATTGGATTTGCAGATATCCATCCACAAGTGCGGTTATTCTTGGGGTCTTTTACATATATGATATGGTTCAATTGTTGAACATATCTGGGTTGTTTAAAGATTAAAAAAAAAAATTGTTCTATCGTTGAATAGTTTTAGAGTTTTAAGAAAGGATTTTCATGGAAGTTTTAGAAACAATTTTTAAGGGGACGCTGTCCCCTTAACTCCGCAAGGTGTATGACAACCTTCTATAATAAAATAATAGTTAACATAATATGTACTTATGAAATGTTGTGTATTATGTGTATGACTATTATATGTGCTTATGTTATGTATATGGTGCATAGCATGGCCCTAAGACCTATGTGATTGGCAGGTTTTATTCCTTTATTTTTATGGGTTGTGATTTCATATATATGGCCTGCATGTCCTTTTTGTTTTATTGTAAATAGTTGTAGGACTTTTTGTATCTTTTTATTATTATAATAAAATACATGAAGATGTAATGAAGACCGTCCTTAATCCATGAGGATGGAGAAGTAAGGATCAAGATCAATATACAAGAAAGTTTTCAACTCATGACCATAAAAGATGGTTTTCACCTTAGGATTGGACCATTGATCTTCATATTGGCTTATGAAGATCAATATAGATTAAAGGGCCATGCTATGACACATTTTCTTATATATAAGCATGATGCATCATGTGAGATGATATTTGTATATGTATGTGTACTATATTTATCACTTTGTATGTTTAATATCCATCATACATGATGATAAAATGGAATATTAAATAATTAAAATCCCTCAATAATTTTAAGTTGAATGCCACCCATAACTAAACACCTATCAAGACTTCGATCACCATAATATAGGTCTGCCAAAGTAGAGTGCATTAGGTTATCATAGTAAGGCAGGATAAGTAATAGTGCTACTCATAAGTTTAATATGGTTAAACTTAATTAGGTTATCAAAATGGTTTTGGGCCTAAGGCATTAGATGGAATTTAAATATGCAGTGACATATGATGTCAAAAATTCCATAAACACTCTAAGAATTACATGTGATGTAATTGGTAAAGAGTTACCTACCTAAATAACTTAATTTTAAGTGTCATGCCAAAGCTGACTTAGAGTTAAGTGAAATATGGATCTTAGCCCACTAAAATGCAATAATTAAATATGAAGTACATTAATAAAGAGAGTTATTGATTTTAGTGGGAGTTTTAATTTTATGCCTCAATTATATGTATTAAAATAAGCTTTGCATATCTAATTGTAGATCAATGGCTACAAACAACACATCAAATATATGATTGCGATCTGTTCTTGCGAAGGACAAGCTGGTTGGAACCAATTTTCTTGATTGGTTCAGGAACTTGAGAATTGTTCTCAAGCACGAAAAGAAACTTTATGTCCTTGATGAGCCCATTCCTGAGGAACCTCCCGCTAATGCTCCAAGAGCTGAAAATGATGCTTATAGGAAGCATTTTGATCACTCTTTGGAAGTAGGATGCCTAATGCTTGCAACCATGAGTCCAGAACTTCAGAAGGGTCTGGAAAACATGGAGGCTTATGAGATGATCCTTCATCTTAAGGAAATGTTCCAGCAGCAAGCTAGGTATGAGACTACCCAAGCCTTACATTCTTGTAAGATGCTGGAAGGAGGTTCAGTGAGTGCCATGTCTTAAAGATGAAAGGCTATTGATCATCTTGATAGGCTTGGTTTTCCATAAGTCAGGAATTTGCTACTGATTTGATTCTAAATTCACTGACAGATAGTTATGACCAGTTTATCATGAACTATACAATGAATAATATGGACAAAACAATCTCTGAATTGCATTCGATGCTCAAGACTGCTGAGGTCAATATCAAAAAGAAGAAACCTAGCAATGTCTTGATGGTTCAGAAAGGAAAAGGCATGAAGAAGAAAGGTAAAGGCAATGCTAAGGCTAAGAAAAGTTCAAAGCCTAAGCCCAAGCCTAAACCAAAGGCAAAGCCTCCTAAGGAAGGAGTTTGCTTTCACTGCAATGAACCAGGTCATTGAAAGAGAAACTGCAAACTCTATTTGAAAGATTTAAAGAGAGAAGAGAGAGTGAGACTGCTTCAGGTATTTATGTTATAGAAATAAATTTATCTATTTCTACTTCTTGGGTATTAGATACCGGATGTGGTTCTCACATTTGTACAAATGTGTAGGGTCTCAGTAGGAGTAGAGATCTAAAGAAGGCCAAAGTCAACCTATGAGTTGGAAATAAAGCAAAAGTTGCTGCTCTAACTGTTGGGACTTATGAATTGATTTTGCCCAGTGGGCTTTTGTTAGTGTTGAACAATTGCTTTTATGTTCCTACTTTGAGTAGGAATATTATTTCTGTTTCTTGTTTAGACAATGAAGGTTTCTCTTTTATTATTAAGAATAATAAATGTTCTATTTATAATAAAGACATGTTTTATGCAAATGCTGATTTACATGACGGACTTTATGTTCTGAATTTGAAACCTGATAACAAAACTATCTATAACATAAATACTAAGAAACTCAAATCCAATTATTTAAATATGACCTACCTATGGCATTGTCGTCTTCGTCATATAAACGAGAAACGCATATCAAAACTCCATAAAGATGGAATTTTAGATTCATTTGATTTTGAATCATTTGAAATATGCAAATCTTGTTTATTAGGCAAGATGGCGAAAGATCCTTTTACTGGACATAGTGAAAGGGCAACTGATTTTATTAGGTCTGATACATACCGATGTATGTGGTCCATTAAGCGTTGCTGCAAGAGGAGGTTATTTGTATTTCATCACATTTATTGATGATTTCAGTAGATTGGATATGTCTTTTTGATGAAGCATAAATCTAAATCATTTGAAATGTTTAAAGCTTTCCAGAATGAAGTACAAAATCAGCTTGGTAAGACCATTAAGGTACTTTGATCAGATCGAGGTAGCGAATATCTAAGCCAAGAATTTAATGACCATCTTAGAAATTGTGGAATAGTTTCACAATTAACTCCACTTGGAACACCACAGTGGAATGGTGTATCAGAAAGGAGAAATAGAACCTTACTAGATATGGTTCGATCTATGGTGAGTTAAACAGATCTTCCTCCATCCTTTTGGGTCCATGCCCTAGAAACAGCTGCATTCACGTTAAATCGTGTTCCTTCTAAGGTGGTAGAAAAGACACCACATGAGATATGGACTGGGAAAAGGCCCAGTCTGTCTTTCCTCAAGATTTGGGGCTATGAGGCTTATGTGAGACGTCAAGCCTCAGACAAATTAGGACCCAAATAAGATAAATGCCTTTTTGTGGGATATCCAAAAGAAACTAAAGGATACTACTTTTATAATCCCTCTGAAAACAAAGCGTTTGTTTCTCGGAATGGTATTTTCTTAGAAAAAGAGTTTATCTGTGGAAGAATCAGTGGGAGTAAAGTAAACCTTGAAGAAGTTCAAGATCCACAAAATAATGTAATACCGTCACTGGAAAGTCAACAAGGCACACAGTTACCTGTTGACCCTCCACAAGTAACACAAGACCCACGCAGGTCCGATAGGGTACGACATCAACCTGAGAGATATGGATTTCTCATAACAGATAGTCGTTATGTGTTGCTCATAGATCAAGATGAGCCCACTACCTATCAAGACGCCACAATGGGTCTCGATTCCAAGAAATGGTTGGATGCCATGAAATCTAAATTGCAATCCATGCACGACAATCAAGTATAGACTTTGATTGATCCACCTGAAGGTACTAAGACCATTGGGTGTAAGTGGGTTTTCAAAAAGAAGACTGATATGGATGGCAAAATGCATACCTTTAAAGCACGACTAGTGGCAAAGGGCTTCAAGCAAACTCATGGTATAGACTATCATGAAACCTTTTCACCAGTTGCTATGCTCAAATCCATCAGAATTCTCATTGCCATTGCTGCGTATTATGATTACGAGATATGGCAGATGGATGTCAAAATAGCGTTTCTTAATGAAAACCTACTTGAGGATGTGTATATGACACAACCTGAGGGTTTTGTTCATCCTGAAAATCCTAAAAGGTTTGCAAGCTTCAAAGATCCATTTATGGATTGAAGCAAGCATCTTGGAGTTAGAATCTTCGTTTTGGTGAAGCAGTCAAAGAGTTTGGATTCGTTAAAAACAAAAATGAACCTTGTGTTTACAAGAAAATTAGTGGGAGTACAATTGTCTTTCTAGTGCTATATGTAGATGACATATTACTCATTGGAAACGACATTCCTATCATGCAGAAGGTCAAGTCTTGGTTAGGAAAGTGTTTCTCAATGAAAGACTTAGGTGAGGCTGCCTATATTTTAGGCATTAAGATCTATAGGGATTGTAAACCCTAAAAATCACTCCAAATTAAAACCGAATTTCAACTAGTCCAAAAACACGAACGAATTCAGAAACTTCTTAATCTTGAGAAAATGAAAATCTTTAAAAATAAAATAAGAACACAAAGGTCTTCAAATTCAAAATCATGACGTATAAAAAAAAATTTTCCATATTTAACTCCGATTTATGAAAACGGGTAATATAAAGCCCAAAAACAAATTATTAAAAAGCAAATAACAATTGACTTTCGAAAATATAACTCAATTCAGAAATTCCAAAAACGTTAAAAGATATTAAATACTTACAAAAATAAAATTTAAGATAAATTTCTCAAATTAAAAATGTTGTATAAACATAAATATCAGTTTCCAAATTGGCAAAGGTCCAAACAGGAATCACCCGGAAACCCTAACCGGAATACAATAGTATAAGTCCAGCAATCTAGCCCCTAACCCTAGAGGCCGAGATGTAGTTTAAATATATAGATTAGCTCATAGTAATATAAGTTTGTTTAAAAATATCAGATTGGTAAATTTTTGACCTATTTCGAACCCGTTCGGATACAAACTTCGAAAAACGTGTTCCGGGGCTCGAGATATCAAAAATATACCAATAGTACCGTTAGACTCGTAATTTCATAAGATTTCCAAATATATCAGTTATGAATTTTTCGAGTTATAGAAGTTACAGTTATAATTTTACCGTATTTTGATTATTACCGGTAATTGATTAGTCTTTTACACTATTCATTTTTATTTCATTACAAAAATTTTATTATTCTTATAAAACCTTATATTTTTAGATAAATATTTTATATATTATAGAAAATTTTGTTTTTCTAAAATTTAGTTAGTTCGGGCTTTTACGGGATCAGATTCTGTTTAAGACCTGATACTAAAAATAAAATAAATTAATTTAATAATTGAAAAATATTTATATTTTCATAAAATAATTTTTTTATAATTTTTCGGGTTATAAAAATATCATTTATAGCCCCTATTCGCGTATTTTGATTATACCGGTAACATATTTGTTAAAATACTAAAATAATTCAAATAATTATTTAATTTTAATTATGAAAAATCTGCTACAAATATTTGGAATAAATTTTCCAATTTTATTTTATTTTAATTTATTTTATTAAAAAAGTACATTTACAACCCATACCTTCAAGTACACCTTACACATATCACTTCCTTTTCACTTCAACCTTTCTACATATTAACCCACACTTCATGGTAGATTTTGACCCTTCTTTATGGCTTTCATTGTCCTTTATTTACTCCATTTTGACCAAATTAATTATTTTTCCACTCCTTCTTAAGAAAGTTACATTACACATTAATTATACAATTCAATTTTGAGTCAAATTTCAACAAAACCCTCTCTCTCCTCTCCTTGCAATTCACGTGTAGCATGGCTTCACATTGGCTGCCTTGTTTTATTTTTTTTTTCTTTTCTTACAATTAAAACACTCATTTTCTCTCTCTCCTTCATTTACTCACTTTCCCTCTTTCATTCCTTAGCCTTTTCTCTCTCATTTTCCTCTCTTTCTTTCTTCTTTTTGTTCTTGTTTCTTCAAGAACATAAGCTGCCCCCATCTTTTCCATTAGCTTCCACTCATATTTCTTGAAGATTTCTAAGCAAATCTTCATCTCAAAGCCTCCATAGGTGATATAGGTAAAGTGTAATGAAGGTTTCATGCATCAAATGACCTTCCATAAGCTTAAAAGCTTAGGATGATGATGCCAATAATGAGACACTCCTTTTCCACTTTTATTATCTTGTATTACAATTATTTTCTTATTTAAAGTTGATATATATTGTAGATCTAACTTTTTGTAGCTTTGATTTTTGTTTATGCCATAGATCTTGCTATTTAAGTTATTATTCTTGTTATTACTTATGATTTATGCATATATTTCTCATTCACATGTGTTCATGCATTCAAAACTAGTTTAGAAGACTAGATCTAGTTGTTTTAAGTCCATACATGCATTAGACTTTTTTTTGTTCATGGATGACTTGTAGTGGCATGATGATAGTAGGGATGTTTTAGAAAACTCAAGATCTATTTTATTTTCATCAAAAATCATTTTTGAAAATTCGGATGAAAATGGAATCATAATTAGAGAAGTTGTTTTTCAACTTCAAAATGTGTATTTTTCATTTAAAATGAAGGGCTTAGGGTATAGATACATAAATGAAAGATTTGATGAGCAAAGTTTAGATCTATGAGTTTAAAGTTTATATTCATGGGTTTCATTTAGGTATATGTTCATATTATGTGTAGATCTTAGATTTGAACTTAGACAAAAATTATGAAATTTCGTATTTTGGCAAAACCCCTATTTGAAAACCACTTTCCAAGCGTCCAAAATGTAATTTTTACTTAAGAAAATGAAGGCTTAATATATGTATATCATCAAGACTTCTTTCTACAAGAATCAAAGGTGATTTTCAAAATAAAAATTCTATTTTCGGATTTTAGCCAAGGCACATTTTAAAAACATGTTTTCCAACACAAAAATGAAGTTTTTATTTAAGAAATGAAAGGCTCTTAGGATAGGATATGTAAGGAATGGATTTTCATAAGTTTAGATAGATTTTATCAAAAGATATGACCAAAAATAAATTTTCTAAACTCAGATCCCAACCAAGACCAATTTTTAAAACCCAATTATCAACTCCAAAACTCATGTTTTATATGAAAAATGAAGGGTATAGGTAATAGGTATCTTTAAGGAATGATTTTTACAAGTTAAAATGAGTTTAGGCATGAGTAATGTGTAAAACAAGTAATGGAATTAAAATGGAAAATTTTGAGTTAGTGATCCAATTGTCAAATTCGTAATTTAAGATGATCCATATGTAGTCACTTGGTATTTGAGCTCAAATTGCAAGTTTTATGTGTTAAATGAAGTCCTTAGACAATAGATGTAGTAAAACTTCAAATTTTAATGCATTAAATAAGTTTTCTCATAAGAAATTTGCAAGAAACGAAATTTTCCAAAATTCGGATTTTTGTGAAAAGCTTGTTTAAAAACATATTTGCAAAGTGTAAACTGCAAATTTTTGTGTAAGAATGAAGTTCTTAGTGGTTATGTATGATTGAGCCCTAATTTTCTAAATATCAAATGATTTGTACTTGAAGGAATCACTCAAAAACTAATTTCTATAAAATTCGGATTTCGGAATCAACCCTACATGAAAACATGTTTACAAAGTGCAAAATGGAAATTTTTATGTAGAAATGAAGGTCATAAGTAATATATATAATGAAGACTCAATTTTGACAAAAATAATTATATTTATTTAAGTATTAAATCCAAGACAAATGGAAATGATCAAAGTTAGAAAACTAGACTTTTTATAAGTAGTTGTTATTGTGGTCTTGCAAAAATAAAAAGTTATAAAATTTTCTTTTAGCAAAAATCATCAAGATAATGCATGCATTAAACTCATCTCATGTCATTCATGTTAGGAAATCACTCATATTGCATGTGTAGCTAATTTATATAGTAGGAATATTACAAATATTTACAAAACTATTTTTCGGAAATTGAAATTGTTGCTGCCCTAATCTGATCCGAACTTTTCAGAGCTTCAAAGTTTTCAAAACTTAAATATAATATTAGAAATAGATATCTTTCGAAGTAGATAGAAATCGATATATAATTTGCGAGATTCCGAGTTAAAATGACCAAGTTATGACCGTTTTAAGTTGGAATTCCCGCTTAGGACGCGAATTATGAATTTGATAGTTCGTATAAAATCGTTTGGATTAGTTTGAGTTGAAATACTTATTAGAGTATTTCTTCCTTTTTAGGTGACCCCAAAATCGACGATTCCCTGCCATCGAATTATTATTACTAGAAGACCGGTGATCCAATGGTCGAGTGAGTTTTCTCCTTGTTTTGTTGCCTTGATTGTGCTTGTAGTTAGTTGCATTAGATTCTAGGAACAAGATAAAAATCGATATGAATGGGGACGGGATATATGATGAGGCTGTGATGAATGTATGCCAAAGATACTAAAGCATATCGAAACCACGATTTGATTGATAACTGCACTGTTCATATTATTTCTATTATGTGTATGATATTGGCTGGTCACTCTAAAGAATGTATAAATATTTTGACCTAAGCAAAAATTAAATTGATCATGCATCGCATTGGACATATTGCATTTGATAGCGTGCTACTCCTACGCAGGTCGATCGGTATGGTCCGAGGACTCGTTTGGATAATGAGACCCGAGATCAGAGCTCATTCATAGGAAACTAAGGCGCATCGGGGATGCATTCCATGTGTGAGCCTAGCTGAGGCGAGTGCTAAGAGCCGAGGGCTTGGGGACTAGCAGCGATCGTGCAGACTTCAATACCATCCCTAACCCAAGATACGGAGGGCGTAAATCCATTCTGTGTGTGGTTCGATACCCATACATAATTGCTTGCTCACGTGTTTGTTCATGCATAGCATATGATTGATTATAACTTGCTTGTTATGGTACGAAATTAAGGGAATTCTCACTAAGCTAGTGTAGCTTATACTCCAATAGTTGTTTAAATGAACAGGTCATCTCAAGAATGCAAAGTGGAGATCGAGGTGGTTGGAGCCGAGAATGGCTTTGGGATTCGGGCAAGAAATGAGAATGCTTGAAGTTATTAGCTAAGTTTTATTATTTGTCTTGTAATAGTTTATGTAGGGAAGTCTGTGGATGAATGTAATTGAAGTTGAATGAATTGTATTTTGAAGTATAGTGATTCGTATATGAAGTATAGTGGTTTGTATCGGAAGTATAGTAGATTATATTTCCTTTACATTGTTCTCAATTGCATCGACATAAAATGTATCATTCCGATATGTCTCCTTTATGTGTTAGACGCCTTGTACATAGTATGGAAGCCTTCGCGTGACTGAGGTGGTCATTCTTAGGCTTTAATATTGTGTACGGCGGACTGCCATATTTAGGGTACCCTTCGGGGCGTGACAAGGATAGATCTAGAAAAATCATTGGCCTAAGTCAGAGTGCATATATAGATAAAGTACTGAATAAGTTCAGTATACAAGATTCAAAAAGAGGATTCTTGCTAATGTCGCATGGTATAAATCTCAGCAAGACTCAATGTCCTATGACAAAAGATGAGCGAGATCGCATGAGTAAGATTCCTTATACTTCAGCTATTGGATCAATCATGTATGCCATGTTGTGCACTCGACCAGATGTGTCATATGCATTGAGCATAACCGGTAGATACCAATCAGATCTCGGTGAACCTCATCGGACAGCAGTCAAGAATATTCTTAAGTACTTAAGAAGAACTAAAGATGTATTCTTGATATATGGAGGATTGGAAGACGAGCTAGTTGTAAATGGTTACACAGATGCAAGTTTCCAATCTGACAAGGATGATTTTAGATCGCAATCTGGATATTGTCATTTGATATTTAATATATATAAATAAACAGAGGCATTTCTTTTGTATTGTTTGCATATTTAATTTATAATAGAAATCCATGAATAATTTATTATTCTAAATGTTCCTAGATGCTCATTATTATGGGAACGATAACGAATTAAATCTAGTATGAGTTTTTATTTGGTAAACATGGGATGTCTATTTGTATGGTGATACAAATGAAACTCATAGCACATATTAGATGACTATGTGCTGAACTGACCCACTATGAGATCACTACATGGAATATTGTCATAAGTGATTTTCACAATAACTATGTCAACGTATCCTTAGACCTGAAATCACCATAGGTTCTAACATGAGAAACATTATGTTTCAACTCAATCAAATATTGTTTTTAACCGATAATTATAAAGGTTAAGTTTGGCATAACGTATATCATATAGAGGAAGTTGAGTGATTAAGATGGGATTTATCCCTCTCGTTATGAGAGAGATATCTCTAGGAGCCTCGATAAAAGAGATTGACAAATGCATGGCCGTGCTCAAATGAATTGATAAGTATTATCAGTTTCATTTGTTTTATCTTAGAGATTGAGAAATAACAAGATTGAATGATATAAGAATGACACTGTCCATGCCTTATATTCGATCTAGATATCGCGAGATAAAAGGATGATGTCATAAGTTATAGAACAGTAAAATCGGATCATCGATCTTCATTTGATTTGGGTAAACATAATGTCTTGCTAGAGGCCGCTTATGTTTTGTTTACTGAAAAATGGTTTTTAAGTTAACTGCCAATATGAAATGAACCTACAGGGTCACACACAAAAGAATAAGCAAAAAGGGATTATGGATTTTAGATATATGTGTGATTTGGCCTAGTGTAAGTGGGAGATTGTTAGTGATTGTGCCCTAGGCCAATTACTAAGTATTGTTATTTCATGTACTAGAGGCCAATCACCAGTTAGTGATTTATTTTTAAAAAATCCAATGGGAAGAATAAATAAATTATTATTATGAATAATAATTTACTATCACTACTAACCCTAGTAAGATTAGGGGCATTATTGTCAGTGCAAAATACTGACATGATATAAATAGGTGTGATAGTGTCTCACTAGGGTTAAGACTTTTACTGTCACATTAGACGGCAGAGAAACTCTGTAACCTTAAAAGAGAAATAAAAACTCATATCTTCCTCATCAATCTAGAAAGGTTCTAGATTGCACTAGCACGCAAAATTGATCCCTTTTTGGGTGGCTTGTTCGTGTGGACTACGTCGAGGGCACAATGAGATTGTGGTGTCTTGTAGATCCGGATAGCAAGAGTTTGATTTCAAATCTCTGGATATGAAATTGCAAGATAAATCAAGAATTTATTCCTCTTGTTATCAAATTTAATCAAAGCACATGGATTCCGGTTTTAGGGTTTTTAATTTTCCGCTACAAACTTTCATGAAAATTAGTATAAAAACCCTTCAGTCCGGACTATTAAAAAGACCTGCAAAAAATAAAACAACAACTCTATAGGATCGGATCACTTCAAACTAATTCAGACCACTTGTGCAAAAACATCATATGCATAATCATAAAGCACAACATGCACAATTTTAATCATGTTAACTTATATACATGTTTTTCTAATTAAGTTTAGCTTATTCACTCGAGTGGGTAATTGTGTAACCTATTTCCTTATCAAAACTCACATTTGAATTCACAAATTCAACGTTTTCATACCTTGATATGGCTTAGGAGAACACACAAACATCAAGTTACTTATGACGAATAATTTTACTAAACTAGTGGTTGTGGTCAGTGAGAGTAATATACTTGTACATAAGAGATTGTGCACTTATCAATGTCATAAGTTTGAGATTGAAGCTAGCCCCAATCCTTACAGTCTCTTCCTATTCCTTAATGATATGGTGTAATGATGGACTTTATAGAGATATGCCTAATTCATAAGGGAAAAGAAGTAATTATGGTAGTGGTAAATAAACTAAGTAAATACTCATGTTTCATTACGTTGGCCCAAACTATGGTGCTCGATAGTGGCCAAGCTTCTCTAGATAGTATCTACAAATTACATATGTTACTTAAATGAAGCATCAATGATAATGACCTAGTGTTCATAAATATAAATTTGAAGGAATATTTTGGGCTATGAGGAGTTTACTTGAAATTGCAACTCTTACCATCTTTAGATTGATGGCTAATCAGAATTAGTAAACAAAAATTTAGGAACTTATCCATGGTGCAAGCCTTGTGAGTGCCCCAAGAAATGGAGTTAGTACTTATCATTGGTGGAATGATGGTTTAACGCAAAATTTTACATCAATATTAAGAAAACACCTTTTAAGCTTTTATATGGATATAAGTGACGTGAATTGACATAATAAAATATAATTTCACCTTTTTAGTTTATATGTTAAGAGGGAGTTATGCTCATTAATAAAAGGAGAAAATAATGAAAATTAAAACAAAAATAATTTGATAATGAAACCTATTATAATTGACATTTGTTAAGATAAATAACTAAAAATTAACTTAACTTTGTTGAAATATCAGTCTACTTCGTTAAACTTGTCTAAGACAAACTTTGTACAATTCTGAGATTTATTTTTAAAATCATTCTTTATGTTATGAATTGGAAATTTTCGCAAGTTATTAAGGAAGTAAGTTATTGAGATGCCACATCAAAGCTTACTACAATGCACTAAATCAATTTGATTATTTTTGTTATGAGAAAGGGTTTTGTTATCATAAAAAGGGTTGGAATGTTAGGTTCTCTCATGGGATTATGATGATAACAAAAAAACATTTTATGTTGGTAATATTTTTCTTAAGTGTGTAGACTTAAATAAGTATTTAAACCTAAGGTTAATAAGATTAAGTAAGAAATATGGCATACATCAAAGAGCTTCAATTTTTTTGAAGTTACAATAAAATGTAGACCACGCATTAGAAGGTTCTAAGAGGGTCATTTTCAAGTATCAAATTATTCAAGAGCAAACCTCAAAAGGTTCTTATGAAGAAAATACAAGTAACAAATCAATCAAGAGCAAACCACATAACTTACAGCTGCATAAAAATAAAATAACCCTAAAGTGTACAAAATGTTTTGATTTTGATTCAAATGAAGTGTTTTTCATTCATCCAGTTCCAAGGTTTATTGGGGGTAATATATTCAGCATGTTCTACTCAGCTGGACAAATATTTATAAGGGAATTAATCAAGCTATTCTAGTTGCAATTGAGTTCTAACAATTTTACTCAAATCATTCATTTGTAGATTTAATTTTTGTTTACATAAAATAATTCTCGAGTTTGCAGATGTTCTCCCTACATGTTTTGAAGGGTTACTAGAAGTTGTAGACCAGATTTAATAAAAGACAACACGAGGTAAAGACAGAAGACCTTATCAACATGTGACTGAAAGATTTCTCGCTAAAAATGTGGGATTACTAGTTTTTGCATATTAGGGTAGGTTGAATAAAGTTTTAACATGAAATTTCATATAAGTAATGAAGGAAAATATCAAGAAATAGTTGAGGCAAGACACATGAAAGACAAATCATACCATGTCAAAATTCAAATTCCAAATCTATTGGAACATAACCATAGCAAAATAAGAGTAAAAATCCAGGGATATTTTCAATGTTCAGAATAAAATCAAGCTTAATCTTATATAACCATTGAAGAAGCAGTAATATATATTGAGACTTTCAAATTTCTAGAAGACATACAATAACAAAAGTATTCATCTTAATCTACAAGTGCTACAATGTGACAATTACAATCTTCCATGCACATTGATTTGAAAATTTTTAATTAAACCTGCTGCAATTTTTTTTCTTTTCTTGATAAGATTGTAGTTGATTCGTTTTAGTGTTGTGCTTGCTCAATTTTAGATTACAAAGAGACTTTGAAGCTTTATATTTAGCTAGAGAGACTGATCGGAGTGAATTGAGATCAAAGTTATATCTTGGAAATTCTTGTAATGTTCTTTTGTTGGATATAACGAACATAGCCACAAGAATACATGGTCCCCAGCTTGGAGTTAGATGAGTGGACATAGGTACAAGATCGAGCCACTATATATCATTGTGTCTTGAATATTCTCTTTTCCCTTTGTCTTTATTTACTTGCATATTTTAATTTGTGCTAAAAGTTATTAACATATTGTTTAATTCATTGTTAGTATCTTAATCGAAAAGGGGCTATTCTTTAAAGTTGCAAAAAGTTTAAAAGTCAAGTTTTAACTCATGAAGGAAGCCAATTTAGGATCTGAAGTAATGGGCTAAGGAGAATTGAAAAGGAATCATGGTTCATACGATTTGATAACTTATTTTAAAGCTAGAGGATTAATGAACTTAAATCAAAGGATCCTTATGGATGAATCGAATGAAGGAGAAATGGATTATTTGTAAGGCTATACGATGCACTTTGCTAATGGATATGATCTAGTGTTCTTAAGCATAGAGAAAAGACAAGAATTTAAGGAAAAATCATCATTGTTGAAGCATATGCTCGTCTCTAAGATGATGTTTGAATATGAGCAAGCGAATGAAGCCATAGAGGGCCATACTGTCCTTGGCATGCTTGTGCTAAAGATAGTAGCTAGAGATATGATCGAATCTAAGATCGTGAGAACATTGTTTATGAAGCATGAAGCTACAATAGAGGACACTGCTTGTGATGCGGTCACGCCTAAGCCGGTGTCTACATTACATGAACACATTTCGGGTCATTTCAAGGTCTGATTATGTGTTTGTTGTTACATGCCCCGATGCACGGTACGGGGAGTAAAGCACCTTCGTGCCTTATTTCCAAAGTTTATTTTAGTTTTCCATATTATTAGTTTTGACTTTTATGTTACATATTTGCACCAACTTGTGGGAGTAATTAGGGTAACATTAGCATAAGTTTTGCCATCTTTGATAATTTGATGTCCTTTTGTGACCAATTGCTTATAAGGTAATATCTAGTGTTCTTCTCAAGATTATTATACATTGTTTCTTTTGATCGTTCATCACATCAATTAATTGGTACAACTAGTTCGATTCTCTCTTTGGTGCATCATATCTAAGGATAGATTGTTCATAATTTTAGTTTTATATAAATCATAAAAATCGAAAAATATATTACAAATCCCTAGGTTGCATTATATCGCTTGATCCGTAAAACACACTGATTCTCTAATCCATATCATTTTGAGGTTAGAGATTGTGATTTAAGGCTTTGATGGTGTTGCTTGCATGGTAAATTTCATTGATTTGGTTACTTTTGTTACAAGTTTCATTCTTGTTGTAGATGTTAAGCAAATCCAATAACAAAGCAAAGATGCAAAGGTTCGTAAGGTTGAAAGCACCACTAATATGGGTGAGTTTATGGATTTTATGAGAGAGATGATGCAAGGCATGCAAATGATGATGCGTCAACAAAACAAAATTCTAAGGAATGTTGGGTAAATTGAAATGCTTGAACATGAAAGTGTTGAGGAGGTAGATGTTAATTTGAAGGTCTAATTACCCTGCGGTGGACATGGTGTAGTGGATGATTATGAAAGAGGCGATAATAGAAGTAGGGGTTATGTGCATTAATCGGTGCATGGACGTCAAGCTGGAGATATGATGATGACGTAGATGATCACCATGATAGATGTAGTCTAAAGGATTGCGTGTTATTAAGATCATAAAATTAAAAGTTCAGTCTTTTAATGGTACTAGTGGAGTAGATAAATACTTTGATTAGGATGATTAAATAAAGAAGCTTTTTTATTATCATGATTGTGATGATTTACAACAGGTTAAACTTGCTATCATTGAGTTCAAATGTTGTGCATCACATTAGTGAAAGAACATACTAGCTAGGAGGTGAAGGAATGGGAAGCATGATGTTACCACTTAGGCAAAGATGCAAGAATTGTTGCAACAGTGGTTTGTTTCATATTACTATAGCTAAGAGTTGTTCGTGAGATTGCCCCCTTTGCATCAAGTCAATAAGAGTATGGTTGAATATATGCAAGAGTTTGAGATTCTTTCCATTCATAGCTAAATTATGGAGAATTTAGATCAATTTATTGTTAGGTTAAGGTATGATATTGCTGATGTGGTGGAACTTCAAAGGCTTGATACCTTTGAGGAAGCGATGTTAATGGTAGAGAAGATAGAAAGGCAATACAAACGTTACAAATCTTCAGGTAACTTTCTAAATATGAAAGTAGTAAGAAATCTTATTGGTTTGATGATAAAAAGAAGGGTACTAATAGTCATGAGAAGGAGGAAAAGTACTAGTCGAATAATGAGAAGCCTAGTGAAGGAAAAGGGAAGTCGAATTCTAAGCCATCTGAATCTAGTAGTGATGGAAAGAGAATTAAAAACATTAAATGTTTTAAATGTTTGGGGCATGAACATATGGATGCCTAATATGAATCGATGTGTGTCTATACTCGTGGAGGTTGTTTAAGAGTGATGGTAAAGGGGAAAGAAGTAGCTATTCTGATTCCAATAAGGTTGATGAGGAGGAAATGCTAGTTGCGCAAGTAGTTGGGGGCTATTGTAACTTTAAATAGTGTAGTGAGGAGAAGTTTAAGTATGACACCAACGATTGATCATGAGTAGAGGTAAAATATATTCCATTTTAAATTTTGAGTGAATGGTGTTATTTGTGTGACCATTATTGATTCTAGTAGCTGTATTAATGTTGTGGCAATGACACTTGTATAGAAATTATAACTTCCTACCATAGTTCATTCAAACCATATCGGTTGCATTGGCTTAACAATAAAGGCTTTATTCACGTTACAAAACAAGTATCGGTTCCTATTTCTTTGCTTAATCATTATACTAATGAACTTTTTAATGATGTAGTATCTATGAATGCATCTCACATTTTGTTGAGACATCATTGGTTATTAGATTGGAATGTGAATCGAAATAAAATGGACAATACTTATTTTGTTCTATTCAATGGAAATAGGATTAAATTGTTTCTTATAAGTCGCGAGGCTATGAGACACGTGCATAGGGAGTTGAATTCCCATAAGAAAGAATCTTTGTTGTTAACACAAGGAGCGGTTGAGAAGGAAGTTGCTAGTGGGAAATTGATGTATTTGTTCCATGTGAGGCATACTTTAGGGATAGAGAGTGATTCTCCTATTCAATTGAGGTTCAACAATTGTTGAAGCAATTTTCTAATGTTTTTTCTTGAGAAGCTTCCCAAAGGCTTACCTCCATGAGAAGGATTGAGCACCAAATTAACTTCGTACCAAGAGCTACTTTGCTTAATAGGCTAGCTTATAGGATGAATCCTCAAGAGGCTAATGAATTGAAGAAACAAGTTGATGAATTGCTAGAGAAGGGGTTTATGCATGAGCATGGGTCCATGTTCAGTGCCAACATTATTGGTACCAAAGAAAGATGGTAGTTTGCGAATGTGTGTGGATAGTAGGGTGGTAAATCATATTACTATGAAGTATAGGTATCCCATAACACACCTTGATCATATATTAGATGACTTGGATGATGCCTAATTGTTTTTCTAAGATTGACTTATCAAATAAGGATAAAGATTGGAGATGAATAAAAAATGACTTTTAGTGCCAAACATGGTTTGTATGATTGAAAAATGATGCCTTTTAGCTTGTCCAATGCTCTTCGTATTTTTATGAGATTGAAGAATATGTTGAGGAGTTCTCAAGAAAATTTGTGGTGGTTTATATAATGACATCTTAATTTGGAGCCTGGATTTTAATGGTCATATCATGCACTAAACATCGGTCTTTATGGTGTTGAGGAAGGAGAAGCTATATGCTAATTTAAAGAAGTGTATTTTCTATCAACATGAGATGATATTTTTGGGATACGTTGTATCTAGAGAAGGCCTTCGTGTTGATGATGAGTAGGTTAAGGCTATAATCAAGTGACCTATTTCCACTAACATTTTTGAGGTCTTTAACTTTCACAGACTTGCTTCTTTTTTATGGGAGATTTATCAAATGTTCTAGCATTATTGCAGCACCTATATCAAAGTTAGTAAAGAAGGGAATTCCTTTCAAATGGAATTAAGCGACTAATCGAAGCTTTAAGTAGATCAAGCAGAAGTTGACTTCAGCACTTGTGTTCGTTTTAATAAAGTTTTATGAGCTTGAGTGTGATGCCTCCAATGTTGGAATTGGTGTGGTTCTTGTGTAGGAGAGGCATCCTATTGCCTAGTCCAATGAGAAGCTACATGGAGCGATTTTGAATTATCCCATCTATGACAAAAAGTTGTTTAATACTACATGTCATCCATAAACCGATGGGCAAACTAAAGTTGTGAATAGAACTTTGGGTTCCTTATTGAGAGCCACAATTGGAAAGAACTTAAAGGATTGTGATTTACATTTTCTTATTACGAAATTTGGTTATAATCGCTCAGTCTATGGTGTGACGGGCAAGCTGTCTTTTGAGGTAATTTATGGGTTTAATCCTAATACTCCATTAGATTTGCTTCATGAAGCCCTTACTACTAATGATAGTCAAAGTGGAACAAAATGTGTTCATCAAATTTAGTAGCTACATCAACAAGTGTAAGATTGCTTGCAAAAGCAAAAAGACATGGTGAAAGAAAGAAGAGACAAAAGGTAGGCAACAAGTTGAGTTTGACCCCAATAAATTGTGTGGATTCACTTTAAGAAAGGCCGATTTCTAAGGAAAAAGGGTAGAAATTAACAACACGAGATGATGAGCCATTCAAGATAGTTAAGCGTATCAATGAAAATGCTTATAAAGTTGAATTGTTAGATGTTTTTGGAGGAACTTCAGCTACAAATGTGGTAGATTAATCACCTTATTTTTCGAATGAGTTTAATCAAGATTTGAGCGAAAATCTTCATGATCCCAGGGGAAATAATAGGAATCATAGTTCATATGGTCTAATAACTTGTTCTAGAGTTAGAGAATTAAATGAAATTTACTCAAAGGATCCTTATGGATGAATTGAATGAAGGAGAAATGGAGAATATGCAAGGCTATATGATGCACTTTGCCGATGGACATGATCTAGTGTGCTTAAGAATAGAGGAAAGACAAGACTTGAAGGAAAAATCATCATTATTGAAGCATACCATCATGGCTAAGATAGTGTTTGAATCTGAGCAAGCGAATGAAGCCATAGAGGGTCACGTGGTCTGCGGAACGCCAACACTAAAGATGGCGGTTGGAGATATGACTATGCCTAAGACCATGAGAACGTTGTTTGTGAAGAACAAAGTTATAATGGAGGATAAAGGTTGTGAGGCCTGTCATCACCCCTATTACAGGCATGATGAAGGGGGTGATGGCCGTCACTCCCTCCATCACAACCATAATCTAAGGAGTGACAGTGTGTTCTTTTTCACCTAAGCCTATCATGCCCCCAACACAACCCCACCCCACCCCCCCCCCCTTACCCCCAAAAATCACATGATATTTTCTGGGCATTTCTAATAATATCAAGCGTTATTCCTATTTTAACATTTCTAATTTTTGGAGTTTTAGCCCGCTTAGTAAAGGGCTAGAGAAACTTTTCATCATGAACGTGATCAATGGGGGAACATTGTAACCTTGTTCTTATCTTTTTTTGACCTTTCTAAACACCTAAAACCTTAGCTTAACATCTAGTACACCTAAGCCTAAGTAGGAAGGTATATCTAGACCTAAAGTACTAATTGTTCTCGATAACTTAGAAAGCTAGAAAACCTTAGAAGTATGTTTTCTTTCTAAAGTCAAGTAATGAGTTAGTATTTGTTATATATGATCAGGTGATTTCAGTTTTTTTAATTTAGCTATGCCATCCATTGTATCAAGTACGTCCTTATCTTTGTTTTTACTTGTGAGTGTAGGCTTAGAAACTATAAATGAACTTAATGTTTTCATTAATGACATTACTGGATATGATGAAACCTTAATTAATGTGAGATGCTGCAGCTATGTTTGGTTTTATTGTGGTTTAGCAGGATTTGAGCCTTAACTTGTCCATCTCTAGTGAGCACACGTAGCAGATTGATAATGCACTAAGTTTTAAGCGTTATGGCTTAAATGATATCGGAGCTCAGGTTATGAATCATACTAGATCTAGGTTATAAACTCCTTAGGACTGTGAGTAATGATGAGTGGGGTAGCAAATACTAAAGATAGTTTATCCAATTAGTATTATTGTTATCAAATAGTTTCTTGTGGTGCTTTGTTTCTTTTAACCTGCTTTATCTCCTTTCTCACGTTCTATGTGTTTACCTTTATAGAATGCCACCTAGAAGAAGAGCCTCTAACATTGGTCCTCCAGAACTGGTGATGAAGAAGTTAATAGAGGACAACCACTTTTGAACAAGCCACCTTTTAACTAGATACCTCAAGACCTACCCCCACTGGCAGAATTGTAGGTTCAAGTTGATGTTGCACAACTCATGCAAGATGTGAATAACCTTCTAGTGGTGGTTATGCAACAACATCAACATATACATCAGGATATGAAACTAATACATGCTAACTCTAAGGCCTAGAGGTGGGAGACCTACAAGCAAAATGGTAATGGAGGTAATAGGACCAGACATGCTGATACCTTAAGCCTGAATAAATTTGTAGACTTGGTATATAAGTTTGAGCCTAAGCCTAAGAGGCCACATGATGCTTAGTTATGGATGAAGGAAGTGGAGAAGACTTTTTTTGCCTTAGATTTCCCTAAAAATAAAATGGTTGAGTATACTTGTTATTTGCTGACTGAGAGAGCAAATAATTGGTGGACAAGCACCAAGAGACACATGATTGAGGTGATCACTTAGAATAGGTTCCAACAAGCCTTCTACAAAGAGTTTTTACCTAAAAGTACTAAGCATTAGATGTTACAGGGATTCTATACTTAACAGCAAGGCCATAACAGTAGGACCATATGATAGTGGAGGAATATGAGGCAGAGTTAAATAGGTGATATTATAAGATGAACTACACCAATCTGTGATGAAACCCATTATCAAAATATGAGATTTAACTATGGATCGTTCTAAGAAACCTAATGGAAACAGCGATCTATTATCTTTACGAAGGCAAGAACCTTAGTATGATCAAAGACACCATAACTAATGATGGCAAACTGATTGATCAGTCAAGGGGGTTAACGCCACAGGAAATTCCTGAAAAGTTCATAAATGAATTTACTTAGGAATTCACAGAGAGAACTCTCTAATTTTCATTCATCAAAAAGATATGTTATATCATGTTCTGTTACAAGCAAATGGTTTATATAGGTTTTAATTAGCCTTAAAACTAAGCAACCAATACATTAAAACAAGGAAATCTAAAAAGACATAAAGAAAATTCGAAAAGACATCAAATTATAATGAAGGAGGGCAACTTTCATGAATTGAAATAAAATTATGAAGCAGTGCTGTGGAGTATGCCAGTTGGAAGGCTGGTGGCTTAAGAAGATACGTTGGCGGTGTTGGCTATGAAGGCTGATGGCATTAGGCCGGCGTATAGGCTCCTACAGCTCCAATTCTTCAAGTTTTTAATCCTTGTGTCCCAAACTATTTTTTAGGCTTACTTGACTCATGTTTTCATCGTTGAAACTCTAATCAATGGGCCTATAACTCCTTGAAATTGATTGTTGGACTTGAACTTGGTTGGCTCCAAGCTTGATGCTATTAGATCCGCATCAATAGGTTGATGAGATTTTTTCCAAATCCTATAAAGGAGAGTGAGGACGGCAAGGTGAGTAAGTTTTTCATAGGGCTAGAGCTTGAGTCTAGCATCATGTGAACTTAATGGAACTGACCAATTACTCTGATGTGGTCAATAAAGCAAAGACTGTTGAGTAGGGCCTGCAAAAAATAAAGGGTCAGGAAGCACAAAGAAGTCAATTCTATTAGGGTAAGCGACCAACCATTCGTATTCTTACTTGAGATAAGGAAAAGAGGCCAATCACACAGTAGGTTAGGCTACCAACTTAAGGTACTTAAAATAAGTGTATGAGGTGCCATGGAACACATGATGTCAATGATTGTAAGTGGCTCGAGAACGCTTGCTTTTCATAAGGTAAGGTTGGACACAACCATAGGTTTTGCACAAAGATGGTTCTCCCACAAGTATTATGTTTCAAGTGTAGGTAACGAGGACCTAGGGCCATAGACTACAAAGAGCCTGGTAGACCAATGACTCTAGGAATTCAGATAGGCCGACCTCAGGGTAATGGTCAGGGATAGAGAGCATTGGCCAAAGTTTATGCCCTTCATCACCAAGATACATCCAATGTGGACACTATAGCAGGTGTAAACCCCTAAATTCTTCATAATTCTTAGAAAATATTCTTTGAGTTAAATACCGAAACCAAAACCTTAAAAACTAATCCAAATAATTAAAAAAAAAACAATTCTAAAGAAGATCAAATACGAAATTTCTTAACCTTAAGAAAATGAGAACCTTCATAAACAAAAAAATAGAAGAATCAATAATGGTTTGACTCAAAAACCATATGCTAAACAATTCACCTATTTGACTTCTAACATGAAAATTGAGATAGTATATCCAAGCAATATTCGATGAAAAAATTATAAAACCTTAGACCCTTTAGTTAATTTTAGAACTAAAATTTTCAATTAATAGTGAAAGTCAAACTGAGTTAACATGTAACCCTAGATTCGATTAAATAATCCCGAGAACTGAAAAATATTAAATAAATCATAAAAATATAGTAAAACATAGATTTTGAACCAAAAATATAATATGGTCAAAAACCCCAAAATTTTATGATCTTATGAATAAATGAAAAAGCCGAAAGTCAAATTGGATCCCTAAAGTAAACCTAGAGCAATAACAAAATCTAGTGAATTTAGATCCGGCAATCCCGCGCTCTAAACCTTTCAATAATAAAATTAAGCTAATCATAGATCATAGTCCGTAACAATATAGTGAAGCTTAAAAATATCAAATTCGTCAAATTTTAGTTTGTTTTGGATCCGAATGGGAACATATATCAAAAATCGTGTCTTCGTGCACCGAACGGTAAAAATATTTCAATAACATTGTTAGAATCATAATTATATAAGGATTCAAAAAATATCAGTTTTAGAATTTTTTGGTAATTAAAAATATTAGATATAGCGTATTTATGCGTATTTTTCTTACTACCGATAATTTATTTGTTTTGTTTACTATTTATTATACAATTTCTACTATTCACTTATCTATACTTTTTCTTACTATCTATGCATATACTTCTTATAATTTTCATTTCCAATACTACTTTATATCTTTCATATCTAGCATATTATTATTTTTCATTATAAAAATTATAAATCAATTAACTCTCTCCCTCTCTTTCTTCCAAAACCGATAGCCCATCCCCTCTCTCCTAACTTATGTTTTTCTTTTTTCATTTTATTTAATTACATCTATTTTCCCTAAATACTCCATCTCCCTCCATTTCTTTCACACACTTTTTTACCATAACAAAACTCTCTCAAATTCTCTTCACAAATCCTCTCTAAAATTCCTTCCCATCTTTCCATATTCTTACTATCTCCATACAACATCAACCCCTCTTTTTCTACCACCCATTTCTCTATATTAGGTAAAAATTCTTTCAATTATTCCTTATGTTCATGTAACTTAACATGAGCATAGTGTATGTTTTCTAAACCTATCGGAGTTAAGAAAGTAGCAATATGTTCATGTTTTATTCTTGTTTATGCAAATTTTTATTATTGTGTTGTTATTATGTTATGTTAATTTATTCTTGTTTCTAATCTAACTCCTATATGTTATTAAATATATTTATGTATATATATTTCTGAGAGACTATAAGCGTACTAACGTAACTTTTATTTCTTTATGCTCTTATATATTTCTTGCAATTTATTTATTTATCATGTAATTGTATTAAGACTAGTCTTTCTAGTCTTAAACTTGTTTTCATCAAGTCAAAACTTTTTGGACTTGTCCATACTCTAAGTCCAAGGAGCCTTGAAATAAATCTAAGACTCTCTTGATTTACTTATTTATTTTCTTATTTTCTTAAAGGACTTGCCCATGTTTGAGTCCGGATAGCCTTGATACAAGCTAAGACTTCCTAATACTTGACTTTTTTTATGTGCTTATTTTAATTCTATGTCTTGTATCTTTATATGAATTATTGTTCATATTACTTAGCTACAAGTTCATATTCATACATGACCATAGTGTTGTTGTCTTGATAAAATAAAATGAGTTCTTTCTTTAATAAAGAAAATAAGACTAAGCTTACCATAAAAATAAATTTTATCACTTGGGAAAGATTTTCCATTTTATTTCAACAAAATTCTTTTCAAAAATGTAGACAAGTCCATTATAAATTTTTAGTGATATTATTATGCTAGATCTACCAAGTAATTTCATTACACACTCTCTTTTTCAAACCAATAAGATAAAAATTATTGTTGTTGGTCCCAAAGTATAATCAAGAGGGGGGGGGGGGGGGGGGGGGGTGGTGGGGGTGTGAATTGGTTATACTATGTAACTTACAATATTTGAAATTCTTTTCCAAATTCACAAACTTGATTAAATGATTAAAAAGGCTTTTTTTATTTTTTGAAAGAAGACAAAATCAATAAAAATTTCGTTAGTTGAAATCTGAAAGAGAAAAAATATCTAAACTCGTAAAGTTTATATCAAAGAAAATTCCCAGATGTTAGTTCCTGATTTAGTTTCTGAGCTATGATCAACACTTTCTGAAATAGTTTCTGCATTCAAGTTATATCATATATAAACAAACAATTATCCACGAAAATTAAAGAGATAGAGTTTAGAAGAGTGCAAAGCAATTTATAGAGGTTCCGCCTTTGAGCGTCAGTCCTCTCTTCCAGCACCAAGCGGGGATTCGGTTGTCTTTACCGGTATGTTCCACTATCCAAAAACAAATAAGTTACAAGTTGTCTTTTGCCAAAGCACTTGGCTACAATATGCACTCAGCTTGATCCTCCTAGCTTCCACAAGCTTCAATCAATCTACTGAGCCTACTTGTAACTCTCACTCTTACAAGATGTAATAACAAATCAATTTGAGGAATTAAGTAAAATGTATCCTCTAATTTCAGTACAAAGAAAAATATGTGAAACAGTATTTGCTCGATATCAGAATTGCTTTGTATTCAATATCAGATTGCTTGTCGATCTCTATTTCTCCCTTCTTATCTTCGTATATTTATTCTTTGCCTTCGACGTCTTGAAAGGAATTAGTCCCAGATATTTTCCAATAAAATCGGATAGACTACTGTTCATTCTTCCTCTTCCTTCAGCTTTGGATAGATATGAATCCCGTATTTCTTGCTGGTTCCGATCTTTTGAATTTCGGATGTAAATCTTCTTCTAACGTTCTAATTTGAATCAGCCTTTGTTGTTGTAGATAAACTTGAAAACAATATTTCTGGTTGCATCTTTATCTTCCACGGAAATAGCAAATACCGCTTTTGACATTTAAAATTTAAATTCAAATTGATTTGTGGATATAAACTTGTCCTTGACGTCTTTTAATATCATCCTTTGATGATGTCCAAAATGAATCTTATATGGAATATCTGACACTATTATTCGTTTGGTGCTTCCTCAATCCATCTGGTAATAATTGAAAAAATTCAACTTTAATTCAAATGATTTGAATCCTCTTTGGATAATTGAACCAACTTTGTGGGACATAATTGAATGTATTTCCTAAATACATTCACTTTGGTGCTGGGTCTTCAAATATAATTTGAAATAGATCCATTCTTTAATTTTGATCGTGAATCTTGCATGTCTCTAGAATTAGTTTCTGAAATTCTTCTGATAAATATAAAGATCTTCATAACATGTGATTTTCTTTCTGAATGAGTTTCTGAAAAACTCTAAATCCCTTGAAAATCTTTCTGAATACTTTCTGAATTACTTTCTGTTTTGTATTCTTTTGTTCAAACAATTTCACAATACTTACTTACTACACATTCAATAAACTTGTTAGTAAACACTTAATGCTTTTTGTTATCATCAAAATCCTTATTGAGAGAAATCAACAATTGTTTCAAAATTTAATGTTGATAATTCTTTATTATGCAAATTTTTCTTAAAAACTTGTTTATAAGATTATCACCAGTACTTTAACAAACACTAAGAACTAAACAATTTTTCTAAGTCAAGTTTTAAATCAACTCCCTAGTTAAAAACCCACTTAAGAATAAATCGGTATACAACTTAAGGAACTAAGTTTTAAGAAGTAGAATCCATTTCTTTTAAGAAATTAAAGAAATACAAATAATGGTTATAATAATTAGACACTCACTTGTAACAAACTAAAGATCTTTCCAAAAAAGGCCCATGTGTCAAATGGGTTTAAAAAAGAGTCATTATGAGATTAAGAATTTAGAACAAGCTATTCCTTTAATTTTCTTGATAAGCGAAGACTTAGAACGTTTTTATATACAACCTAGAATGATTTTCTCACAACCACATAAAGTTTCATGTTTTGGAAAATAATTAGCTAAAAGAAGTTTAATATAAGGATGAAATCTTCAAAAGCTCAAAATAAATGTAAAACCATGATTTTCTATAATTGAATGCACCATGATTTTCTATAATTGAGTTTCATATTTACAAAATCTATGAATTTAGAGTTTTAATTATGAATCAACTTAAGAAAATTTGTATAAGGAAATATATTTAGAGTTTCATACCATAAATGAGTAAAAATCGTGTCTTGTAAGATAAATTATTAAATAGAATTCTTTTCAAATATGAGACCTTTCAAATTTCAAAAATATAGTGAATCATGATTTCCTTGATTGATTGAGTCACATGTTTACAAACTAGCAAATTTAATCACAAGTCAAGGAGTGGCTTTTCACTAAACTCTATCTTTCACAAAGATTGTTTACAAATTTTATTTTTAAGACAACATCACTAGAATCATGTATATAATATGTCTCTCTCTCTCTCTATATATATATATTAAAAGGGATTTTTCAACTACATAAATATTTACGTACTTGCTATAGAATTTTGGATGAGATAAAATTTAGAAAAATTTCAATTAAAGGTTGGAATTTTTGTACCCAATCTGTGTCTGCACATTTTTGAACCCAAATGACTTTAAGTGATTAGAATAACCTTATAAATAGATAGCTCTTTTGGAATAAGTAGAAAGCGACATGTTATATGTGAAATTCTGAGTTAAAATGAGTAAGTTAGGCCATTTTAAGTTGGGATTTCACAGAATCTGAAATTTGACAAAAATAATAAGATGGAATTAGAAAGTTTAAGTAGAACTTCAATGAAATACTCATATGAGGTATCTCTTTTATCTAGGTGACGAATAATATATGATTTCCCTTCCTGAGGATTACTACGACTAAGAAGATTGTGATATGGATGAGTGAGTTTTCCCTCTTAATTTCATTACCTTACTTGTGCTTATAGATTTATAGATACAAGATAAAATAAATATGTATGGGTATGGGTTTATATATATATTCTTTTATGTATGTATGATAATGAATGCTAAGGATATCCGAACCCACAGATGATTGTGTAAGTATATCATTAATATTACATGTTGTTTATGTGTATGTGACGTTTGTTTGATCGCCTTAAAATATACCTTAATCATACTCAGCTTCGATATAAATTAAATGGACATGCATTGCATCCATCGAGTCACATGTCGAAAACTGCTACTCCTACATGAAGAATCGAAAGGTCCAAAGCCAAGATAGCCAGATGCCATGTTCATTCTTAGGAAACTAACGCGTACCAGGGATACATTCCAAGAATAAGCCGTATTGATCGATCTCTAAGGGCAGAGTGCACCCAGGAACTAGCAGTAAAAGATCGTGAAGACCTTAAACTACCTTTCCCTAACCCTTGATACGGAGGGGTAAATCCATTCTAGTATGGTCTACGGATAACCATATATATTTGTGTAATGATGTGATTGTTTCATAGCATGCATAGCATATACGTAAAAATTAATAAACTAGTTTGAAATCACCGTACAAATAAAAGGGATTATCTCACTAAGCTCATTATAAGCTTACACCTCCATAGGCTTTTGTTGAAACAGGTAAGTTTGTTGTTATGTTTGAGGATTGGAATATTAAGGAAATTGTTTTCGAATCTTTAGCTCTTGTGGAAGAAGCGGAAACATGGGATGGATTTCCTTTCGTGAAACTTCTTTTTGAGTTATATAGGATATGTTAATGTTTGACTAGGAAGTGTATTTGTGTAATCCTAAAGACATTAGCAGGGGCATACCCCTAAGAATTGTAATTGACCTTATTTATGTTAATATTAAGTATTCGTCTTGTCTTGTTATTCAATTGTTATCAAAATAATTTGCATTACTTCGACGCATTCCCTCTGATGTGTTATACGCCTTGTGCATGATATGAAAGCCTTTGCGTGACTAAGGAAGTCATTCCTAGGCTTTCCTATTGTGTACGACAGATTGTCATGTTTAGGGCATCCCTCAGGGCATGACAACAGGTACACTCTCTACTCTTGTGTAGTGCTTAGGTGCTTTTTGATACCAGCGCAACCTTTTCATGCATTGTTGAATCGTTTATGGATGTGTGTGTTGAAAATATGTCCGAATACTTGTTTGATACAACTTTGGGGAGTGAAACCATGCTAAAAGGATATGTAAGAATATGGATGTAGAGATAGAGGGTAAGCATCTACCTACAAACTTAGTAGTGTTAGACATGGTGGATTTTGATGTGATTTTGGGAATAGATTGTTTAGTAAAGTACCATGATGTAATTGATTGCCATAACCTAGTAGTGGAGTTTGATCTGCCAAATGGGGGAGCAATTTTTATATAAAGTTGAAGTGCAAAGACTTCCAACTCCATCTACTTATGAGTTATGGGGTAGGTCTAACTTACCTATGGCAACCATGATGATAGAAGATGAACCAGAGGTAGACCTTGCACAGTTACCAGTAACATGTGAATGCCTTGATGTTTTCTTAGAAGATCTACCAAAGTAATCACCAGAAAGAGAGATAGTGTTCTGTATTGATTTATGCTAGGTACTATAACCATATCTAAAATACCATACGACATGGTACCAATAAAACTTTTAAGTTAAAGGTTTAGTTAAAAAACTGCCTAAGAAGAGGTTTATTAGACTTAATGTGTTGCCTTTGGGAGATTTAATTTTGATTGTGAACAAAAAAGATGGTAGCATGAGGTTATATGTAGATTTTAGGGACTTGAATCAAGTGACTATAAAAAATAAATACCCTCCGCCAATGGTAGATGACCTAGTTGACTAGCTAGCATGAGCACAGGTGTTCTCAAAGATCGATCTCAGATCATGATATCGCCAGTTGCATATCAGAGAGTAGGACATGCAAAAGATAGCCTTCAAGATCAGATACGAGCATTATGAGTTTATGGTTATATTGTTTGGTCTCACAAATGCACCAGAAGTCTTTATGAACCTTATCAATAGGATCTTCACTGGTTATTTAGACATGTTTGTAGTGGTCTTTACAGATGATAATCTACTGTATTCTAAAAGCAAGGAAGAACATGAAGAGCATTGAGATTTGTTGTGAGTAGATTGTAGGCTAAGAAGTTGTATGTTAAGTTCAAGAAGTGTTGAATTCTGGTTAGAGTAGATATCTTTCTTGGGGCATATCATTAATGGAAATGGGATAGTAGTGGTTCTTGAGAAAGTAAAGGCAGAGCTAGAATGGCCATGTCTTAAAGGTGTGTCAGAAATTAGAAATTTTCTAAGAATAGCACGCTACTACAAAAGTTTATAGAAGGTTTCTTTAAATGCAAGCCTTTTGATGAGGCTGACATAGAAAGGAGTACAATATGAATGGGATGAAAACTGTAAGAACAGCTTTCGGTAGTTGAAAGAAAAAGCTAGTGACAGCAACGGTTCTAGCCTTACCAGTGAGCGATGAGGAGTATACCATCTCTTATGATGCATCCATATAAGGGTTAGGTTGTATGTTAATGTAAAGAGGTAAGGTGATGGCATATGTATCTAGGTAGTTGAAACCGTATGAAAAGAATTACCCTACACATGACCTGAAACTGGTAGCAGTAGTACATGCCTTGAAACTATGGAGGCACTATCTGTATGGAGAAAGATGCAAGTATATATCAACCATAAGAGCTTAAAGTATATCTTTATCCAAAAAGAGTTGAATATGAGGTAGAGAAGATGGCTGAGCTGATAAAAGATTATGATGTAGGTATTCATTACCATCTTAAGAAGATAATGTAGTAGGAAAATGCCTTGAGTAGAAAGAGAAATGAGAATTGTAGCAGCCTTAATCACTTCTAAGCGTAGTTTGATAAATGACATGAGAAAGCTAGAATTAAAAGAAGTGACCAACGAGGAGGAGTAAGACCAGCGAATTTATAGATTCAGTTTACCATCATAGCAAGAATCAATGCAACACGGATGGATGATCTAGATATCCAAAAGGTGAAGAAGAGAATGGAGGTGGGCAGAGTGACGAGTTTCATATAGATTGTGAAGGTGTCATGAAGATGTAAATGGAGGTTACATGTACTAAAGTAGGGAATCCTTAAGATGGAATTGTTGAAAGAGGCACACTACTCCAGTTATTCCATCCACTATGAAGGTAACAAAATGTATCATGATTTGAAAAAAAAATGTATTAGTAGAATAATATGAAGAAAGAGGTAGCAGAATATGTGTCCAAGTGTTATACTTGTTAGTTTATCAATATAAGCACAAGAGACCAACAGGTGAATTAAAGCCCTTACCTGTGCCATAGTGGAAGTGGGAGCACATAACCATGGATTTTGTTATAGCTCTTCCTAAAACCAGGGAAAGGTTTGATTAAGTATGGGTAATTATTGCCAGGCTCACTAAAGGAGCATACTTTATACCTATTAAAACTAGGTACAACATGGAACAATTGGTAAAGCTATACATCAAGGAAATAGTGAGGCTATATGGGATACTAATGATCATAGTTTCAGATAGAGATACCAGATTTACTGGGAGATTTTGGAAGAGCCTGCAAAAAACTTTGGGCACTGAAGTGGTTTTTAGTATCACTTTATCACCCTCAGACCGATGGGTAATATGAGTGGACCATCTAGATCCTAGAAGCTATGTTGAGGGTATGTCTTTTAGATTTTGGGGATAGTTGGGATGATCACTTACTTTTGGTGGAATTTGCTTATAATAAGCAGCTATTAGGCATCACTTGGGATACCACCTTATGAAGTCTTGTATGGTAGAGAGTTCAGGTCACCCATTGGGATGAGATAGGTGATAGACAGGTAATGGGACTAGAACTAGTACAAGAAGCTATTGATAAGGTCGACACATTTAGGCATAAGTTGCAAACTGCTTGAAGTTGCTAGAAAATTTATGTAAATAAGAGGAGGAAACTGTTAGAGTTTCAAGTGGGAGAGCATGTCTTGCTTAAGATTTCACAAGCTAAAGATATCATTAGGTTTGGTTTGAGGGGTACGTTAAATCAGGTATGTTGGTCCCTTTGAAGTCTTGGAGCGAATAGGCAATATGGCTTATAAGTCATCGTTACTGCCCAATTTAGATGGGGTACACAATGTATTCCATGTTTCCATATTGAGAAAGTATGTGAAGGATCCTAAGGAGATAGTAGCCTTGGAACCTTTAGAAGTGCAACAAGATCTCACTACAGTATGAGATCCAGTAATGATTGTTGATACCAAAGAGCAGATTCCAAGTAGACATATGATCAAATATGTGAAAGTATAATGGACATATCAAATAGAGAGGGAAGCTACCTGGGAAGCAGAGGAGGAGACGATGGCAAAGTATCCTAAGCTTTATAATAATTCAGGTAGCTTTCGAGGATGGAATTTTCTTTTAGGAGGGAAGAGATGTAATATAAAATAAAATAATTTATAAAGAAGGACAAGAAAATGTAATGTGTTATTTTATAAAAGGGTAAAATAATCTTTCACAATAAAAATATAGTAATATTTGCCCACGCCTAATCTACATGTCTTTTCTTCTCCGTAGTTACACCCACAATCCTCAAGCCCTAAAATGCTCTTTTTAAGAGAACCTCCATTAAAGGATCATCAAGAGATTAGGAATCAAGGTAAGTTGCTTGCTTTTCTTGTCTTTTAGTAGTCTTAAGAGTTTTCTTTTCGTAACTCACATTTCCAATGTCAAGGTGTTTGCATTCGAGGGAAAAATCAGGAGAAAACCTTAATCTCTTGTTGCTCATGGCGATTGTTGTTTGCAAAAGAAGAAGAGAAAATCATTTGATTTTAGGTAATATATTTATAAAAGTGTTTATATGTTAATAAGTTATATTTTGGAGTTTTTTTTTTGGTTTAAAATCAAGGAAAGGATGTTTTTGGATTTTTTTTTTTTTTTTTTTGCCTTTTGGAGCAAAGTAGGGCACGAACAAGGGTTATGGTCGTGATATGGGCCATGATCTCCTTGGGAGTCACGAGTTTTGGCCAACCATGACCATGACAATGGCTGTAAGGCTTGTCACCCCCCATCACGGGCATGATGAAGGGGATGATGGCGGTCACTCCCTCCATCACGGGCAAGATCTAAGGAGTGACAATGTGTTCTTTTTCTCCTGAGCCTATCACAGTCCTATTATGGGCATGATCAACAGGTGAATGTTGTAACCTTGTTTTTATCTTTGCTTTAAGCCTTAGGAAGGTAAATCTAGACCTAAAGTAGTAATAGTTTTCGATAGCTTAGGAAGCTAGAAAACCTTAGAAGTATGTTTGCTTTCTACAATCAAGTAAAGAGTTAATATTTATTATATGTGATAAGGTAATTCCGGTTTTGTTGATTTAACTGTTTCAAGCGTTGTATCAAGTACGTCTGTACTTTGGTTGTTGATTGTGAGTGTAGGCTTAGAAACTGTAAATGAACTTTACACTATCTGGCTTCAAATTATTTGTTGCTTATGCTTGGTTAAGTTTAGTGGATCAGGAGCATCGGTGTTACTAAGAAACACTCTGATGATCTATGTATGTCGCTGTCCTAAGTGGAGTTACACACAAAGAAAATTTTAGTACCATTAGGAGTAGTACGAGTATGGTATCCAAGGTGCCAGAGAGTATCCAACACAATATATATATATATATATAAGTATCTATATATGTATATATGTAGCTGCTTGCCATGGAGTCATGAGTTACTTTAAGTTTAAGACTAGTTCCAAGTAATTCTAAATTGTGTTGGTTGCCTGACTAAGCAAAAGATAATAAATTGTGGTCGTTGCATTTATTGTTATGTTGTATGTGAATATGTATGTTGTTTGTTCATGCACATATGGTATGTTTTGGCGTATAGGGCCTTGCACTCATTCCTTTTTATTCTTTCTGGAGCAGATGATGAGCTTGTGGTTTTTTATTTAATCATTATGACATTTATGGAGCTATAGGGGAAGATGATAAAGGAGTCAACTTTCCAAACTGATTACTAGATGAAAAGAAATTTGAGAAAGTTAGAGTTTTAGACTCCTGAAGTTTAAATATTTATCTTGGTTCTTTTACGTTATGAAAACTTTTCATATGATGTTTCTAAGTTGGATTTAAGTTGGCACTTGGTTTATGTCAACTAAGTTTTTATGATGTTTTTCATTAATGACATTCATAGATATGATGAAACCCTAACTAATGTGAGATGTTAGAGTTATATTTGGTTTTATTGTAGTTTAATAAGATCTTAGCCCTAACGCGTTCACCTCTAGTGAGGACACATGACGGGCTAATAATGTACTAGGTTTTGGGCGTTATGATGTGACCATCATTTTAGGGTCTATTTGTTTCATCATATTTTTTTCATTTTGGTATTATATTAATATATAAAATACATATTTAATACAATATGATATAGATAACTTATAGAGACATATCTCATACAGATATGATACATATAAAAATCCGATAATCCAAACAAACTTTATCCAACTTTGGCAGAACCAATATTTATAAAGGTAAATATTACGAATGGTATCCAAATCTTGGCAAAATATGCAGTTAGGTATATGAATTTTGAAATTGATTAATTTAGTACCAAAAAGAAATTTATTGTGTATGCCAATAGTGTATCTGGCATATTGGTTCAAAACTCTCTATAGAATGATGTGATTAATGAATTTGATGAAGGTACTATTGGCAAGTATGGAAAGTTTTTTCAATTACTAAATTGATCAATTTAAAATTGAGATACCTAATTACATATTTTATCAATATTCTGGTATTTAACCCTAGTTATAATTCACGTATAACCTAAGTTTGCTATCAACACATGCTTTCCGAGGCTCTAGGTTCGGCTTTTTTTGCATCTTGTTTGTCTAAGAAGAATTCATGAGATATATCTAGGAGTGTTCACGATTCGGTTAACCGATCCGTAGCCCTATTTTTTGAATCCATCTATAATGATTGGTTTTTTAATATTCTGATATTAAACCGATCCATTATAAAGGGTTAATTACCTTAATGGTTAATCTTTTTTTCGGTTTTAACCATTTAACATAATGATTGTGCAAAATTTGCAGTTAACCGTATTTTTCAATATTCATTAAAAAAAAATTTAGAGCATTTTTTTTATAATTCTATTAAAAACTTGTAAATTAAAAATGTAAGACATGTGAAAGAGTTGTCAACTGTATGGATTGCAGTGAAGAATAGGAGATTGAGAATACGTGAACGTGATAGACTGATGGTGTGAGTGCAACGAAGAAGAGAATGAAAATAAAATTTAACATGCGTGAATGTGACGTGATGGCTATGATTGAAGAGAATGGAAGAAAATAAGGTTTCACATTTCAACTTCTGGCTATTTAATATTTATATATATTTAAAATGATTATATAAGTATATTATAAATTATATATATTTATAAATACGGATCGGCTAACCGAAACCATTAATTTTTGGTTCTATAAACCGAAACCGTAACTGAAAATTGAAAAAATTAAAAATGTTAATCCTAAATAGATGGACTAATTAATTTTTTTTTTATTGATTTTCCAGTTTTGATTCAATTATTCTAAACATTCTATTTTTTTTTTCACACCCTTAGATATATCTATATTTTGAGGTACGTGTCAATGTTGGATACTCAGCTTCTGCTGTTACTTAGACTTTGTAATAGTTGTTCAATTGCCTTTATACCCTTTTTGTCAACTTATTGAAGGTTGCTATTTAGTTTTCCTTCCTAAAACTTCCTCTTGTAAAAGAAAGGATGGACCAGAAATTAAATCAAACTGCTATCCAGATATTCAGTTTTTCCTTTTATATTAAAGATAATTTGATTCGTAATTTGGTTTGAGATTAGATCGTACATTTACAGTTTAGTTTAATTTCAGAATGTGGAAAAACTTATTACTAAAAGTGGGCTAAAAAATGACAGCCTAACCGAGCCTAATGACACTTTACATTCACATTCACTTCACCTCTGTAAAAGTGAATTACTTGCTACTTTTATCTTCTCTGGCTATGAACTTACACTATTTAGCAAAATCAACAAGCTAGAAGACAAAGTCTTTTTCTTTAATTCATCTCCTTTTAGTAAGTAATCTTATTTTTCTTTCTCCTCTCCCCATTGACAAAGGAAGATATTTCCGAAGTTGGTCTATAATGCGTGTTACTCACGTGTAATATAGATTTGTTTTCTTCTCTATTGCTTTGGTCTACATTATATGAAAAGAAAAGAGAAATTATCCAAGTAATAAACTGCCAAGTTTCCTTGTCATTTCTTCCGATTTTCGATTGATCATAGCTTACATCAAACAGGACAAAGAACATTTCAAGATTTTACATTTTCATGTTCTTATGGGTGCCCCACAACAATGGCAGGAAAAGATAAACAAAAACCAAGTAAATTCTAGCAATCATAGAAAGAAAAAAAATGCAGAAAGAGGACAGTGACACTTTCTTCAGAATGAATACTTCCTTTCCCTCCGTTTGACAATGCGGGGCATCCATTTTTAAGCGTTTATGCATCAAACACACAAGTTGTTTCCAAAACATTTTTTATGCTCACTTTCTAAAATGTAAACCACCTGCAGAAAGAGATACACGGATATTAATTCTTATCAACCGTGATATGAACCGAAAGCATCAATTGTGCAAGAAATGGCAGGAAATGCAGAGAATTTATATTCAAATATGTAGATTAAACCTTAGAAAAAAAAAATTGGACCATCTTAAAATTTACATCTCATTCCATCTTACAACAAAGGTGGACCGTGGATGTGCCAATTGGAAAGCGGGGTACGCTGTGTTTCATAAATACATTCTTTTATGACTGGTGCCAAGTGACAAACTTAAACTTTTAAACGAGATGGTTGCATGTCTAGCATGAACATAGTGCTTGGTTTGAATCCTTATGCAGACATTTAACAACCCCCAACCACCCCACCCCCCCTTTGATTAAGTTGTAAGTTTTTAGACGGAATGATTGTTCGTCTAATTTTAGCAATTAAATATGACAGGATTGGAATACAAACTTTGTGCTTGCTGGATGGAGTCAAATCCTTCATATATTGTCATTTCCCAGGAGCTTATTAGAAGAGAAAACATGCAAGCATTGCTAATAAAAGATGCATATCTGATGAAAACAACGTCACTACATGAGCATTGTAGAATTGTTACCTTTCTGCGTGGACTTGGAGTAGGATTTACCATGAGAGGAACTGTAATCTTTTCCCTTCGAGGCTTGCTTACTTAATGAACCTTGTTTCTTCTGTAAAAAACATAGCAAGAACCAGTCAAGCAAAATATGGTTCTCATAGCATATGTACTAGGAAAGTTGTTTGTGTTTTTCTGTTTTTCCCTTGCCTTTGTGAAACTCATTCTAGATGAGGTAGCAGTGTCCTCATATGAATTCTGCTCCTTCCATCCAGGTTCTCCAGCCTTTTTCTTCATATTTCCAGGAGTTGAGCAGTCTTCAAGTTCACAATAAGGTGGACCGGAGGAAGCATCAGATATCATGGATAAATTCTCCTCGCCATCTTCCTCAGTAGTATGTCCTTTAGACCTGAATCTCTCCTCGTTCCATCCTCGAGCTCCCTTCCATTTTTCTCCCAAGGGTGAGGATTCATCCAAGTATTGAGTCCAGCCAGATTCACTACAACTTCTACCGCATTGTGAAGGTGATACACTCATTTAAGCTTTTTAGCTTAATATTTTTCTTACTAACATATACTGCATAATCCCATTTAGGATGTTTTCCCTTTTATAGGCACCAAAAAGGAGTGAAGATTTTAAAGTAAATAAGATGATAAGAAAAAATGAATTTGGAAGTAAGAACTGAGAATCTCTAGCTGCTGTTGTTTTCTGTATTGAAAACAAGAAGAAGAAGAGAGCATGTAGGAAAAAAAACAAAAGAATCACACTCAAATCCTAGACTTCAGTTGTCTTTTATTTCATCCTTTTCCCGTCTTATGTTACCTGTATGTGAATCAATCAAAATTGCCAGTTGGCTTTAAGTAAGTTCCCAATGATAAAGAAAGAGAGATGGAGAAAGGAATATGAAAGCATAGTAAAAATGGAAAAAGTAAAATAAATAAATAAAAACTTCACCCCTATCATTTATATATTTATATGTTCCCATCCGTGTTCCAACCAATTATACATTTATATGTATATTCAGGTATGCGTACGACAGGAAGTTAATTAGGCTTTAGCTATGTTTCATTTACATGTGGCGATGTGTAATAGGTGGAGACGGATGAGTACATGTAATACAAAATAGGAAACTGTGTCCTTAAAACAAAAATGTGTAGTAGTAAACAGAAATAGTTTGGTTTTGTAGTACAGCACAGTTGCTGTAATAGCTGTCAATGAGAGAAGGATGTGTTGTGCGAAGGAACAACTTGCATCTACTCCCATGCCATCAATTGTTGTGGCCCCAGTAGCAAAGCAAGTCAGTGAATTTGAACCAAAGACGCAATTTCAGGTGCATTTCTTATTTTCCGTTACTAAGCACAGTAAGAACATATTAACCAAGAGGACTTCACACGTTGGAATAAGCTATTTGTTCAACCCATTTGGTGCCTTGATTAAGTAGTTTTTTATGATTTCTAACATTAGAAACCAAAAAAGAATAGCGATTTCCTCAACTTTGGTCGAGGTCATTTGGCTTGACGATGATGTTATGTGCGGTGGAAATAAATGGATGAAAAATTTAAAACTTGGCATTGGTTTTGCTGATGAAATAAGCCGATTACCATATCTACCACTCCTTCAAGTGTATTACTCCAATTTTCACATGATATGTGTAGAGTATAGTCCAATATTGATATCATCGTCACCGTTATCAGTCCATCTTTACTCCCATCAAATACATTCTTAGAAAAGGATAACACTAACTCAATTTCAAACCTGCTATGATGTGTATAACCGATGGGAGAAAGAAACGGATCTTTGTCCAGCTCGTAAATGGTCCCAAACACTGAAATGATCCCGTGCACGCTGCACATGCCCATATGCTTTGTGCTAGCCTAGGCTCTGCTCCTGGGACGTTACAAAGAAACCATCTTAATCTTTTTGCTTGGTCTAGGTTTGAGCTAATGGAGCCAAACCGAATTATAAGGTCCTGTCAGCACGATAGGTTAAGTCTTATCACTAGAAGTCTAGAAAGAGAATTATAAGTGACAGTAACTGAAGTGGAATGGAGTCTTTTATCCAATATATTCAATTCTCAATACATCCAATCACATATCATTATTGTTATGAAAAAAATCTATAAATAACATATCTCAATTTTTAATTACATATTATAACAGAAAAAAAAATCTATTGAAGTGGTCACATGGGTGTCATGCGATTCTCACATTACGCATGAGCTCGAATACCTAATAGAATGTCTAGGAGAAAATGATAGGTAGAAAGAGCAAACAATTTAAATGTTCAAATGCATAAGCAATAAGAGAGTTTAGAAAACAAGCAATCTTAGTATCTTGTTTATATAAGTGACAAACAAGCGACGCCAAAGATTTTGCTTGAACTGTTCGTGTGATCCTTTAGATTGAACCATTGAAAACTATTTTTCTAATATATAAGATTGTGATAAATAAGGAGGAATGGTGAATGTTTATAAACTTTTAGAATCTAACAACAGACCATCTCAATGAAGTTATCAAAAAGATCTTGCTATAGACTAAATACAGTAGTTTTTCTTATTCAATCCTAAACTTGCTTAATAAAGGTTGAAACAGAAAGATAGATCCAACAAACTTGTTTAGAGCTTACCAAGTCAAATACCTCTAAGTTATTGTGGGATAACTCTCAAGCCCCATCGTCCAACCTAAGGATCAATGGGCTTAGCCTAATATCTCTATATGACAATTTTAATAACATGTAAAAAAAAAAAAAAAACAAAGAGAGAAGAAAATACCTATAGGAAAACCTTGTTTAATGAAGTGAATCCCCATTGATCTAGATAGTTGTTCTATAACTAGGTAGAGCTCTATGGAAATTTCCTGTTTTTAATCGTTTCTACAACCAAGTGGGATATTTGTAACCTCCAAGTTATTTTTTCATGTTTAGAGTTTGAGAAATAGAATTAAAAATCAATTATGTTTTAATATATAATTTTGATGCATGTTTTGATTATTAGATTAAGTGTATTGACATGTATGAAATTAGTTAAATAGGGAAAAGAATTTAAAATTTCATCTAAATCATTTTGAAGTTGCCTATTAGTTTACTTAATTTCAAAATTTTCATTAGATAGGTATTTGAAGATATAATAGTTTAAGTAACTCATTTTAAGTGGTATATAAATTATTTTGCTCTTAAACTCCTTTAGAAAGTTAGATTTCAAAAAATTAATCTTTAAATTATAAAGCTTTCTTATATAGTTTTCTACAAGAAAATTTCCTTTTAAATATAATCTATAAGCCAATTTTATTCAAACTTTGTATTGATTTTCATTAGAAAGTATGTTGATGTTTTAATTACGAAAATCAAGTTGATTTTTGCTGCTTTTTTTTTTTTTGCATCTAAATCCACCTTAAGCAACATGCACACACACAAAATAGCCTTGTTTTAATGCCTAAAAAGTCAATAAACTCTATCTAATTATATAAGGCAAACTTAATTAACATTTAGGCAAAAATTTCCTCTCTTCTCCTTCCTTTTAGCAGACCAAAAAATAAAACAAACCCCCCCCCCCCCCCCACCCCCCCCACCCCCCCCCCCCCAACACACACACAACACACACACACATCATTTTCTTCAACTTCTCTTTCAAAAACTCACCAAGAACTCAAGTTAATTCCACCAACAAGTTAAGGCTAGCTTAAGGTAGGTTATAGCGTCCTTTTTGCTTTGTTAATTCTTGTTAATTTGAGTATTTGAAGTTTATGGTTGTGATGGGTTTTGATGGTTGAAGGTTATAGGTGAGTTTAAGGTTGAATAAATAAAGTTGAGAAGTGATATTTGATGTTATGAGTCTTAACTCTTAGATATCATAAGCTTTTGTTGGTTGAATGGGTTGGAGTTGGGTGTAGTTGATGTTGGATTTTGATGTTGGTGTTATGCTCATGTGATGTCTCTTAAAGGATTTATGGGTTTTGTATGAGTGGAGAAGTATGCATGATGAAGTTGAGATCAAAACTTATGTTTAGGGAAGTAAAATTTCAAATTTGAGAAGTTAGAAAGCATGCAAAAGATCATACGGGGCTTTTGAAAGGATGTAGTAGCATCTGGTTTTGGTCTGGGTTCAAATGGGGGGATAAACGGGGTGTTTAAGAGGGTATTGCACTCTCTGGTCACGGGTCACCCTATGTGCATGAACAGTGCATATGCTTGTGATGCCTTGCACAGCCTCTTGCCTCGCCATATAGCTGGCCTGGCTGACATCCCTATTTCTGTTTAAAATGAATAAATAAATATTTTTCTTTATTAATTATTTAAATGGTGTATATATGTTTTAATATGTATGTTTTGTTTCTTATTTCATGAAAGTAGTTGAGTTTAAGATTTTCTTATTCCTTAAAAGTAATGAATTATAATTATATTAACTCAAGTTTAGAATACTTAAGTACCAATAGAAGTCTTACATTGACATATGCTTAATAAATTTTGTTTGTTATTTTATAGGATCTTATGACCAAAACTTGGACTTTCCAGTTGATTATTACGATGATAAGCTATCATGCAGGGGTGAGTAATTGGATCTTTTCACTTTCATTGTGCTTGTAATATAGAATATGAACATTATCTTAAATGTAATGAAATCATCAAAATGCATAGAGAATTGGGAACTTTGCTTGTTGTATGTTTATGAATGAGTGATAAACACTTATATTCAAAGTGATAATCTTATTAATGGATAATAGTTGTATAGTTTGGACTGGTGAGTGTTTAAAATTGAGATGATCACCATATAATATAGATTAAAGCATATTGGATCTTAAACTCAAACCGACATGCATTACGTAATATCTTTATATCACTAGCATGGTATATATGTCACGTAAAATATTTCAATTATGTGATAATGCTTGTTGAGTCCAGTGATCTGGTTAAGGTTACATAGGATTGTCCGCTTCACAGGAACTAAGCAGCCTTTAAAGGAGGCTGCTTATGTTGAAGTTGGCTATAGAGTAATATTACTTAGTGGGAATTTCCAAGTTCTAAATGAAGTGGAGACTATGTATATTATATGTAATTTTAAACAAGTAAAAAGAATTGAAAGAATTCTCCTTCTTTAGTTTTGGGATTCTTATGGGTATGAATTACTTAATTAATCGTTCAACCCCTTGGGTGGGCTCATATCCCCATAAGTTTGGATTTCCGTTATTCAAAAATGATTTTATATGTGAATTAAATCAAAATAATGCCACCAACTCATAAACCCGTAGAAATGTATAAGTAAATTCACAAGTATGACAATCATGGATATTGCATCTCAGATAATAGCAATCATGCCATACTAAAGCATGATTGCTTAAACATATGAGAGCTCACATGGATTTTCAAAACAGATTCCTAAATGAACTCTTTATTTAAAGGAATTGGACTTATCATAAGTTTTTTTAATTTTAGGTTCTCAAATAATCCAAAATTTGTCTTGTTTAATTTATATTGATTAAAATACTACTACAATCCCCCACGTTTGTTTTTTCTTTAATATCAGAACCTTCTAAAAACCACTAAAAGCATCTTTAATCCCATTATTAATGAAGTGGGATACTTCATATAAGTTGTTAAGCTTTCTTCATGCAAGATTGTTTCACCTAGCAAGTCTCTCTCCAATTTTTGTTGGCTAATGTTTGTCATATTAAAAGGTTGGAACCCATAATAGTTTACTTTCCTTTTATTTGAAAAAAAAAATGAAAGAAAAACAGCTGAATAACCCTTTGTAATGAAGTGAGTTAGGCTGCTTAACTTTTTCTCTCCACGTAAATTTGTTTCACCAAGCAACGCTTTCCAATTTTTTTGGCTAATATCTAACATATTAAAAAGTTGAAACCATAAAAGCTGTTTAAATATATATATATATATATATATAAAGCTAAAAAAAACTCTCTACAAGTAACTTAGTAATAAAATAGAAAATTGCTTAATAGGATAAGTTAACGTAACACTTGAAACCGAAGCTGCCCAACGTCCAACCCCATGCTATAATATTGGGAAATGGAAATTGAGCTTCAGGACTAGAAACAGCAAAGCTCTATAGATATAGACTTGTAGCACTATACTTTCTAGCACAATTTCTCTAACTCCTTTACATGATAACAATATGCTATGCCACGGATCAAGGAAAGGAGGTTCCCTAAACAATGAGGTCACTGTCTACACCTTCACGAATCTATTTCTCTCTCAAACTAAATTTAATTGTCAAATAAAAATGTACGGTCAACTTTAACATACTAGAAAAATTTAATTGTCAAATAAAAATGTACGGTCAACTTTAACATACTAGAAAGTAGAAACAATAATGGAAAGGGAAGTAAATTTAATTGTCAAAGAAAATTGTACTCTCAACTTTAACATTCTAGAGAGTAGAAACAATAATGGAAAGGGATAATGCCATGAATAGGATAATTTCATGAGTGGTAATTGAATTTAACAAAATATGTAATTAAGTACATAAATTTAAAAAATGATCAAATTAATATATGAATTTTAAAATTAATCAATTTAATATCTTAAAAACTTTAAAACCAATCAATTTGATACCTAAAAGAACTTGATGGAGATATTATTAACGTACACGAAAAATTTATTCAGATACTAACTTGATTAGTTCAATATATAAATATTTAATTGTATATTTTGTCAAAGCCCAAACACCATTCATGACATTAACTCTACTAAAAGATTGAAATGGTAACCAACACCAACTACACCACCACAGATACCCCCTAAAAAAAAAAAAAAAACTACTAAAAGATCGATACTGTTGAAAATCAGTCATTATCTACAGGTCAATGCAAATGTCTACATCCAAATAATTTCATCGTGCAAGTGATTGCAATGCCAGAAACAAGACCCACAACAATTTTGGTAGAGCTTGCACTGTAATTGCGGATGTTAAATAATTCCAAATTTCAGAAGACAACGCATGGCTCGTTCTTTTTTGAGGTTATCTTCCAAACTCTTCCCTGTAATTGCGGATGTTAAATAATTCCAAATTTCAGAAGACAACCCATGGCTCGTTCTTTTTTGAGGTTATCTTCCAAACTCAAGAGAAAGACAAGAAAGCTTATCAACTCCGCTTCATAAAATCAAGTATGTGACAGTAAATATGCTATAACTTCTTTAAAATACAGGAGAATTTAATGAGGGCAAGGGGCTCAGGGAATTAACCAGCGCATGGAAATCATTGCACACAAGCAATGGTTGCACTAAATCCTTAATCTTCTGTCAACAGCTCTTATTCATCAGCCAAATCTGCACAAATCAGAGAAAGACAAAAAAACTTAGAGCCTGCAAGTATAGGGCGGTATTGAATTGGTAAATATTGTAGAATGATTATTGTCACAGCGAGCTGCAGGTAACTGACACTATTCACTGACATGAAAGCAACTATGATGTCAATAAATAAGGAAAATGAGGAATGACAATAGAACCTTTTTCTTCACAAATGTCAGTCGACATATAATTAACAATTCTCAAGATTGCTAATTAAGAGATTTATATGAAGAATTGAACTGCTATTAGGTAAATCCAGTTTAAGGTTTGGGATAATAAGGTTTTGAAGTTCAGAGAATTGCCAAGCAAAGCAAACTTCGATTCTTCTAAAGTCTGATCAATTCTATATTCCTGCATCAACTAGCAGAAGAAAGGCCCCCACTGCAATGTCCATGAAAATCACCATCCTTTGCTTAAGAGAATCCATCCAGGGGGGCTTACCAACTGAAAATACTGTGAATTTGTCCAGGTTCAGAAACCAAAATAACCTCAGCACAGGAGCAATGAGATGTCAACAAAGAAAGGAAAAGACCAGGCAAATTACCTATAATAACATAATGACCTGCAGAAGCTGCAACAGTTTTTTTGGCACAAGCTAAGATGACAAAATAATAACGGTGCTTATTAATCCCAAATCCACCAGCCATCCTTGTTTTGTCTCCAAATAAACAGATTGCTTGCTGAATAATTGAGGATCACTCTGGCAGAATACTTCTATACCATCTAAATGGTGAACAGATGTTTCTTCCCTTCCAATTTAACCAGTAAATAAGTATCAAAAGCAAATGAAATGAACAGTCAAGCATGACTAATTATTTTGAACCAGCCCCACATACCTATCCTTTAATTATGCCAACATAACAACAATGTTCTTTACCCCAAAAGACAGTAACATACTGTTATGTATGTCAATGAATTATGCAGGTTGTCTTACTGAAATATCTGCACCTAGACTGTTGCTGAGCCACCATCGTATCATCTTTGAGCAGAGCAAGTAAAAAGACAATCTTTCCTTCAGAAACGCTTCCAACTATCACCAAATTCTCAAGGCAAGAATCCTCAATAACATAATTGAAAAATTAAAATTAAAAAAAAAATTAAAAAAAAGAGGCAAGTTAAGAGCATACTAGAAGGACAATTTGCATGAAGCATGCTAATAATAAACCATTTAAAGTACTGGTATGAAAACTTCCAAGTTCTTTCACCATTACAAAGAGATAAGAAATTACTAGATTTGTTCATTAACAGGGAGAAACAGTCATATTTAGAATGCCTAGAGCAAGACACATGAATCACCCTACACGAACCATGCACTTTCAAGTCCAACCCATTATGTACAGGGAGCCTCATAAACTGGCCGCCATGTAATTTATCTTAGAAATCCTCTACCTTCACCCATTATACCAGTACCCCCTTGGGTTTGTCTTATTCTGTTTATTATTCAACCAGTACATATCCTTCACAAAATACACTGGTGAGGGAAATGTGTAGAATTTGGTAGGAGAAAATATCATAGAATTTGGTAGACATGAATTGGAGGCACCCCACCTGCTAGAGTAAATGCAAATTTTAAAAAACCAACTCTCAGAAAGTCTTCAAATTGTTCAGGGTCAAACATACTGATGGTGAAGACATTCACATGCACAACATTAGCTATCAGAAGGTGTAAATAATATTTCACATCGATGTCAAAGATAATCCTAAATCCCAAGTCATCATCACTGATTACTATATACAAATTCAAAACCCCTCGTTGCTACTTCGCTTCTGCACGACTTTGCTTGATTCTGCCTCCTGCTTCTTTTAGATGACCTGCATAAAAACTCTGTTAGAATTATCTTTGCAGGACCAGAAGTTTCTCCCTTTTTTTAAAGAAAATGTGCAGTTTGTATTAACAAGAAAAAAACCAAGCTGGTATCAAACAATTAGTGTAAAAAAGATCAAAGTAGCCCCCAAGGTGCTTTGGGGCTGGATAGCATGCATTAGTCCAAACAATAGGCTTGGACATAAAAAAATGCACATCAAGCGCCAATGAATTAGAGCAAGGATGGATTGTGGGTCCTCTTAGCCTAATTTTAGTCATAGTAAAGTCAACATAACATTGGTTTTGGCCATAGGGAGTTTATCATGTGTTCATGCCAGAATAAATAGAATAGAGTTGCAAAAGTATTGAACCCCCAAGATGCTCTAAGGCTGGATAATATGCAGTAGTGCCGAGCAGCTTGTAACCCTTTATAAGTATCATTTTCTTTTTTCCTTTTTTTTTTTAAATTAATGCTGTGTTAGCTAGAAGTTGGTTAGCAACAAGATACACATTGTCTACATTCTCTCTCTCAAATTTCCGATATCTCTCCCTCTCTAAAATTTTTATCATGAAGTTATATCTCTAGGGCTTTTTCTATGATTTCTTTTTTATTCGACAGCTTTCATTGCTGTCATGCCTCTTTACTATTCTTGTGTAAGAATTATTTGAGACTTAATTGCACCCTTAATTGTTTCTAATTTTACAATAGTCAAGTTATTTTATTCTAGTTATTTTTCTAGCCTATCATCTTGTAGATTTCCAAAATTACTGGTACCAATAGCTCAAGAGCTCAAGCTCACTTGACTAAACAAACCAAGATTGATGAAGCCTCAAAGCCAAAGGGATTCAATGGTGAAGAGATAAAAAAATTGAGAAATCTACTACAATCTCTTGAGAAGTCTCCAGGATAGTTCATTAACTCTTTCAAGTAAATCTCTAATCTCATGATGCATTCTTCAAACCAATTCTGCACCAGCTCTTGGATTCTTGGCTTTGGAGCCATAGATTATATGACCTATGCCTCACACTTTTTCTATTCGTGTACTTTGTGCCTTATCAATAGAAAAATTTTGGTTGTAAATGATGCCCTTGCTACAATTGCTGGATTAGGAAATATCTATATTATCTCTCGATTTTCCTTAGAAATGTTCTTTATATGCCAAAATTGCCGGCGACCCCCATTCCTATTCAAAAGCTTTCTAATAACCTCAATTGCTGTGCTGTTTTTTCCTATGATCATGTTCTTTAGATCAAGTGAGGAAGATTAGACTTGTGATGGAAAAAAGACGAGCTCTATACCTTAAATTGTCTCAGAATACTATGAGCATCAGGTCTCCAAGAGGAAGATTGGACTCATCTGAAAAAGAACGAGCTTTATGATCTTAAATTGTTTTGGAATACTATGAGTAATGTGTCCATGTCATTTCTCGGTCTTTCCTCTAATAAAGATATTTCAGAATACTATTAGGTCTCAATGTCATTTCTTGGTCTTGAGCTTCGAAAGTTATGTTTTCTAAACAGTTTTGATGATTAGAATTCCTTGAGTTTCATTGTGATTTTTGTCAGTCAACAAAACATAACCCATATCTTATCCTATTAGTAATAAAAGGAATTTTTTTTTTTTTTCATTCATTTGGTTCATAGCGTATTTGAAAACCTTCAACTATACAAAACTTTTAAGGACTTGATGGTATGTTTCATTGATCGATGATTGCAAATGAGTGATGTAAATCTTTTTATTTACACAGGAAGCAAATGTTAGACAATACTTTAATCAAGTTTTACCACTTTATTTATAGACATACCCCCAACAAATTTAATTGAGAAAAAAATGACTATTCGAGGAAGATTTATAAATCTTACTAGGGAGAGGCTATTCTCACTGCTACACATGATAAATAAATTACCCTCACTAGTGTTAGACAATAAAAGCCCTATGGACATCCTTAACAGATTTTACGCTCGTTTCAGAACAAAAAGCGGCCTTATTAAAAGTTTTTGGTTGCACTGCATTACAAAACTTATTCAACCTTTAAAACAATAAGAGCCCTATGGATACCAATGTCTGGCTGTCTTTTCTTCTTTAGAACCATATGGCTAGCCTTCTATGAGTTGTCACCTTATTCATCCTCTAATTTCCATCAAATTCTCTTCTCTCACTTAACAAAACTTTATGAAAAGATAATTTCGGTGGAAAAAGACAGCATTTGTAGAAAACAGGTCCGCACACAACATAATAACCCTTTGGGAATCTAAAATGATAATTTGGTAGACAACCAAAATATCTGAGTCTTTCTCCAATCTCATGAACTACATTAACAAGTTTCCATTGGCCATGATGCTCTCTTCTAGCAGAGAAAATTTGGCACATAATGGACAATTCATTTATGGAAATTGTGCTTCAGAAGACACAAGGATAACATCACATTCAGCACTCAGCAGGCAAGACCTCTATCCCACAGTGCATCACTTCACCAGACATTATACTTGCCTCACTCCATATTAGATAAGTAGTTTGCCTTCCAATTTTTAAATGATTACAACATATAATTAACCAGTTTGAAGTACCTCGCCTTTCTATATCTCAATGTTTACAACATATAACTAACCAGTATGAAGCCACACTGGTACTTTGGATATATATATATGTGTCTATGTGAGTGTGGGGTCTAAACCCTAAAGACGAAAATATATTTGAGTATATGTTGAGACAATGAATCTCATATAATTTCATGGTAAATGATTTAAATTTTTGTTTGCAATGGCGTAGCCTGCTGTTATAATAACATCTGCTTACCACATAAAAGATAATTTTAGTCATCAAGATGAAATTTAGGCACCAGTGTGTCATGTTCTGTTGGGGAATGAGCATTCCGTTCTCCCCCTCTTTCCATTTCCACTATAGGTCGTTCTGCAAATGGAGTGGTTTTCTTTGGAAAAAGTATTTCACAGGGCAAAGAGATTTCCCTACCTTTCAAGGAATACCCATTCCTTAGTCCGGGGTAGACGGAAATGAGTTGCCCATTCCTAGAACTTAAATTGTAAATATAACCGACTAACCATTCCCAGCCACCACCTTCACTACAGCCCATCAACAACTGCAACCACAACCTAACAACCGTGGCAACTTCTGCCACCTCCAGAACCCACCAAACACTGAAACAATCAGCCAGAGCAAACCAGAAACAACCAACCATGCATTAACCTGGCAGCACCAAGACTACGACAAACAGCCTCAACACCATCATGACCCATATGGTCAAAGAACAAACCACAAAATCACTTAGCAAAAGCTATCCATTTTGAGTGCCATCACACAATGCATCACGATTCAAAAGCCACAGCAACCACCAAGGTCACACTGACAGGCAGTTGGCCATCTAGGTTGCGAAGGTGAGAATCAGAGGTGGGCTACCATCTGGATCATGGAGGTGGTCTTCCTTGTAGACCCATGAGAGAGATGGATAAATAGACAGACAGACAGACAGACAGAAAGAGAAGCAAGATAGAATGGAGAGAAAAAAAGAAGTGAAATAACCAATACACTGTTGCAGCAACCCATTGTGTGCTTGCACAGGGTCATAGTCCAATGATCATTTCCTTTTTTCACCAAAGACTATCTCCTAGTAAAACAAAAATGGGGGCATTTTTCCATTTTCACTTCCCGACTATCCATTTATTACACTTTGGTCCAACCGGACATGGGAGTTCAAGTATCCCATAGAATGAAATGCTCATCTCATCCTTGATTCTTTTCCCAAAACCAAATTTCTAGTAGGGGTTTCTAGATGTTCACTAATCACTACTGCACAGCATTGTTCTGAGAGATAACTTGCTTTTTCAGCCACGATAAGACCTTCCCACACAAACCCCAGTATTTTTAACTATTTAATGAAGCAATTATCAAAAGACAGCATGCAAAATCTGCATCAAGAAATTCATACAGCTAATGCCAGCCAGAAGGATATGGTGGTCATATTTGTATTTAACCCACAACAACAATGTAAAGCAATTCATATACAAGTTTAGGATATCATCTGCTACTAATTCTAGCTTATCACCCAGAACATCTAGTCAAACCCATAAAGTATAGACAGAATTCAACAAGGAGATTAATATGCCATCTCCACATGGTGATGGTGATTCAAAATGCAACACACTAGGCCAGACAATAAATAAAGTGCAGGATGCTACTAAATAAGTAGGTCAAAAAGCAGAAGCACTTTCAAAGTGCAATCTATCAATGCTTTTTAAAAGAATAGACTCTACGCTGCTCAAAATGAAATAGATTCATAAGCCTGCAATAATTATTCTTCAAAAATAGAGTAATCTCCAAACCCTATGGATCAAAACAAAGAGATTGCAGCAGCAAAAGCAATAAGGAACAATAAGATAATAGGATATATCCACCAATGAAAAAGCAATAGCAATCTCACCATTTCAACTGATTAATCCAAACTTGAAGTCCTGGTTCCACCAGTTTTTCCATTACTGCTCTCCTCTTTCTTAACCCAAACCATCTCTCTACCACTATCCTTCTTTTCCTTTCCCGTGCCATCAAGTAACCTACTATTTTTAATGTGCTTCCATTGGATTCCTCTACTGTATGTCATCCCATTTCTACCCCCACAACCAGTCAGTCTATGTGCAAAACTCCCCAGTTTCTCCCTATTCTCCTTAACTACAGTCTTCAAACTCTCACTCTCCTTCCCCAGCTCAGTTTTCATTCCATTACTACCTCTTTGACCATTTCCATATGGCACTGTTGAATGCCTCAATTTCTCCTCAACAACTCCAACTTCATCCTTTGAAACCTCAATCTCTGCCCGGATTTTATTTTCATTTTCCTTCTTTTCCTCAATTTTCATAACATTCCTCAATATGCCCTCAACAGCTACATCATCATTCTTCCAAACCTCACTCTCTGCCCTAATTTCATTCTCGTTCTCCTTCCCTGGTTTGATTTTCTCTCCATTCCTCATATTCTCCTCAACAACTCCATCTTCATCCTTCAAACTCTTACTCTCTGCCCTAATGTTACTCTCATTATCCTTTGCTGGTTTGCCTTCCATCCCATTACTCCCTCTCAAATCATTGGTATATTGCATTGACAAATTTCTCACTTTCTCCTTCTCATCTCCTACTTCCCCCTTCATGCTCTCACTCTCTACCCTAATTTTACTCCCTTTCTCCTTCGACAAACCTACTTTCATCTCCATGTCCGTACTTTCCACCATCACTTCTCCGCGCTTACCCCGAATCTTCACACCATTCCTCTCACTCCTAGAGTTTCTGACTACTGAAACACCCTTCTTCTTCTGCACCTCCCCTTCCACCACTGTGTTCCCTTCATTTTCCATTTTTTTCTCATTTTCTGATCTCACGTTTAGCTTACTACCCGATTTTCTAATCACCGAATCATCCTTCTTTGCATCCTCTTCTGTCGAAAAATCTTTTTTACCAACATTTTTTTCTCCTCTTGCTTTCCACTTTCCCTTCTTTTTACTCCTAGAGTTTCTAGCCACCTGAACTTTATGCTTCTCTACTTCCTCGTCCACCGCATCTCCCTTCTCTGCTGGCATGTGCATTTCACCAACACGTTCCTCCTCTTTTGCCTTCCCCTTTCCTTTCCGGTTTCTCCTAGGGTTTCTAACCGCCTCGACTCCCTCCTCCACCACATCCTTCTTCTCCTCCACCGGCACGTGCATTTCGCCAGCATTTTCCTCTCTTCTTCCACTCACCGTTCCCTTACTCTCAGCCCTAGGATTTCTCGCCATTCCAGCTCCTTCTATCCCTGCTCTTAACTTCACCGCTCCGTCCATCATCGCCGTAGAACTCACAGCCACTGGCGAGCTCTCTCCTACCACCTCATCCGGCACCTTTATGTCACCTTCGTTCCTCTCTCGTCTCCTTCCGTAATCCTTCTTCTCCTCATTTATCAACTCAGAATCATCGCTCTTTCTCTCCTCCATCGCGACATTTCCATAAGCCAAAACCTCCTGTTTTAATCTCCGATCAACGCCATAGCTCCGATACATACCTCCGATGACCTGAGGGTGGCTTCTCTGCCACACATTCCGATCATCTCGCCAGTTAGAAATATTAGTATATGGTTTCGGCCAGGAATCGACCTCGTTGCTATGATTATACGGAGTTCGTCCTCCTCCTCCTCCTCCTCCTTCTCCTCCTCCTTCATCGTGGCTGGAATGCAAATGGAATAGTTGCTGATTCTGCTGCTGCGATTGTAACTGTTTTAGGTTCTCTTTCTCTTGTTGTAGTGGTCTCTCGTTCTCTAAGCGATCCTCTTCTTCTTGTTGTTTCTTCATCCATCGTGCTTTGAGGTCGAGGAGTGAGGTGTAGTTTTGAGTAAGCCACGGTCCTTCGCTCCAGTCTTCGTCTTCCATTGCCTAAGTACTGCGTGTGCGCGAGCGCGCGTGAGAGGGGGGGTGGCGTTACGGGGACAGGAGAGAGAGTCAAGGGACCTTGTGAAGTAGTGCGAGAAACTTGGCTGATAAGAGAAAGGAAAGGGAGAAATCAAGAGAGAGAAAGATTTTATAATTGATTCATCACTAACCATCATAAGCTGTATCTATAGCAAAGTTTTTATGCCCATTTATAAGTTAGGTTCTGTTTTTAACTTCTCAACGAAGCTAGGAGGGATGGAAGTTATGTGGGCCATAAATGAAACAAAAAGTGACAAAAGTAATCTAAGGAAAATGACTTTTTACTATTATGAAAAGTGAAAATAGAATAAATGTTGGAAATATTTTATTTTTCCTGCCTAAAGTAAATAAGAGAAGAGAAGAGTATGTAAGACCATCATTAAATTGCCTTATTATTTTGAATTATCAATTTAAATCAATCCTCTTTGTAAGGGCATTTTAGTGATTTAAAACTTTCATGAAAGTGAATCAAAAGGAAATATTTTATTTTTCCTGCCTAAAGTAAATAAGAGAGGAGAGAAGAATATGTAAGATCATCATTAAATTGCCTTATTATTTTGAATTATCAATTTAAATCAATCCTCTTTGTAAGGGCATTTTAGTGATTTAAAACTTTCATGAAAGTGAATCAAAAGTGAAAATCAGTTATAAGATGATGAATTGCATGCTAATTATTTACTTACATACAAATAGTTGAAAAGGTGATCAAAATGAGGTTTAGGTAAATAATAATTAGAGACAAAAGTGCTTGTATTGAATCTGTGTACATCGAGGAATAAATTTATATGGTAGGATTACTATAGCTGGTCGATCACATGCGATAGGCGTAGTGGTCGATTTGAGAGAAGTTTTGAATTGATGACACGTATAGGATGCCGTAGAAAAAGGCGTGGGAGGAAGAACAGGCAAACCCGATTTCTTGAGTAGCAAGTGCGACAGAAGATCAAATCAAGTAGACTCGATCATTCTTGACTCGTTCTTAATAGAATATGTGTTTTGGTCTTTCATGGAGATATTTCAACAAAGGAGTCTAATATATGTTTACCATTCCTACAAAAAAAAAAAAAATTACCAATATACAAATCATATGAAATTATTACCAATATACAATTGTTAAATCGCGTTTAGAAAACAGGATAAAAAATTTTATACATAAATCGCGGTATTAAGTTTTAATACCTTACCTATATTGCGTTTATGAAACTTGATATATTATTTTTTATAAAATATCGTATTTTAGTATTGCGATATAGGTATGATATCGAAAAATATTTCAAACACCTTTTTCTCTTTCTAGGGTATGTCTTCTCTTTCCTCTCCCTTTCTTTTTCTCTCTCTCCTACCACACTCTCTCTCCCCTCAGTCATCTTTTTCTGACACACTCCCTCCCTTTCTCATGTCTTTCATATTGTATATCGCGTCTTATAATTGCGATACACATGATATCGCGATTATAAGACGCTATATATATACGTATAATATTTATTTTTATATCCTGATTATAAGAAACGATTTTAATACTGTATATTGATAATTATTTTTAATTTAACCGTATTTGAGTAATTATTTTAAATAAGTACCTTAAATTAAAAATTATTTCTTCAGCAGAGTATCTGCATTGCTCTGAATCTTAACAATCTATAAAATGATCCCAAATGAGAGGAGAAGCATCTTATTTATAGATGTTAGAGGCTAACAGTAGCCGTCGGATAAATTCGGATAGTTGGTTGAGATGAAGTATTGCTTGCAGCCATTGGATCTCTTTCATGAATCCGACGGCCATAATCTATTCCTTCTTTTATGTATGTGGGCATGGGATTTAGATATGGGCCTAGAATAAAATGAAGCCTTTTATAATAAAAATAGAGCCCATTTTCTTATTTAAATATCACATCTTTAATATAAAATAGAATTAGGCTCATTTTATTCCAATAAGTCCTATTTTAGCCAAATAAAGCTCAAATTAACTCATGAAAATATTTTTTTAGTCTACTTTTCGCACACGAGAAATCCGAATAAGGCTAAGAGTGGAATAAACCGGTTCGACGATCCCCGTTCAGCCTACCAAGTCAAATCTCCCTGTGACATCCCTTATTGGACTTGGTCTTCTAAGCCATGTCACTAGCCCAGAAGATTAGTCCATGGTATTAAGTTAGGCCAAAAGCCCAATTACCGAAATAATCCTCTACATTTTGCCCACTGGCCAAAAGCTCCTTTAACAAAGTCATAAAAGGGGGTTTTGAGCATTTGATTAAGTAGATGTTCTCTTCAAAATTGTTGTAGAACACTAATAAGAAATAAAAGCCCAAATCAACCTATGAAGAAATTTTTGGAGTCTACTTTTTCGCACATAAGAAATCCGAATAAGACTGAGAGTAAAATAAACCTGTCAGATGATCCCTGTTTTGAGCCTACTAAGCCAAATCTCCCTTACAACATTCATTATTAGACTCAGTTTTCTAAGCTCTGTCACTAGCCTAGAAGACGAACCCTGTAAACCCCTAATTTTTACATAATCTAATTTTGATAATATGATATAAAATCTTGAAAAGCTTTTGAAAAAGTCACACAAATCACTCCAGATTTTTTTAACAGTTGAAGAATGCTAAAATACGAATGCTTTAATTATAGTCTAAGAAATTTGAATCGTCATTAACAAAAATTTCCTTTAAGTTTTCGTAATTAATGAGCAATGGTAAATTAACAAAGTAATTATTAAGACTCCGTTAAATTTAAAGGAACTATAAATCAATTTCGAAAAATAATTAGAAAAACAATAAATATGCCTTGAAACCTCTCAAATAAGACTCATGTAATAAATCACTAAGAAAAACCATAACTGCAGCAAATAAAGATAGATACATCTATAGATTCAGCAAACACGTATAATTACATAATGTTAAATAAGGAAATTTTCAAAGTAATCATAAATAATTATTTTATAGATTTATAATTAAAAAAGATTGTAACCCCTTAAAGAAGCTAATAATATCACCTTCTTTACTAAGTAAAACCCTTGGAAGTCATTCAAATCATATAAATAAGTTATTATGTAACAAATTATCCAGAATATAAAACAAGTAATTATAATCAAATAGAAAAGCTCTAATAATAAGAATAATAATAATAATAATAATAATATGGAAATATATATATATATTTTTTTTCTTACCAATTTAATCATGTCGTTATCCTAAGCACATGATACATAAAAAATATATGACAAACTATTATTACAATTTATATTAGTGGTATTAATAATACCAAAAGTATATTGTGACTAACAATATATATTGTAGTAAAAATAAAAAAAAAATTATTTTGCCATGTGGTAAATAATAATATCATCCTTGATCTACATATTAAAACAATTTTAATAAGTTAACAATATTAATATTACAGTTAGAATGCAACCGGGATGGGTTTAGGACGGGTATACTAAAATTTGAACCCGAACCCGATACCCAATAGGATTCCCAAAACCCGTCCCAAACCCTATAGGGTTTTTGTCCATGAACCCAAATCCCGCTAGACAAACCCTATAGGGTACCTGAACCTGAACCAAAACCCGATATAAAATTAGAGTCATTATACAATAGAATATTTAAAAACGTCATTATAATTTTTATTTCATATTTTTCTATTTCCGATCCATTCCCACTTTATAGGCTAAGAAAAATACTCTTATCATTACTCATGCAATCTTTTTATAAAATCCCAACCATTTTCATGGGAAGAAAATCATTGAATGAAATAGTACACAACGGGAGTGAGAAGCTTAAATTTGAGAAGAGTGAGCTAAGACTAAGACTGAAAGTGAAGACCATAGAGTATTAGTCTACTGTTCAAGGGTTTTTTACTTTTTCTAAATGATTTTATAAAAGAGAAAAAAAAAAGCTTCACAATTAATGGAGCACAGCTGGTTAATTTCAGAAACTAGGCTAACATAATATATATTTATATATTTAAACGGGTTTGGGTTTCCCAACGGGTTTTATGCTTGTCCCAAAACCCATCCAAAAACCCTATAGGGTTTTATTATTGATCCCAAAATACATCCTAAAACCTATAAGGTAATACCCTATAGGGTATTTATTTGGTTGGGCGGGTCGGGTATCCTATAAAAACCCACCTGCTTGCATCCCTAATTACAATAATCATGATAACTTATCAACTTATAACAATGCTATCTGATTCTTACCCAACTTTGTAATTATGATAAGCACCGTTATAATTTAATAATTATAGTAATAGTTTATACATAATCACAATATCAATACAACATATAATATAACAAGATCCTAAGATTAATTAAGAAAACTTATAATTATTAGCACGAACTACGTACCTGACAATCATTTGATATGAAAAAAACCATATAATTATAATAGAAAACAAGCGAATCAAGAAATATGATAATATTATATTAATTAAAAGTATACAAAAAAAATTAATTGGAATTTCAGAAAAATAAATAAAACACATCGTGATCCCTAAAATTCGAATTAGAACTGAAAGCTTGAACCATATTAGATTAAGCCAAAAATGTCATAAATCTTAGATCGAATAAATTAAATCTTACAACCCTATAATATCATATAAATTAAAGTAAAATTGGATTTTCAAAAATTCGAAACCTTAGAACCGTAAAACGGGATCTAACAAAGATTCAATAACCCTAAGATATCAAATGAACTAAATAAAGCATGGAACCCTAAAAAGTAAATCGTATAGCAAAAACATATCACCAACAAAACGATCCAATAACTTAATCAATACAGAAACCCTATGCTAAACAATTTATCTATTTGAACTCTAACATGCAAATCGATGTGTTACATCTAAATAATATCTATTAATAAAATACTAAGAAATAATTTCCTATAATTGAAAAATCTCAAAATTTTACGGTAATCTTATAAGTAGAAGCTTAGACTCGAAAACGAACTAGAATCCTAAAGACAAACCAAGTCAACCGTAAATCCAGACTCGATCAGACAACGTCTAAAACCATAAATAATAAATTAATTAGAAAAATATTTTGAACTCAAATTATGAACATATATATATGTTATATATCCTAAAAAGATCAGAGAACCCAAAAATTTGATCGTTTTAGACCTTTACAAGATCAATTTTCGTATCCGTATGCGAACATGTAGACGAGATAAAATATTCCGACAATTAATTTATACTAGAAAAATATTAAGGTACTCATAAAATATCAGATAAAAATTTTTCGACTCATAAAAATATCAATTATAGCCTGTATACATGTATTTTATCTCTACCGGTAATCTACTATTTTACTATTACTGTTGATTGTCTTTTCCTTCTGAATTTGCAGCATATATGGCTATCATATTTTCTTATTTTTTTTACATCTATTCCTATAAAATATAGCCTAATACCTATACATATAATCTATAATACATAAAGACATATTGTCCCTTCAATTTGATTTTTTTTTTTCATTATTTTCGCTTCCCATGGAAGCAATTCATGCCTGGAACAGCAGGAAGACAGCAGCTATTTCATTTTTTTTAACATCCTCTAGAACCCTCAATCATGTCTATATAGACTCCCTTCATGTCATAACTTCACACCATACTTCTCCTCTTATTTTTCTCTCTTTTCTCTCTTCTTTTCTCTCCATTCTTTCTCTTGCTGGCGTAATTTTCAGGTGGTTGGTGCTGCTTCATTTTTCCATCTTCAAACATCTCTTTGCTTCATCATTTAAGGCATATACATCTCCTATATCATCCTAATAGCTTTAGTTATGATTTCATGCTTCTTTTCTTGCCAAAACCTTTCTATTTTGCTCAAAATATTGAGATATCATGATAAATGTAAACCATGCCATGTCAAGTTATAATCTTACAATATTTATTTTGTCTTATATTATCATCTAATCTACCTTCTAATATTCATGCCTATAGTTATGTATATCTTGCTCACATTTTTTTTTATATATTGTCATCTATTCTAGCTTCCCATATTTATATTTATAGTTATGTATTTCTTTTTTATTTTGATATACATCATCATCTAATCTAACTTTTATGTTTATATCTATAGTTATAGATATATCTTGCTCATTTGTTATATATTGTCATCTAATCTAACTTTTCATATTTATATCTATGATTATGTATATCTATAAGAGCATAAAGCTCACTAACCTAACTTTTATTTATATTTTTCTTTTTTTTCTTACTTTTATATAAAAGACTGCTCTATATCTAGTCTTGGACCGAAATCTGTAAACCCCCAAAGTTTTACGATCGATTAAGCTTAAACCATAATCAAAAGGTCAACCGGAAACACTAAAGTTAACAAACCTTAGTTAGACGTAACAGTTTAAGTCTGACAATCCCGTGTTCGCAACCCTAAGTGAGTAAATAAGAGATTAGTATGTAGAATAGTTCATTATAACATAAGAAAGCTTAAAATATCATATTAGTAAAACCGCAAATCGTTTTGAACCTAAACGGATGCAGTTTTCAAAAAACGTGTCCTAGGGCTCGGAATAGTAAAAATATTCTGAATATACCATTAGATTCGCAAAAATATCAGTTTTATAATATTTCGATAAGTAAAAATATCAGATATGGCATTTATACGTGTATTTTCTTACTACCGATACTTTATTAGTCATATCTACTTTACATTACACTATTCATTATTATTCTACACTATTCATTATTATTCTACACTATTCAACTTATACAACTACCAGAAATATACGTCAGCACAAGAAGCCTAGCTGGCTTAGAGATTTTGTGTAACAGAAATACATAGGATTTACATCTGTATTGTAACAAAAATATATAAAGAATTTACAGTTGTAATGGCATCTTAGAGGAACGAATCTCAAACAGAATTGTAGAGATCTAAAACAGATTGTAAAACACAGCTGTAAACAGCATAATAACATTCTATAAATAAACGAAACAGGGAAAAGGATGAACTTATTCCCTTGCAAATTAGTAAGTCTTGTGACTTTGGGAGAGTGGCTTCTCGAATAAGCCTGTAAACCACCTGCATGTCCTTGCAAATCCATTAAACAAAGAGATAGTTAGGAAACGGAAGGAACCCTAGAACGAGTTAAAGAATATTAATAGAGGCGAAGCTTACCGAGAGTGAGTTTGAAGGAAGAGAATAGGGTTCGGTTTCTCTTAGGGTTAATTTGGCACGGTTTCTGTGGGTTGGGCTAATATTTTAGTGGACTTAGCCCATTATTTGGTGCTCTCGTTCCCGAATCATCCTCCATTGTTGCCTTCATCTTGCTTTTCCATTCTTCTTGAGTTGTTTTTTTTCATCCATGGCACCTGATACAAGAAACACTTTGTTGGAAGACAGATTGGACAACAACAATTAAATCAAGAATTGGATCAGAAAATTTCACTCATTATGGATTCTATTCAACAGAAATTTTCTACATTGATGAATGAACAGAATCAGACTCATTCTCCTCCTTTTGTTAATGAATCATCATCTTCCATCATCGAAGGCAATGATCTATTAAAAGGCATCAAATTGGAAATTCCCAAATTTAATGGGGAAGATGTTTGTGGTTGGGTATTCAAAACAGATCGGTTCTTCAATTTTCGTCATATTCAGGATGAACAGCGCATCACAATTGCCTCTTTTGCTTTAGAGGGTGATGCTTTAGACTGGTATCAATTGATGTATGATAATCAGCAATTAAATTCCTGGACTAACTTCGAGAAATCAATTCAGGATCGCTTTGGTCCTTCATGATATGAAGACATTCAGGGTCACTTTCTAAATTAACTCAAACCACAACTGTTTCTGATAACCAGTCTCAATTTCATCATCTTTCTTTTCTTACTAGTTGCTTCATTTCAGGTCTTAAACCTGAAATTAGGCGAGAAGTTCAAGTTGCGAGGCCTTCTTATTTACTAAATGCGATGTCTCTGGCATGCATTTATGAATCTAAATTTGCAGATACATATAAGCCATCATATTCTAACCATTTCTGCAAACACAACCTTTACTCTAATTCTTCTAACATTCAATTCTCTAAACCTCTACCTAAATACCCTTCACCCTTACCCACTTCTACCGTTACTTCCTCTCATTCTAGTACACCTAAACCCACCATTCCAATTAAAAAGTTGACTCTTGAAGAGATGGTTCAGAGAAGGGAAAAGGGTTTATGCTATAATTTTGATGAGAATACCATCGCAATCATAAGTGTAAACCTAAATTTTTGCTAGTGATGAGAAACGATGAGGAGGAGATGCAAATGCTGTTCATGAGGATATGCTTGATCCACATATAGACTATGAGGATGCAGGGAATAAGGAGAATTCAGGGATGATCAGTCTGTGCTTTGGCTGGGATGTCTATTCCAAAGACTTTGCGATTTCAAGGTCAGATTAACAATCATCACTTCTCTATTCTAGTTGATACTGGTAGTACTCATAACTTCTTACAATCTAAATTAGTGAAACATTTAAATTTGACTGTATTACATACTGCATCACTCAATGTTATGATTGGCGATGGGACAAAATTGGTATGTGAGGGTCAGTGTTTGGATGTTCCCCTGGTTATTCAAAGAATTCAATTTCGTGTTCCATTTTATATTCTTCCTATTGAAGAGGCTGAGATTGTTTTGGAAGTACAATGGCTTAAGCAATTGGGTCCTATGACCATTGATTATAATGTGTTGACATTATCATTTGTTAACATGGGCGAAAGGGTGTCTCTATCAGGTGAAACTTCTTTTCCGTCAGTAGTTACTGCACATCAATTGCAAAGGATGTTCAATATGAATGCAGTAGCCTACTGTTTTTCTTTGGAGGCTCAGAGGGGAGATTCTGCAATTAAATCCACCAATTCATGAAGTGTTGGGCAAATTTGCTAGGATTTTTGAGACACCTTCATCATTGCCTCATTTATGCCAAGTCCAACATCGAATTTTTTAAATGAGGGGACTCAACCTATAAATGTCAAACCATATAGGTATCCTCATTTTCAGAAAAACGAAATTGAGAAGCAAGTGAGAGAAATGTTGGACTAGCGTCTCATTCGGGATAGTATTAGTCCTTTCTCTTCACCAGTGTTATTGGTTAAGAAAAAGGATAGAACTTGGCGTTTTTGTATAGATGATCGTGCTTTAAACCAAGCTACTATTAAGGATGAGTATCCCATACCCACTGTGGATGAACTACTGGATGAGTTACATGGAGCCACAATATTTTCTAAACTGGATTTGCGATTTGGATATCATTAGATTCGTATGCACGAGGGAGACATTGGAAAAATAGCATTCAGAACTCATGAGGGTCATTATGAGTTTCTTGTAATGCCATTTGGCTTGAGTAATGCTCCGGCTACTTTTCAAGCCACTATGAATAATATTTTCAAGCCTCATCTTAGAAAATTTGTTATAGTTTTCTTTGATGACATTTTGGTTTATAGTTCATCAGTAGATTTACATGTTCAACACTTGGCAGTGGTGTTTCAGATCTTATTGGATCATCAGTTTTACTTGAAACAAAGCAAATGTTCTTTTGGTCAATCTAGATCGACTATTTGGACTATTATACATAAATTGGTGAAACCAGATCCAACAAAAGTTGAAGCTGTTAAAACTTGGCCTAACCATCTACAGTAAAAGGATTGAGGGCTTTCTGGGTTATCAGGATATTATAAAATTTAATCAGAAATTATGCCTCTATTGCGGGCCATTAACACATATGTTACAAAAAGTTCGATTTTCATGGAATACAGATGCTACTTAGGCTTTTGAGCAGCTCAAACACACATTGTGTGAGGCTCCAATATTAAAACTACCAGAGTTTTCACAACCTTTTACAGTGGAAACAGATGCATCAAGAGTGGGGATAGGTGTTGTCCTTCTTCAGCAAAATCAACCAGTTGCATATTTTAGTAAAAAGCTTCCAATGCATTTAAGAAAAGCTTCTACCTATGTCAAAGAGCTATATGCAATCATTGAAGCTATAAGGAAGTGGAGACAGTATTTGTTGGAGTCCATTTTTCTATGAAAACTGATCATTGCAGTTTAAAGGAAATATTGACACAGACTATTCAAACTCCAGAACAGCACAAATATCTCTCTAAGTTGTTAGGTTATTCTTATTTCATTTCTTATAAATTGGTCAAGACAATATTGTGGTTGATTCACTTTCCAGGCAAATTGATGAATAGGGCCACCATTATGCTTTTTCAATGCCACAATTTTGAATTTTTGAGGACATTAAGCAAGAATATGCTACTTTACCAGCTTTTCAATATCTATTATCTGACTTACAGAAGGCAAACAAATGAAATGGTCTTACATGTGAATGACTTATTATATTTAGACTCGATTGTTTTTGGTGCCTCAATCCAAAGTCATTCCTCTTCTACTCCAAGATTTCACAGTTCACCCTGCTTCAGGTCATTTGGTGTGCTTAAGACCTATAAACTCGCTTCTGATTTTTTTGGGAAGGTATGAAAAAGGATGTGGAGAACTATATCATAAAGTACTATTGTCACAAGTCAATATTGACTTGATCACCGGCGGTCTATTACATCCTTTACCTATCCCTAAGCGAGTGTAGGAAGATGTTAGAATGGATTTCATCACATCTCTTCCTAGGTCTCAAGGGTTCACAATAATATGTATGTAGTCGATTGACTATCCAAAACTGCCATCTTGGGTCTTACCTTATTTTTGCTCTTAAGTGGCAACATTATTCATTCAAATGGTTATTAAGCTACATGGTTTTCCATGCTCTATTATTTCAGATAGAGATCCGTCTTTACTAGCATTTTGAAGGAATTGCCATCTTAGTGGAACTAAGCTGCACATGATAGTGCATATCATCCTCAATCGGATGGTCAGAAGTGTTGAACAAAACATTGAACACTATCTCAGGAGCTATGTTATGGATTATCCAAGGGACTGTCGTTTTCTGCCATGGCAGAGTATGCTTATAAATGTTTCTTTCATGAAGGAGCACAATGTACCCCCTTTGATATTTGAAGATCACCTCCTTCCATACCATCGTATATCAGGAAGTTCACTATTGGAAGCCATAGATGAAGACTTAATTCAGCGAATAAAGCTTTACAGCTATTGAGGGACAATTTAGCTAAAGCACAAAACCGAATGAAACAGCTAGCTGATAAACATCGTACTGATGTTTCTTTTGCACCAGGAGATTTGGTATATCTTAAGCTTCATCCCTACAAACAAAAGTCTCTTAGTTATGGGGTTCATAAACTCTCTAAAAGATATTATGGACCCTATCGAGTTCTCAAGAAGGTGGGAACAGTAGCATATCAACTCGAGCTTCCATCTCATGCTCGTATACATGATGTTTTTCATGTTTCCTTACCTAAGAAGGCTACAGGTGCCTCTCAACCATCTCCACAATTACCTCCAAGGTTAAATAGTGGTTATACTGCTCTACAACCACTCACAATTTTGGATTCCCGAGTCATTCTAGTCAATAATCAACATGTTCGACAAATATTGGTTCAGTGGGCCGGGTTACTTCCAGAAGCAACAACTTGGGAAGATTTTGACCACTTTCAACTGACCTATCCAGATTTCAACCTTGCGACAAGGTTGCTTTTCCAGATGGGAAAATATGACAACTACCAAAAAATATCATCAGCATAAGCCTAGCTGGCTTAGAGATTTTGTGTAACAGAAATACATAGGATTTACATCTGTATTGTAACAGAAATATATAAAGAATTTACAGTTGTAATGGCATCTTAGAGGAACGAATCTCAAACAGAATTGTAGAGATCTAAAACAGATTGTAAAACACAGCTGTAAACAGCATAACAACATTCTATAAATAAACAAAACAGGGAAAAGGATGAACTTATTCCCTTGCAAATTAGTGAGTCTTGTAACTTTGGGAGAGTGGCTTCTCGAATAAGCTGTATACCACCTGCATATCCTTGCAAATCCATTAAACAAAGAGATAGTTAGGAAACGGAAGGAACCCTAGAACGAGTTAAAGAATATTGATAGAGGCGAAACTTACCGAGAGTGAGTTTGAAAGAAGAGAATAGGGTTCGGTTTCTCTTAAGGTTAATTTGGCACGGTTTCTGTGGGTTGGGCCAATATTTTAGTGGACTTAGCCCATTATCAACCATTTCTACTTTTTCTAACACCTATCCTTACACTCTACACCTATTATCTTTTTTTTTTTTTTTTTACCTTTCTCATAAATTTATATCACATCTATCTTACTTATTATTACATTTAATTAACAAAAATACAAAAATAAAAAAATAAAACTCTCTCCCATCTCTCTCATCAAGGCCAACACCTACCCCCCACCCCCGTCTTCTCCCTTTTTCTTATTTTTTTTCAATTTTTTTCTTTAATTAAATCACATAATTTCACTTATCATTTTCCTATAAATAAACCCCCCTCTTTCACTTCTTACACACTTTATCTACCCATAAATTCACTACTAAAACTCTCGAACAATTTTCTCTCAAAACACTCTCTCAAAATTCTCTCAAATACTCTCAAACTTCCTTCTACATACACAAAACCATTCACACATACTACTCCAAATCCTCTTTAGAAAAAAAAAAAAAAAATTCTTTCCATAATTCTTTCTACCATGTCATATAACTTTACATGACCATGGTGTGAGTTTCCTAAACTTAATCTTATGGAAGCTACACTATGTTCATGAATATGTATTTATATTTTTTATGTTGTTCATATTATTGTTGTTATTATATATAACTAAATATAATTATGTATCTATAATATATATATATATCTTTAAGAGCATTAAGCTCTCTTATAATTTATTTACTTTTATGCAAAGCAATTTATTTATTTTCTTTCTTTGCAATTTATTTATGTCATGTTGTTTTAAGACTAGTTCTTATCAAGTTAAAACAATTTTCTCTCTTTTGTTTTCTTTTCTTATAGGGACTGATCTATTTCTTAGTCCAGGGAGCCTTGAGAAAGCTAAGACTCCAATAGTTGACTTTATTTATTATTCATTATATTAGATTTGCTTGCTAGTATTCTCATGATCATGCACATAAAGATTGTTGTATAAACTTTCAGGCTTCAAATATGCTTTTTGCAAAAAAAAAAAAAAAGATTTTATCACCTAAGAATGGTTCTATATGAAATTTAGAATCTATGATTTAATAAAAGTAAGTCTATTCTTTTCAAAACTTTAGGAAGAACTCACTATAATTTTGAAGCTACCATTGTTTTGAAAAGTTTTTCTTAAATCATTTCTATATTAAATTGTTTTCCAAAAGAAGATGACTTTTGATATTAAAATGTTTTCCATAAAAACATAATATAAAGGAAACCCCATAAAAAGGGAAATGAGAGTTTTCACGCCAAAATTTTCCAAGTAATGGTCAAAGAAAAATTGAATAGAAAACTAATAGGAAAAGTAGCACTGATATTGAAAGTTTCGGAAAAGAAAATAGAGAAATTTATTTAAAAAGTCATTAAGGAAATAGTAAGATAAACACAAAATAATTCTTTGAAAAAAAAAAATCAAAATATCCATTTTAAAGGATTTACAAAATGGATTTCTTGTAAATTATGGTTTTCTAAACTTTTAACTAATTGTTTTTACTAAAGAAATTTTGGTTGGACAACAAATACTTAAGCATGGATGAAATATGAGTTATATATCTATAAAAAGGAATTTCTCAAATATATAGATAACTAAGTATTTATCAAATCAATTTTTATATGATTTGAGGTTTGAAACAAATGCTTTTAGGATGGGAAAATTCGTAGTGAATCTTATCGCCACTGTTTCGGAGCTCAAATGACCTAGTTTGATGAAAATAGTTTTAGAAATTGATAGAGCTTTTTGAATAGGTAGAAATCAGTATATTATATGCATAATTCCGAATTAAAATAACCAAGTTATGGCCATTTTAAGTTGGAATCATCTTCTATATGAACTTTGACATTCTTATGACATAGTTTTGTCAAATTATCAAGAAATACTCATTTTGGGTATTTTCCTTGACTAGGTGATCCCGAGGAAGAATACCCGTATCCCGAGGATTATTTCAACTAAGTGGATTGTTTGAGCAACTCATCCATTTAGAAGAAGTATCGCCAAGGCAACGTGGGTTTATTTCCTCAAATACGTTACTTAATTGTGCTTGTAGTTTAGTCGCACTAGAATTAAGGAAAGACAAATTGATATGTATGTAAAAATTGTTGAAAGAATTCTAAGAATATCGAGGTAGAAATTGATTGTAAGTAATCATTTGTTTTAGTATAAAACTTGATATGTATAAGATTCTATTATCACCTTAAAATTGATAATAATGATGCTATGATATCTTAAATAAATTGATTCATGCATACCACGAAGTAAGTCACATTGCATGGGGTTATTATCCTTGGGTGAAAAGGATAGTAGCATGGTCAAAAGCAACACTTGGCGGCTATGATCGAAAGCGATTGCTTGGTGAACATGGAATTAAACCAATGCTTGGCAATAAACTAGAAGCATGGCTCAACCCGAGTAGACTTAATATGCTGGTAATGATCGAAAGTATAACTTAACTAAAACTACTCGTTTTGAGATTACTTATTACCAATCCCCGAATAGAAGGCATAAATCCATTCAACATATAGTTCTCGAAAAAATATGCCTTGCTTGCTCTCGTGTATGTTGCCTTTCACTTGAATGCTTAAATAACTTGTTTAAATTTTACTACACAAGAATTTGCTTATGGAAATAATTCTCATTAAGTCTATTAGCTTATACCTCTATAGATATCTTTTGCAGTTTAACTATTTGTGGTTGAGGCCACGCGGACCTTGCAGCCAGGTATTTTTCCCCTTTTTTTTTAAGGAATTTTTAGATGAAGTTTAGCATTAGTTTGGATGTAGACTTCATAGAAAATTTCTTGTAATAGATTATAGTTATTATTGGCAAGGAATGCTCATAAAACTTGTAAGACAATTATTATAAATGGATGTTATTATGAATTCCCTTTTCTTAATTTGTTATTGTATCTTCTTAAGCTTCATAATTCAAAGTACGGTCCTCTAAATTTGTGAGAGCACGCCTTACACTTAATACTGAAGCTTCTGGATGACTACGGTTATCATACTTAAGCTTTTAATATTGAGTGTGGTGAATTATTACGTTTAGGGTACATTTTGGAGCATGACAGAATTACTTCAAGTCCCTGGAGCTTTGTTAAAGTCTAAGACTCCTAAACCTTTGGTTTATTTCTTTGATTATTTTTCTTAATATGAGATTGTAAATATTCAAGTCTCGAGGAGCCTTATTATAGTCTAAGACTCCCAAATTTTATTTATTTTGTCATGCATAGGACTGGAATCATTTCAAGTCCTGGGGAGCTGATTTTACAAGCTAAGACTCCTATTCTCTTCTTTACTTATATCAATCTTCTTATTTTTGCTTATATTATCTTTCTTATTTTATTATTCCAATGCTTATATTCTTTTTGTGTTCATGCTCATATCATGTCCATGGTGATGTTGCCAATAATTTAAAAAGGTAAAAAAATTCCACAACATGTAAAAACATGCATCAAATTCCTTTTCATGAACATGTGGAAAACATATGGAAAATGGAAACTTCGGAAACTAAATTATCATTTCATTTTTTTTTCTTAAATGTTGAGACTACAAGTAAATGAAAAAGCTAAAAAACTCAATTTTTCGTATAAGAAATTTACTTAAAGGTAATTTTTGAGAATGATAAAATAAGGATGGACCATAAAAAGGCTAAAATACTAAAAAAAGCAAAACTCATTTTCTACTCAAGAAAATTGTTTAATGGTACTATTGTCAAGCAATAAGAAATTTTTTCTAACTAACTTCATTTTTGTCATACATTAAACTAATAAGTTGGAAAGATGATAAGTTATGAAAGTCATCTAGAACCTAGATTTTCCTATTTTGATAAGTGAATGATAAAGTTCGTTTTCAAGAAAAGATTAAACTATACGAAACAGTTTTATTGCGAGCTCAACAAGTTTATGAAAATACAAGGATCCTAATTAAACCATCAAGACAATTTTTGCAAACTATGAACACAAGCAACATCACTATGTTCATGAATGAATCATGAACCATTATTATCATATATATAGTACTATAATAAGTTATATGTATGAGTTGGTTTCATTTAAAAAAGTTTGTGAACTTTCAAACGCTATAGTTTTCGAAACACAGGATTTAGATAAAGAGCTTGTAACCGTTTTTTTAGGATTTACGTAAACCCCTCTTTACCTAAAGTAAGCTTTCTAGATTATAGGTTCGAGCAAAGTTTAGTATGGAATACTCATTTCGAGGTATTCCTTATGATAGGTGATGAAGGAGAAGACCTACCATTTCTGAAAGATTACTTGGACTAAAACTATTTCTGCAATGGCTGAGTGAGTTTTCCTTGCTTTACGTATTTATGATTGTGCTTGTAGAATAGAGTACTGGAAGTTAGGCAAAAGATAAAATGGATTGCTTGAAGAAGGAGTGAAGAAGGAGTGAATTTATGCTTGTGATTCATTGGTTGATTAAATAAACAATAAGTATATCGAAATACCATTTGGTTGCTAAATATCTTGCACGATTAGTTAATTTGATCGTATGCTTATGATAATTGTTTTGTTCACCATGGAAATAAATTTAACTCATTGGAAAGTTATAAAAAAATGGATCATGCATGGCATAAAGAGGGTCACATTACATTGCACTACTATTCCTACGCATGGGGTCGGCAGGTAAAGGTACCTAGCTTCAGCATGAGGAATTACTACGTTTGGGGGATACGGCCTCATGGAGGAGCCATACTAAATCGCATGCTATAGGGGAATTAATAGTGGTTTGTTTTCGGAAACCTAAACGGTCGAAAGGACCCAAAAAAGTATAGCATTCCCTAACCCTTGATATGGAGAGTGTAATTCCATTCCGCTCATGACACTGGTAAATCATGAGTATATGTGTGAGTATATGTTTGATGCATTGCATATGATTGCTTAACTAACTTGTTTGTCTTGATTAATATGAATACGTCATTGTGAGATTATCTCACTAAGCTAATTGTAAGCTTACCCCCCATAGCTTGTTTTTGTAGGAAAACCATAAAGCTAGGAATTGGGATAGGATTTGAGCGTAGAGTGCATCATGGATCAAGTCAAGTCAGTAGGAGATTAAGAAGCTGATAGATAAAACGTAGACGAGAGCAAGAATTAAGAATTTCGTTTCTCAAACCTTCTCTTTTCCTTTTCATATTTCTCATAGTAATAGTTGATTAACAAACTTTAAATTTTACTTTATCTTATTTTTAGTAGGATATTGATTCTCTACGATCCCTATGATTAATGGGTTATCGGTATCCATAACTATTTTCTCAATAAATGTGTGTGTGTGTATATATATATATATATGCATGACACATTGAGAGGATAATTAAGTAGAGCCTTGCAAACTCTGACTTGTTAGGTGGTCCTCATATTATGGCAACTCCAAGTTAATCCTTCTAGACCCCTATTTAGGGCCATGACAATACCAACTACCGAAATGACCCTTACAAAATTTTTGCAATTTTTCTTATTGATTTTCTAATTTGTATAATAGTGAGAAGGGAAACCAAACATTATTTGATGAACTACGATCTCTAAGCTACAATTGCAGTGGTTTTAGTATATAGTCATGCTCTCTATGTTAAATTTAATGTAAGTCTCAAATTTGTGCAACTAAATTGCTTACGACTGTCTTTGAAGTCTAAGCAAAATTACAACAGGTGTTGAGAACAATCATAGTAGCAATTTGATAGATAATTCATGTCAAATCAAGCCTAACTATTAAGAGCCAAGCTATAATTTGGTGCAACAAAAATCCCTCCAACTTATAGCATATCAATAAACCAAGCTATCCAATTTAAGCACCGCAACCAATCGAATGTTCAACGGTTATCGAAATGAAGATCATATGAAAGTTGTTAGATAATCCTCTAAGAAAAGTGTAGTAGAAACAACCAAGTGTAACAGCAATAAGTCTAGTTATTAGAGCATACATGATTCAATTTTAGAGTGCTCAAGGATGTTATTTGAAGCACTCATATGCATTTTTAAAGCCACAAAGGAGTCTACTAACCAAATCACCAAACTGCTTCTGTTTCATGTGAAATTGAAGTGCCTACAACAATTTAAGAGCATCTGCTACTCTATTCATGATGTTGACCATTTGTGCCTCAACCAAGCATCCACAAGCATCCAAGTTCTAGATTCTACTACCTGAATTACATATCAATTAAGTTATCGAAATTGTTTATACTTCCCTTCTTATCTATGATATATACTTTTATAGGTCTCACCCTTTACCTTACTTGGATTTAGGTTTTCAATTATATTAAAATATAAATAAATTCCTTAAAGAAGGTATTTCACCTAATACCACTTCCCTATCAACTACTCGCCGAGCCACAACGAGATGGTCTAAGCATCTAACTACCGTATTTGGGTCTAAAAACCTTTATAAAGGCATCACTTTCTGGCTCGAGATGACCAAGCACAAGCAGTATACATTTTTAGTCGAGTTTAATAACTAGTCAAGTTATTATGTTTTTGTAACACCTCAGAACTCTGCCCACCAAGGTATTGTCCGCTTTGGCCATACGCTGTACGGTTTTGTCCTTTTGGTGCAACACTTCCTAGGGGTTTACCTATTACGGGATTGCTCTACACAGAGTACGCTTAACTCTAGAGTTCTGACAACTCTAAGAAACAATACCAAAATGCATCTCTATGATTAGAGTTCCACGATCTATATTTGAAGGGTATCACATATTCTCCTACTTATAGAACTGACGTCATCGTCAATTACGTTACACAGGTCCAGAACCACACTAAGCAGTGAGGACACACTCCTCCACTTCCATCTGGTGAACTGTTCTGATACTACTGTAACGCCTTGGAACTCTACCCATCGAGGTATTATCCGTTTGCCACATGCTGCACTTATTTTCTCCTTTTGGTGCCAACACTTCCCAGAGAGCACGCTTAACTTAGAGTTCCGACGAACTCTAAGCCACTATATCAAAAGGTATCTCTGTGATTAGAGTTCCACGATCTATATTTGAGGGGTATCACAATTCTAACCCTGACATGCAACAAGCATGCCACTACGTAACTGCATCACGAATCTTTAAAGCTGTTGAATTGATATTATCATCACATTTTGAATATAAAATATAACATAAACATCATTATTCAAACTTAGGAAGGTCAATGACCAATTATTTTCTGTCAATAAAAAAAAAAACAAGCTAATGTACTTATATGTATACATATTATTGTTTCTGTTATTTACTTGTTTTATTTAGTAAAATGTTTTTACCTAAGTACATTATTTATTTAGTTATATATTATCTTTACAATAAACCAATAGGGAAAAGAGTGCTGAAAGCGAGTAAAGAGAAATACTAGCAACATTCTCCATCGACACTCTCTTTTAACACCCTCTTTCCTATTGGTTTATTTTAAAGCCAATATTAAATAATTATAGTAGTTTTTCTTTTCTCCTTCTTTATTATTATTTTCTCCATCTTCTTTCAACCCTAAAGATTAATTACATAATTTATAAATGTTTTGCATCTCAAAATTTTACTTAATTTGTTATGGACAAAAAATGGAATAGGAAAAAAAATAATAAGGGAAAGCTTTTCTTATGCCTTGTCAAATAGGAAAAAAATAAAAAATAATAATACAATGTAATTTTAAAATGCAAAGTAAAATTAACGTCAACAATTTTTTTCAAGTCGACTAAGTAAAATAAAAAGACACAATTTCTTGAAAAGGATAAAATGAATTTGGTTTTACTTAAAAATTCTTCATTTTAGTATCTCACGTTACAAGTATAGAGCCATCTGCAAAAGTGAAAAAATGAAGACCAATTAACATTTGTATTTTCTTTAAAAATTAAAACACAATATTTTAACTATCTAAATTTGAGAGTGAATGACAAACTTGATTGATTGTTTATTTCTTTTTTGCATCCTTTTCTATTTTATATTTCATTCTCTTACTAGCTCCTTTTGTTTTTGTTATTTATGGATCAATATTTAGTTGTCCTTAATAACATTATGACAAGTATTCTCTCTGTCAAAGTTTCCATGACAACAAATATTCTTAGAGCTATCAATGACCTTGTATTGTTTCAAAGCATCTTGCATTGCTTAAGAGATAAAATTGTAACTCTCTTGACACCTGGATCCTTCTTTGCTTAACAACATGGCTAATTGAATCAAATCATTATAATGATGTTTGCTCATTCTCAAGTAGTTTTGGTAAATTTTTTATTTTGCACTTCTAGTCCATCTATCCAAGATATACTAGGAAGGAATGTTAAACACACCAGAATGATGTAGAACCAATAACAAATGCCGACAAAGGAATTTGTTGTATTTAAATGAACGACATAAACATGTAATTTTTTCTTCTCCATCATTTAACTCTATTGTAAAATCTTCATTTCTTTCAAAATTTAAACTATGAAGTAGCAATCAATCCATCTACTTGTTTTATAGGATGACACCCCAATGCTTCTAAAACTTCCATTTGAAATTTCTTGAATATTTCATGTGCATAAACTAGATACGTTTACTTCTCCAAAAAAGATGGAGACTTTAAAACTGGTTCCTTTTGCCAAATAAAAATATGGGCATGAGATTCCGCTGCATTTCTATCTTGTAAGGTTATCATATATTTCTCAATAAACTCCTTCAATATTGTTTTCTTGTTCACATACTTGTCAAAAAATGAATTAACGCTTTTAGATCTTTGTACCGTTGACATACTTATTAATGAAAACAAGCAGATGACGTATCGACGATGAATGTGAAAATAAAACAACCAAACATATATAAATTAAATAGATATATTATTTTGACAGGTTGAAAGAGGATAACCTTAGTTAGTCTAGAAATTAGAAAATTAATTACAAATCATAATTATAATTGTATTTTCCATAAGTAACTTCTCCATGTTGGGTAACTAGTATGCATAAATATGGTATCGAAGGTTTAGATTAGTGTATAAAGATACATGCTTAGGTAAAAAGGAAAATACTATATCTATTCAAACCCTATTTAATTCTATTAAAACTCTATGTAATTTGATGATTTTAGGGACAAAAAATACATTTTACGGCCATATGCTAAAAAGGAAAAGAACTTCTATTCAATCCCTATTTAATTCTATTCAAACCCTATTTAATTTCATGATTTCAGTGATACTAAAATTGTTTTACGTGAAAAAGACTATGTCTATTCAACCCGATGTAGTTCTATTCATACCCTATTTAATTTCACCACTTCAATTATACCAAAAATATTTTACACCCATATGCTAAAAAAGGAAAATACTGTGTCTATTCTACCCTTATTTAATTATATTTAAACCATATTTAATTTTTATGATTTCAAGGATATGAAAAATATTTTATACACATATATTAAAAACGTTTACACTAAAAATATTTACACTAAAAAAACACAAAAGGGGGTGGTTTTTCTTTAATAGTATAGATATAGATATAGAACTTTATCAAAATAGGATGACACCAAAGATGATTAATAAATAATAAACTTTAACACACTAAAAAAATGTGTATGCACTTACAAAAACTATTATGGTAGAAATTACATACCTGCTAAAAAAGTATCTCTCATAAAAGCAGGCACCAATGCTTATGATCTTCATATAATAACTAGATCATCTCATTGTTAACAAGACCAAAATTTTCTACCATTTCCAACCACCTTGCTTCAAATTGTTCTTCGTTCCAAGACTTATAAATGTATCTTTTGAATATCTTAATGAAATATGGAAATTTTCTAGTCATGCATTTAAGCTTTTCAAGAAATTTTCTCAATATATGCCACAAACAATGGTGATGAAGTGCATTTGGGAACACTTGTTCGATTACTACTTTCATTGTTTTATCTTAATCTATGATAATATCTTTTGGAGGTTTTTACCCATGGCTTTAAGCCATGTTTTTATCAAAAAGATGATGAAGTTTCATTTGCAAGCAATGCACAACAAAAAAATGATTGATTGGAAATGATTATTCACACCAACAAAAAGGAGCAAAAGGCATTTTGCATTTATTAGTGATATAAGTAGTATCAAAAGAAACAACATCTCTAAAAATCTTATAGCCACTTAGTGCTTTCCCATATACCCAAAATACATTTTTTAGAAGTTGCTTGCTATCAAATTCCACTTGGTAAAAGAAATTATAATCGTTTTCTTTCATTTGCATAAAAAACCCAATCATAGCATTAACATCACCTAATTGTAACTTCAAATGTCTCTCCTTATCAACATGATTTCTGACATCTTTTTCTAAGTAACCAATGTTTTGATATCCCATGTTCTTTAGCATAAAAGGAAATATTTGACTTGTCTTCGCCCCAACAACATGTATAGTATTGATATCATATTGCCGTGACAATATAATATTTCTATGACATGGAAAATAATGAGCATAGTTTGAAAAACTTCATTATTATGATCTTTTACAAAGTCATAAACAATCCATTTACCATCATATCTCATCTTTATATACAATTTTGCTTTACTTCCTATTTTTAAGCAAGGTATAGGATTATTAACATTTGGTTCCTACTTTTATATATATATATATATATATATATCTAGTACAAACATATTTAACATCAATGATTCTTTTGAAAATTTTTATCATCAAGAACTTTTAATTCAAATCTTAAACCCTATAGATTTAGCATAATTTTTGTAATACAAGCATGCCTCAAGATGTGGATTGAATTCCATAGCAACATGTGGCTCTACAACATTTGATTCTTCAATATGATGGCTTGTATAATTCTTCTCATTATCACATTATCGATTCTATTCTTCATTATTAATCTCATCGCAAGCATCAAAATCTAAACTTTCATTTTGATCAAACTCCATCTATACCTATTCAGAAAGAAATAAAACTTTTAAAAGATTATATAATATAAACAATAATTAAAAATAAAAAGCTTCTAACAACTTCATTACTAAGACTAAATATTAATAAATTTCAATCAAACTATTTTAGAAGTGGACAATTAATAAATCACAAATCATTCTTAAAATTAAAATACACTAAATCATTTTCATTAATAAAAAACTAGCACGTATATTGTCATTTTTATTAGTAAATAAACACATTAAGTTGTAATTGTTTAATTATTAAATAATCAAAGGAAATATAAACATATCTTAGAGATTGGGAAAAAATTGTTTCTCTAATGAAAAATAAAGTAACTGATTGTAATCGCTTTTTATTATAGAGTGCTTCATTATATAACTTTTTGACAAGCATAGGCAAAACTTTCCATCCATTATAAGGTCATTAATCTTTAGGGTTGAATGAAGATGGAGAAAATAATAAGAAGAAGAAAAGAAAAACTATTATAATTATTTAGTATTGGCTTTAAAATAAACCAATAGAAAGAGAATGGTGAAAGAGAGTGTTGTTGGAGAGCATTGCTAGCATTCCTATAATTGAAATGCTTCTCTATTACTGGCACTAATGTCAACTATTAATTAAAGTAATGCTAATATTAAGTAATTACAATTATTACCCTTTAATGTTATGATGACTATTAATATTAGCCATTTTTATTGAAATAAATATGGTGAATCAAGCCATTTGAGTCAAGTGATTGATTGACTTAATTTTCTAAAATTTTCAAAATTATTTTGAATCTCATTAAAACATAATTAAAGGATGCTTAATAGAATTCATCTAAGCCATATGATTAAGGAATATTAATATTTGTTATAGAGTCATCATCATATTGCAATGAAAACATTTTTAATTGCACAACAACATACTTAATGGAGTTTGAATTATTATTAATCAGTCACTATCACTATTATTATGGAAATTTCTAAATTTCGATATGCTAAATGACCATTTATTACATTTACTTTTGTGTATATTTTTAGTAAAAAAAATTTTCTAAAACTTTTATTTTAAAAAGTTAATTATGTAGTTTCTATAATTAGTTGTAAAAGTAATCATGTGTCACCTAACATGATATCTCTATCTAAAACACAATAACTTATAACATATTATATTAACAGTAAATGTCTATATGAAATTTAGAAATCTAATGACTCTAAAACAATATCTTTTCCTAAAAATTTATATTATCAACATGCTTATGCTTACTTTAATTCTATTTTGTAATTCATTACTTCAAAGTTTACACCATGAAATAAAAACTCAATATAAGTAAATCTTCTTCTTTGAACCAATCTTATAATGAAAATTTTCTTTTCACAATTTCACTATAGATAATCTAATATGCTACAATGCGATCATAACTCCAAAATTCCATAAAACTTTTTTTTTCAAGTTACATACTTTTATGGGTTGCCTATAGTTATCAATTCCTTAGTGATAGCAAATTCATAACAGGAACTTATCAATTCCTATCACTTGTCTCACAATTTGTTCACCATCTCACACATCAACAACTTAATCAGCTAAGTGAATTTCTAACATTATATGCCATTGTCACCCAAGATCATTGGAACTTAATTCTTGTCTCCACAATTTACAAGATCAATCATAAAATCCTAAATCCAAAATAATTTTTTATACAACCAATATAAATTATAATGTTGGATTTTACTTATAACTAAATCATACCTTTGTTGATTGGATAGCAAATTCATAGCCAAAAAGGGTCACCATACATCTTTAGAGCGTAACAAACCAAACAAATCCTTACAATAATTCTAAAATTAGGATATTATTTGTGTAATAAATAAAAGAAAACATTTCATTGTTGTAATTCCTGACCTTTAATGAATATGGTATTTTTTTTTTTTTGTGCTAGCTATCACTTCCCAACAATAGCACAAAATGGAAAAATAATCTACTATAGCGTTGAAGACCTATTGCTATTTTCACGAATCTTTCAAACCACCAAATGCACATGTATTAAAATCCTTATTAAAATCCTCCTTATTAATAGATTTGGAAGGTAAAAAAAAATGATAGAAGCTAAAAAAAATTCTCTTACCTTTAAAGAATGTCATACTATGTAAAAAAAAAAAAAAAAAGAGAGTAAAATTCATTAATTTATCCCTCTTGCTAATAGTTATACTTCTAAATTTTTAATTGGTTGTGTCGTTAGATTGCCCATACTAAACACGTCATGTCAATCATTAAAAATAGCATATCTAAATGTTGTTTGGTTTAGCACGAGGCATTTCATGAGCCATACACAAGTTGTGTGCGGGTTGAGCAATAGGTTATGCACTTTCATACACAACATTTCTAAGTCATAGATTTGCCACACCCCCATAGGGTACTCTAGTTGTAACAATTCGCCATGTAACCAACTGAAGACTCCAGAAGGTTACATAAGTTCTATATAGTCAACATGCCTTGTATGGGGTGGACAGTTAAGACAGGATCAAAGGTTAAATAGAATAATAAAAATATTGCACATATATATAAGCCATAAGCAAAGATAATATCACAAAGTCTAGGTCATCACTTAACTATTACATCCATGATCTTCAAGAGCTTCATTTGAACATTTTTACAATGAAACTTACAAGAAAAACAACATAACTTATGATATTATAAATATCATCACTAAGTCTCTATTACAAACAATGTCTTACTTCCAAACACGAATACATAGGTCCATTTTCTATCCTAACTTCCATACCTGGTCTTGGTCTTGGTCTTGGTCTTAGTCTTGTTGCTTATATTCCTGTAAAATAATAGTCAAAAGGAGCATTAGCATAAAAAGGTCAGTGAATAACAGAATTTAACACAATTCATGAATATCAAAAAAGTTTAGTTGATAAACATATGCAATGCATTCATCAAATATATGTAGCAAACATTGTTTGAATAATCAGAATCCAAACCTATAGGGATTTACGCCATCCCTAGAGGTTGAAGGATTAATTATGTGATTCATACCCGTGAAAATCCCAAAACTAAAGAAGGAGAACTCTTTCAATCTCATATACTATCTATAAATAGATATAATATATACTTTCCACTTCTCTTAGAACATAGGAATTCCACTAAGTATTAATACTCTAAAGCCAACTCTAACATAAGTAACCTCCTTCGAAACCTGCTTAGTTCCTGTGAAGCTGACAACCCTATGATAAGCTTAACTAGATCCATTGGACTTAATAAGCGTTACCACATAATCAAAATGTTAATGCATGACATGAATACCATGCTTATGCAATTATGGTGTCATGAAATGCATGTCATTTTAAGTTTAGGAGTCTAGTAAGTCTTATTCCATATTATTTAGTGATAACACCAATTTTAGACATTTATCATTCCAAACTACACACCAATTATCAACCAAGCAGTTATCACTTTGAACACTAAAATATGTGACTCATTCGTACAACACATAACATACAAGATTTCCTAACCCCATGCATTTGATTCATTTCAATTGTGCTTATACTATATTCTAATATTATACAATCATAAACAATGTGAAAAGATTTGAGTTACTCATCCTTGCATATTGCCTCAATCGTCGTAATAATCACTCGGAAATTCGGGTCATGATATAAGGTTCTTATAAGATAGAAAACTTGTATTACTAACTATTTAACAAGGTAAAAAAGGATTAAACGAGATATTAGAGCTAAAGGAGATAAAAATACAAACCAATGACCATACGCCCATGGCCACACCTCGTATCAAGGGGTGTATGGAGTAGGACAAGGCACATAGGTCACCACGCCCACAAACACTCCGTATGGAAAGGCGTATGAGCGAGGTTGATGCTCAAAAGCCGCCACGCCCTCTGCCACAACCCATATAGAAGAGCACATCAACCTAGGCATGGATACAGAGGTTACCATGCCCCTTGACATGCCCCATAGAGAGGGGTGTATCCGCCTAGAAAGCACCATACCTCTACCGCGCCCTTGTAGTCATCTAGCAGCTGAATACACTTTTAAACTTCACATTTTCACACACTTTAACCAACTTTAAAGACCCCACATCCATCAAATATACTCTAGTATCATCATGCAAGATTCATTTTCACCATTCTCATCTTCATATAACGTTATTCTTATCCAACTTCACATTATCTCAACAACTAACCATCTATAGCCTATCATCCATGACTTAAGACTTAATACTACAATTTCATATCTCCACATCACATATCTAACAACAAAACTCACAATCATCCTATTTAAGCCATCAACTAACAATAACACTTATCTTACACATACTCAAATGCAAAAACAATAAAAGAAAAGCAAGAGTTAACTTACCTATACTTATGTTGACTTGAAGATAGAAGCTTAACTTGATTTTCTTATTGATTTAAGAAGAGAAATTGAAGAAGAATTGTGAAGTGTGTGTGTGTGAAAAACATCAATATTTGGAGAGAAATAAGGCAGCTTTTTGGCTAACTTCTTGTTTGATAATTATCAAAACATTGATAAAACAAAATTTCACTTTATTGGCATTGCATGAGTTATAGGGTGTGTGTAGTGCACAATAGTTATAGTGAGGTAAAGGATTTAATTTTTGCATAAATTTAGCTTAATTTAAAACACACATTAGTCTTCTATACCTCTAAAGCATTAGAATTACCAATTACTCAATTTCAATACAATGTTTAGTAAAAATTTAATTAATAAATTCTATATAACTAGATAATTTCTTATAAGAATTTGAAAACATAACATAATTTAATTGACAAACAACCCATAAAGACATAATCAAATTTAAGTTTCTATTCCTACTTGATCTATTTTACAAAAGCTATTATAATAAAAATTATTTAAAATATCATTCATTCAAAATATTTTAATCTTCGTTGATTTTAAATTCTATTTATGAAAAAACTTGAGGGTTACAAGATTAGTGCATGATCATGAGCATAGACTATGCACGGGCCATACACTTCTAGGGTATGTTTTTCTTCATTTCATAAAAGTTACACGACTGGATGCATGGCTCATGCATGTGTAGTGCACTACCAAAATTTCACATGTTTAAGCCTCACATGGGTGCACAACATGATGCATGGGTCATGCATTAGTCGTGTACTCTCAAAATCTATCTCTATCATTTAATTTTCCTTGTTTTCATCCCAAGACATCTTTTAACTCTTCTTTGAATGCTTTTGTCACTCTAACATCTAATTATATGATATTTACTTAATCTTACTAACACTAATGCCCAAAAGATAAAAAAAATTATGTATAAATTCATGTTACCTTCTTAATACTTCTTTCAATTCTTCTACATTTCCATTCTTAATTTCTTACTTTTATAGTTTGTCTCCAAAAATCTCTCTTAGATAGATGTTTCTTATGTAAAAGACTACTATTAACGCTGAAGGGTCCAAGAATTCATTATCTAGGCATTTTACCTTGTTAGGGATGGTGACAAAAGGAAAGATAAATTTACTTACCGTAGAAACTGTTTCAAAATCTTCGAGAATTATGGACATCAACTGAAATAGGATAAGGGAATTTCTGCATAATACGAAGAGGGAAAGAAGAGCTGTTACTTCTGAACTATGTTGCTTTAAACTAATGTATATTTTGATTTTTTTCGGTGAAGGTGACTTTGCCCCATTTAAATTCCTAATTTTAGTTTCCCGCCATTGCATATATTGTAATTTATTTTAAGGTATTTTAGTATATAATAGTGGGTTTTATGGTAGTTGACCATTCTAAAGAGTAAAAAGAATTATGAATGTCAAACATACCCTCGTAAAACTAATGGATGATTAATGTAAGAGGATACCAAAAACTCATAAAAATATATTATATGAAAAAGATTGACCAAGGTGTGGACACCAAAACTCCTCCTATGGCTTAAATAATATAGATTAGAAAGAATAAAATAATTTCAAAATTTTGTAGACAAAATAAATTTATCTTCTGAACCATACGTTAATATACCATTAGTAATCCAATGAACATGTTTATTGTTTGGTTATTTTCGATTTTCCTAATTACAATTAGATAATCTAAGTCGATTCCAACTATGAGGTTGACAAATCAATTATTATTTGTCCAAGCATTGTTAATTCAGATGAATCAATTTGAAGTAGGGTCGTCAATTTGGGTCGTGTTATGAAAAGTAAAGTAACCAATATTGTTCTATTCTTGCATAGGAAACTACTTCGATCATAAAAACAAAAATAAAATAGTAAATTGTGCATACTCTTTTTGAAATTTTTTAAAATTATACAGCCCTTATATTGAGATACAGATTTTTTTAAAAAGTAAGATTGTTGGTGCAATTTATTTTAAATAACATATTTAAGTTTTATTTTAAAAAAGTTGAGGTTTGTGCAATTTTATATAAATTTTAGGAGGCATCTATCCAATTTACCAAAATAAAATTTAAGGAAAAAACAAATCTATGATTCAGCATGTGGGAAAAAGAAATTATCAGTGTTTTTAAAAGGAAAAATCTTTAAAATTCTAATTTGTAAAAGATAATCGCATATTTACGATATTTGAAAATGCATCTTCAATACATGATTATGTTTTTCTAAAATAAATGATTTTAGGTTACCTGCAGACTTGCTCCTAGTGATTTAAATATAATTATCGAAAAAGTGTCTTGAAGTCATCTTTTAATAAGGGTTAAGGAAATAAATAATATATTTTAAAAATTTATAAAAAAATAGGTCTAATTGAAAAATGAACCCAAAACTAAGGTAGTTGAACTCTTGTCTTCAGGATACGGATTTATTTTTTAGATAAAAACACGAATTCATCACAAAAAGTGTTAACTCGTGTCTTCAAGACGCAATTTATGCTCCATACACATACACTTATTTGTTTTGACATTAGCCCAAATACATATTGACTAGTTACCACAAATAAAAAAAATCAGCATATATAAATAGATCCTCATCTCCAAATCATATTCACAAACTCCACTTCAAATCAACTTCAAACTCCACACTCAACACTTTCCAATCTCTAAATAAACTCAACTTCAAATTAATTTCACTCCATACATTCATCATTTCCCAATATCCAACCAAGCAAAGAACACTAATAAAAAGTAAAGTTAAAGTTTAATTAAGCTTCAATAATAGTCTGTTAGTACAAGTACAAAAGATGAGACAACATATAAATAAACTATTGACACTGCCTACTTCTAGTCTTCATGGATATATGGAATTGGCGAAGCTCTTACCATTTCTCAGGCTATGCACCCAATTGTACCAGCTGTGTGCCATCCAAATTTAATGAATCATATCTAGGGCTAAGATGCATTGGGACGAAATTAGGTTTAACTTGAGTCAAACCCTCTCCCATATCTTCATCATGTTCTATTAGATGTCCTTTGTACAGAGCTAGTGGAGTGTGCAAGGATGCGGTAAAGTTATCGCCCACGTGTGTCTTGAATTGGATAAACAATGGCATAAATGAACTACCACTTCAACCTGCACTAGCATAGGGGAACAAATGAGCAAGGCCTCTTCCTTGATATCAACCGGAGCCTACCTACAATGTAACCCTCTATGTTGACCTTGCGGCGATGTCCTTAAGCTGAGGGGAATTGTCGTCTAGCTTTAGAAGCTCCTTTGGAATGATGCTTCTAAACTAATGCACAACTATAGCCACCTATCGTGCCTCTAAAGCAATTTCAAGTTGGCATCTCAACCAGTTGGATAATGAAGTCAATTTATACCAGCAATAGACAAAAAACTTAGAATATCTTGTAGAAAAATGGTAAACATAAATTAGGCAGGTAACAATCTACATATCATATAATCAATCACAGCCCTTAAGTGGCTAACATCTTGTTGTGTAATCTTTAGATACCATAATAGGTAATCAGGGGAAGCTCTACCCAGAGCAATCCAATTTTGCATAATACGCAGACTACAATCTTCCCACTCTTCCAGATATCCTGTAGTGAAGGTAACCTAATTAGTTTCAACCTAACCACAAAGATTTAGCTCATGCAATGATTCATTCTCATATTTGTCTACACATGACTTTGTAATACACACAACTTTCCCTAATTAAAACTCTATAAAGCAACTTAACCTTATGTGCTGTCCTATTCATTTTAAGATGGCTGCAAATTGAAATCACAAGCTGATCGTAGCTGCATCTTTGGATACAGTAACCATGATTGTTAAATGTCTACCATAATGAATCTCATGAGCTCCCTTTATATGTTGCCATAAGCAATGCAAAACTAAATTCATGTCTCCCATATTAACTCCTGCACAACCGATTCAACACATGCATGTCACCGAATACGTGATCTAATAAAAGCAACAACACTCATAATCTATTTAATATCAATTTCATAATTCTAATTACACTTAAATATGATGGCAAATTTATTAGATTGAGGTCAAACTCTAGTTGACATAATTAATTCAACAATGAAGTGTAGATATAAAACCAAAAACACACAAAGAAATGTGAATAATCCACTGCATGCTTATACCTCAAAACACAAAATAAAACCCTATTAAAACCACAATTGACACAATAAAAATATGCTTATAATTCTCATGGTAATACTACTTGAGAAGCTATGATCGTAACCTCGCAGTAGTTATGGGAAATATCATACTAGTGCAGTGGCATTTTTCCATTTCTGATTTTTTATTATTTTATTCTAACATTTTCACACTTAAAAAATCTCAAATGTCAATTGTTTTATCCAAGTATTGCCAACCCCTTTCGATGACGATCAACTATAAATGCAAGGTTGAAACATTGAAACTTTTGCTTATAGGATGTATATGAGCTTGCCTATTTGGTTTGTAATGCTTAGACTAAGAGTACATATTAATTAGGGAATTCATTTTACTTCATGATTGGTTTCATAGCATAACCCAAAATCTAAGGACAATAGTAGATGAACCATGGTGTCCACCATGCTTCGGAACTAAAATCATCAAATTCAATGTCTTTGGTGCAAAGTATAAGATGGAAGAAGATAATTGTTGGATTTGATTCCAAAGTGGAAATAAACAACATGAAGAGAACAAATTAACCATATATTGGAAAATTTTATTGAACACCTTGTAAGCATACCTCATTCAAGTTTGTGACATAGGAAACAAATAAACAACATCAAAACAACCAAAATGTACAATTGAAATTTCACCATCACACTATCAAAAAACAACTTTCATAGCATCCAAGAAGAGAAAAAAAAGTGAAAATTTGTAAAATATTTGAAGTAGAGTTTCACAATTTTGGACAAAATCAGCAAGATCAATGCTCCAAAATGGAATGAGATCAATGTGGATTAGGATTTGTAAAATTTTTTTGCTAAAGTTGCGAATCCAAGTGACTTGTGGTTTTTTTTTTTTTAATTGAAAACAACATTCAAATGAAGAAGAAAGAAGAGAGGGTCATAATTTAGTTATGAACTAGACACAAGTTCAATGCAGTGCATAAACTAAATTTGTGTCTTTAAAAGATGAGTTCGATACAAAAATAAACTCCTATCTTCAAGACATGAGTTTAATTACCCCTTTTTTTTTGTTTATTCATAACAAGACTTATTTTTGTTATTTAAAAAATATTTTTTTCTTAACACTTTCAAAAAAGTAGATTATGAAGATTTTAAATGTGATGAAATTGGGATTATACTCTAATTTTTTACATTTTTAATTTTAAAAAATATTATTTATTTCTTTTTCCCTCAAGTTATGATTAGAGTGGCTTCATGTCTACTTCTAATGCAAAAGTTTATAGATTTGTAGATCTAGGAATATTTGGGGTTGCTAATTTTAACACCAGATTAGACTCTCAAAATCAAAATCCTACTGCTACTAACTTTGTACTTCATTGTTTAGTTTATATTATTATCCAATGAATGCAAAACACGTATTTTAAGTCACTTGTTTTGAAGTAGATGTCAAATAAAATTGTCGTGTGTTATATTGGATATAATCAATGAAAAATCGTGCAAAGAACATTTTGGTAATTGGGCTTTTAGCCCAATTTAATGCCATGGGCCGGTCTTCTAAGCTAGTGATATGACTTAAAAAACTAAGTCCAATAAGAGATGTCGTAGGGAGACTTGACTTGGTAGGCTCGGAACAGGGATCATCGGATCAGATTATTCAGCTCTTGGCCTTATTCGAATTTCTCGTGCACGAAAAACAGACTCCAAAAATATCTTTTGGGTTAATTTAGGCGTTGTTTGATTAAAATGGGGTTTATGTGGACTAAAATAAGCCTTCATCCTTTTTATATCGAAAATGAGCTTTTTTATATAATAAAAGTCATTAAGCTCATTTCCAACCTAGCTCGCTATTATATAAGAAAAGAGGCTTCAATATTAGCCATTAGATCATTATAAAATGATCAATGGTCACTAACAATATTTGATCTCAACCATTCATCTAAAAGTCATCAAATTCCATCAGCCTCCAATATCTATAAATAAGAGGTTTCTCCTCTTATTTAGAGGATTCTACGCATTGTTAAAATCAAAAGCAATGTGGAAACTGTGCTAAAAGAACTCCAAAAATATCAAAACACCTATTTCACGAAGAACGAGTCAAAATGATTGAATATATCTGATTTGATCTTCTATCACATGCAGACACTTGAGAAACCGGGTATGCCTGTTCCTTCTCTATATCTTTCTTTACGACATCTTACACGTGTCATCAGTTTAAAACTTCTCTTAGGTTGACCACCATGCTTATCGCATGTGATCAGCTAGCTGCAGTAACCCATCATACAAATTCTAATTCCACTTTTTTCTTCTTAACAATTGCTTAATGCTAACACGTATTTCTTTCCCTTTTTTTTTTCTTTTTTTTTTTATGATTCAATGGAAAAGTGGCAATGAATTTAATTATTAGCCATTTCTTCCTTCTTATGCTAGTGAGAGCAAAACTCTATGGTGTTCATGCTTGATTTGATGGAGTTAATGTAACATTGATTATGGATGTGATTATATTAGGATTTTTGAATTATTAGTTAAAGTGTGCTTTCTCATGTGTCTAGTGAGGTTTATTTGTTTTATTATATTTTGGTCATTTTTACATCATATTTTTGTTATTTTCAAACATATATTTGTCATGAAAACAAATACCACTAAAAAAAATAACTGTTTTATTCATAAAATGACCAAATAGATATGATATGGATAAGTTATAAATATAATAAGATACAAATACGATACAAACAAAAATCCAATAATCCAAACAGACAGTTGTTAAATTCTCTTTTAGGGCTCTCCTATGGGCTAACATAATCAAGGAATAAACTTTGGTAACTTACACATAATGAAGGAATATATATAATATATACACATATGTATGTATCTGATTGATGCAACTTTTGCTTTCTCCTGTAGGATTGTGAAGAGAGAGGTGAGATGTTATGATAGCTATCCTAATTCGATAGGAGAAAGACCTTATGAACATTTGCTAGGTTTTTATGTTGTTGTCTTTTTTTTTTTCTTTTTTTTAAAGATGAATTCAATATTATAGATGCTAATCATTTGTAGGTAAAATAAGTGATTTGTAATATATATTATTTTTTATGACAAAAAAAAACGTCTTATTATTTTTGAAAAGTCTGATTAGATAATAAAAACAACAATTTTAAAAGAGTAAAATACATGTCTAAGGTTTCTATGGAAAAATATTACCAATATATAAGTCCGATGAAATTAATTACCAATATAACATAGCAAAATCGCGTTTAAAAAACATGATATGAGTTTATATACCGTTGTTATATTGCGATTAGTAATCGCGTTATAGGAGTTAATCAAATATCGCGATTATCAATCGGGATATGAATTTTTTATTTGCGTGTAATATCGCGACTACAAAACGCGATATACGATACACCGTATAATATTTATATATTCTGATTTATACACGCGATTTAGCAACTGTATATTAGTAATTATTTTTATTTTGATCTTAAATAAGTAATTAATTTTAATTGGAGTTGTAAACATGAAATTATTTCATTTTAAAATGGATTTAGATTATCCTAATATTCATCAATCAATCCACTTTTGATATTATTATATACACTTAATGATTTAAAATATAAAAGGATGTAATAAGATAATAAAAATATCTTAATAATTTTTAATCATTGAATACTAATAGAAATCCAGAAAATAAAAAAGAAATGTAATGCCTTATAAACTTTAGATGGTTAGTCGGAAAAAAGGCGGCCCATGTCCTGTCAGCGCCATACTAGATAAAAGAAGGATAATATCTACTAAGGATAATTTCCTAGTAGATATGAAGCTAATGTGGATAATCCTCCAATTATTTATTTTTGGCATCACTCTTTAGTGTATGTGTGCCATAAAGAAAGTAGGAATGCATATGGTATTGCATCTTGAACCACAACGATCTTATAATCTTATTTGATATACCTTTAATAAATGGTATTATCAAATATAAGTACTCACCAATCAATGTCTTTTTTTTTATTGAAGTGGCCATTGTTTGATTTAGCAATAGTTTAACAGTAATTGCAAGTTTGACTTTTGTTATCAGTTATATTTTTAGAGAATTATAAATAACTCATTACAGTAATTTTGGTGCATATATTTTTGAACTTTTATTTATAGATAACTCTTAAACTTAATCTTGGTATGACAATACTTTTCAAGACTTGTAAAATTATTTTAATATTTTCTGATGTTGACCTTAGTGTATTTCTATTGAAGTAAACAAATTAATTAAATATTCGTTGTATTGTTAATTTAACTTCAAATTTAAAAGCATATATAATATATTATATATCTAATGGTTAAGTTCTCTCTCTCTCTCTCTTTATTTTTTCAACATGCATTTGTTACTGCTCGTTCTGTTAACACCCCCGCCCCCACCCTCCCCCTTTTTATAGCCTTTTTTTTTTTCCTTTTACAATAACTATTAATATTAAATTCTTTTATCATAAAATTATATCTAATTAAATAAATATTTCTTGTGAATAACTATTTTTTATTCAAAATATACAACAAATAATAATTGTATTGTCTATATTATAAATGAATTTTATTATATACTAATCATATAGTTTGATTCAATAACATTATTTTCGGTAATTAAAGTTATTTAAATGAACATGAATTACTGAATAACTATCATATTTAGATATATTTCATGATCAATTTGTGTTAAAAGTAATCATATTACACATTAATTATATAATTTTATTTAATAAGATATTTTTTTAAAATTAATGTTATAAAAATGAATGTGAATGATGGAATAGATATCCAATCTAGAAATATTTTACGATTTTTTTTTGTTAAAAGTAAAACATATATAGATATTAAATCTATATGGTTTATTAATAATTAATTTTCAAGTGACATATATACAATCTATAATAAAATGCACTAAATACTCTTAATTATTGTTTGAATAAATTTTTCAAAAAGTTTTAAAAAAATGTCATAATGAAATCATTAACAAAATTCTTATAAATGTATATAATGTAATATAAAGGACTTGATCATTCATAAAACTTTGAGACCAAATCTTTGCAATGCTATGTGAGAAATATGAAACATGGGAACCAAGCTCTAAAATCATCTAGAGTTTCTTTTTTTTTTTTTTCCTTTTAATATAATGTTGTGGGCCCAGATATCGGAGGAACCCATCAACTCCTCGTCCCAAAAGGAACTCCAAATAATAATTTTCATGAAATATACCATAACAATTTAACTTTAGCCATCCCAATGCAGGACACCGTTCAAGCACTCTAGCCATATCCCCCTATTCCTTCTTCTCCCTAATTCATTGGATGCGGTTTTTGATATTGATAACTATGTTGGATTCAAATTATTTAACCTAAAAGTTATACGATTTCTTTCTTTCCACATTGTCTACATCATAAAACTAAACTCACATTGTTAAGGTGGATGGTATTATTCGCATTTCTTCTCAAGCTCCATGCATTAGAGGAAATTTGAAAAATTATATGTAAAAAAACCTACTGTGTGATTTATAATATATTTTCAAAACTTATCCTATGAAATAAGTGAAAATAAGACAGATACTATAAGAAAACTGACATTTAGATTAACGAAATATAACATGCTTTACCTTCTTTTTGAACTATGTCAACTATGACCAACTTCAAAATTTTTTCTTCCACTAATAAAATTAGTAGGCTTACAAAAAGAGACCTTTCTAGAATTTTAAAGGTTTCAAAGTTGTCAAACCTGTGATTTTATGTAAAATCGTCAAACATCTAAAGAATTGAAGCATAGAATCGAAATGTAAAAACATAAATTTCTATAACCTAAGCAAATATAACTTTGAAAAACTATAGATTTACGTGTAGAAGTGGTGAAAAACTTGAATTGCATCATGGATGTAAAAATAAAAATAAAGAAATTAAGTTATCTTTTTTATAAGGGATAATGTAGTAAATGGTATTTGAACTTTGACAAAATATGCAATTAGGTACCTGAAAAACTTTGAAATTGATTAATTTAGTACCTAAAAAAACTTAATGGAGGTACTATTAGCATGCATGAAAAGTTCTTTCAGGTACTAAATTTGTTAGTTTCAAAGTTTATATACTAAATTGATCAATTTCAAACTTCAGACACTTAATTATGTATTTTGCCAAAGTTCTAGTCCATTTATGACATTAACCCTTTTTACAATAACTCCCAATCAATAACATAACATATATTAAAAAGAGCGAGTGCGGTCAAAATTAAGTTTTTTTTCCTTATTATTTTGTTTGAAAGAAGTTATGAATTGAAGGAGAATCAAACTTTTCAACATATCTTAAATTCTTAATTTTTTGAATGAAATAACTAAGTTTGCAATTACAACTTAATTTGAATGAATTGCTATCTATATAGATCAGATGACTTGGGGAAAAGGGGGTAGAAAGAGAGAGAGAGAGAGTTTGTGAAAAACAAAATTAAAATGTTATAATAAAGATGGATCATCCTAATAGTTTATGAGTTTGTAGAAATATAATTATATTTTTTATATTTTAGCCTATTTTACAAAAAAATAATTTTATGCATAAGTCAACTTGAAAGAGTCTTTTAAAATTGTAAACTCGTAAAATCATGTGTGAAATCTCAATTTTGACGACTATTACAAGACTCAAAATTGAGATATATCCAAAATAGTAGTACTCAAGTGCTTCCTAAACACCCAAAATTACCTCACTATTTTATTACTCACAAGAAAAATTCTCTCACCTAAGAATTTTTCTTACCGCATTCTCATTAATACCTCTTTCAATATTCTCAAAGTAAGTAGAATTTTTACTTTGGATTGCAATATTCTTTAAAACATATGAATTGTCTTGGCTTAGTCCCATGTCACAATTAGCATGACTATTTATACCCTAAGAACTTGACCATCCATAAAACTTTGGGACCAAGCTTTTACAATGCCATGTGAGAAATATGAAACTTAGGAACTAAACTCTAAAATTTTCTAGAGTTTTTTATTTTCCCTTTTAATATAATGTTGTGGGCCCAGATATCGGAGGAACCCATCAACTCCTCGTCCCAAAAGTAACTCCAAATAATAATTTTCATGAAATATGCCATAACAATTTAACTTTAGCCATCCCAATGCAGGACACCGTTCAAGCACTCTAGCTATATTCCCCTATTCCTTCTTCTCCCTAATTCATCGCATGCGGTTTTTGATATTCATAACTATTATGGATTCAAATTATTTAACCTAAAAGTTATACGATTTCTTTCTTTCCACATTGTCTACATCATAAAACTAAACTCACATTGTTAAGATGGATGGTATTATTCGCATTTCTTCTCAAGCTCCATGCAACTGAGGAAATTTGAAAAATTATATGTAAAAAAACCTTCTATGTGATTTATAATATATTTTCAAAACTTATCCTATGAAATAAGTGAAAATAAGACAGATATTATTACAAAACTGACCTTTAAAAATAAAAATTTTATTATAAAAATTAATAAAAATAGTTTTATTTCTATAAATAAAATTAATAAGAATAATTTTTATGTTAGGAATTACGTTTTCAATTTTTTTTTTATAGGGATAAATTCTACGGTAGCTATTTGCTCACACCATCGACCAATGCCGTGAGAAACAGAACCACTTAATGCAATTTTATGTATTTGAAATGCATTGGCGCTCCTAAAAATTCTTCACCCATTTGATTACAAATTACAATAAATAAATAAAAAGCACACTTATCAAGGAAACACCCGACAGATCCCCACGTTTTCAACAGCCGCCAGCAGCAAGAGCCACGTAACGTACTACGTAACTCCACCGTTCGCCTTCCTTCCTCTGTGCAACCCACTGCAATTTCCACCTTTTAATGCTGCCCAGGACATACCCAATCACGTACTAACTCATCCATTCCACTGCATGCACCAGAAGATATGCAGGTAACACGTGGATCTATAACCGCCCCAGGTAGAGGGCAGTTTTGTCAAAAGACAAGACAGACACCGTCAAGGTTAAAACGAGGAGAAAAAAAAAAAAAAACACTCCGAAACCTAACCTGATAGGTGTGTTCACGCATGGGATTCAAGTGATCACGTGGCGTGACCAGGAGAGTGATCAATGAGGAGACATCGGTGTCTGATTGGTTGTACCGGGAGACAACTCACAGTCCCACACACTCTTCTGCAGTTCTTCTTGCCTCAGCTTTACAAATGACAACAAAGGTACTAGGTGTAATAATAAAGGCATATATCAAACTGTTGTTTATATTGATGGGGTTGGTGTCTTGAATAAATTTAAGTATTTTAAATATTTAATTTGAAAATGCCAATAGATGCCCACCACCATCCGTATAAAAATCAAAATAAATTTTATTTTATTACTATGGTTGTTATAGAAAAAATTTTAAAGTCTTTATAATTGACTAGTCCAGTCATATTATTGATAGTTTGGATCCATTCCAATCGTGATTTAAACTCTTGATACTTTTTACATTAATTTTTTGTAATCAATCTAGTAAAAATATTATAAGTGCAGTACAATCCAATGATGGGATTGTAAAAAATTTTTATTTATAGCCGAGTGTTATGAATATCTAATCCGAATGATTGGGTTTAATTTTCCATAGTGATTAGAAGAAAAAAGAAAAATTTTACCTTATTTTATGCAAATGTATTATTATAAAAGGTGTAAAAAAATGTGAAAAGCAAAGGGAAAAAACATTTTTTTAAGCTATTAATAAATGTTTCAATATACATTTTGATGAAGCCTATTTCGTTAAGTTGTTGGTGTTTTTAAAGATTATAATTCAACCTAATCCACATATTGGCAAGGAATGCAGATTGTCAAGGGTATCCTATCTCTTAAAAATTAATTCTTCAACGATAAGTTTGTTTAATTGTCCTTTAAATAAATTTTTTTAATTTATATCACAAATAGATGAAGATTGACTCCACTTAGTTAGTAAATACTTTTTAAACTAAGTGATTTTTAGTTTACCATATATCATATTCTCTACTTTGGTTAGAAAGACCAAAATCCTTAGAATAGTGTGTGGAAATCCAAAAGATTCCTAATCTTGAGGGTAACTTTTATTTTAACATTTATTATGCCTTTTTTTTAATTTTAGGCACTCATATCGCAAAAGTATGTCCATCTAGCATGAATGAAAATTTTTAAACGTGCCTTAGGATAGTTGTCAAGAAGTTGAAATAATTTTTCTAATGCTAACGTCAAGGTTTTACTTATTCAAAATGTAATAAAATAAATCACTTATGGCTTGTTTAGTTCACTATATTGAATAAAGTTGTGATGCATTAAGATTGCAAAGAAATTGAATAGGATTGTAACAATGTTGTCAATCCTATTATCATGTTTACTTAGTGTAATTGAAATAATATTACACTGTTTGCTTGACAAAATAAATGGATGTTGTAGGCTCTAAATAGAAACTAAAATGACTAGATTATTCCACATATATATATATATATATAGAGAGAGAGAGTGAGTTAGTGTCATCCCATGAGCAATGCAAGGTTGATGATGACCATCTAGTCGAATGTTGGGTTTTTGAGGTTCTTGAGGAACTCCGACATCACGTTGGCTTTATTGGCAATGACGGCAGAATCGACAATAAGGGAGAGGAGAGAGAAAGTGGAGTTTGAGTACCCATTTGGGAAGGTATGAGTAGAGAGAGAGTTAAAGAGAAAGAGGGGGCTCTTCTTACTTGAGCATAGAAGAGTTGAGGAGAAAGAAAAACATATTGTTTTGAGTAATTTGCAAATATATACCGAGGCTATTTTGGAGATAGAAATATGAATGGGTGAGGAGTTACAAATCTTGACTTTAGAAGAAATGCTAATATATTTTTTAAGTAATTGTGATTCCTTAATTAATAACAATTAACATAAATTCAACCAAGTGAATATGTTGTTAATGTAACTTCCTTCCATATTCCTTATTGGAATTATAGATGGCCCCTTTGCCATCCTCTTCATACCTCTTTCAATGGAAATTTACCATGTTTTATAATATAACTTTATAGCCATGTCTCTTTTAATAAAATCTTACTGTGTTCCATAATGTAACTTACTTCTCTTTCAAAATAAATTTATTTTGTAAACTTGGAAAACACTAAATAGGTGTCTCCTCCTTTAATATTATAGATATACACTCATTGTAATTAATATTTAACATGCATATTAATAAATATATAATATATATAATTGATCATTCCAATTTGACTTAAAATAAAAGAGATAAAAATATGGATATTTCAGTTTTGACTCAATTTTAAAGCTTTAGATCCTGAAATAGAAAAATTAAAAGCTTAAGTTTTTAAAGAAAAAAATAAATAAAGTTTCGGTAATTTGAGTATATTTTGCCAATCTTTTTGGCCATTTTTAAATTATATATATGTTCTATCTTTAAAATGTACAAGGCTTTTTCTTTTTAGGAATTTAAAGTGCTCTAAGAAGTTTTCGACTAATATATTTAGACACTATGTTGAATATAGAAAAGGCTAATAATTTACGAGCCACAGGCCAAAAGCTTACTGCACGTTCAGAAATGTTGGCTTCTCTTGAGATTCCAGCACTTGCTATATGCAATACATGATTCTTATTTGTTGATTTTTTTTTTTTTTTGGTAAATGTTTGGGGGGATTATTTTTATAATTAAATTTCATAAATTTGAACAATAAATAACTATTTAATATTTTTTTTAAAAAATAAAGATTGATATTTCACGTAACTAAATGTTGTAATAACTTTTGATAAATAATCTATTAGTATAAAAAGAATGAGATGGAGCAACTATTAGCCCAAATTTTTCAATAGTAAAGGTAAGACTTAAGAGGTATATGGATTTTTAGAAAAATTTAAAAGAAAAAAGGATTTCTTCTCTGTCAGCACATCTAATATCACGACTACCTTTCAACAGAAGCAATATTGATTTCCTAGTTATATCTAAAAGGAAAAGGGAAAAGAAAGTATCTATATTTAACACGTATTAACCAACAAAATCTTTGACATTAATTGATAGCTAATATTCTCTTATGTCACATTTGGTATAAAAGAATTATTAGAAATAAAATAAATTAGAATAAAATGAATTAAATATAATGAAATCAATCACGAACAAAAAATTAATTGTTATATTTAAATATATTATGGAATAGATTAAAATGTCTATTTATATAAAAATACTTTTAGTAATAAATATAATTAATGAATGCATGGTTACAAAAAAGTAATTCAAAAAGTCAACATTGAGGAGAATGGAAAAAGAAAAGCTCAAATCAGAATCAAATTTTTCCTCAAAGTAATAATCCTCAATTATCAAGAATCCTTTTAAAAATGCTTCCAAATTATAATCTAGAAATGTCGGTCCATTTTCAATTACAAACCTGACATTGTTACAAATATCTCTCTCTCTCTCTTCAACAACTGTTTCTCTGTATGGATATTATCACACGGTTCAGAGGGCTGAAGACTGCTGTATTAATTCCTTGAAAGTAACCTCACCCATGCGCAGAATCTAGTCAAACACATGCAACAAATACAATGAATAACGAATAAAGTAAATTGGAAAAATGGAACTTCCTCCTTATAATAAAAGTAGGCACTGATCGGTTTAGTTCGATTTTTTAAAAATTAAATTAAATCATAATTTATAATTTGATTTTTTCTCATCTAAACCAAACAATTAAGTAAAAGTTTGGTTAGGATTAGAAATTTTTTAAACCATTAAATAACAGTTTGGTTCAGTTTGAATTACAGATTAAATCAAAATTCTAATTAAATTTTTTTTTTTGTCTTTTTACATTTGTGTAAATAATGAAATATTTATAGCATTTTACAAAGTTTATATTATAAACTACGGTAAAATACTTTATGAATTCATCATATTTTTAATCTATAGTTCTATATAAGATCTATATCCACCGATAAAATACATTCACCAACCAATACATAGTAAGTCATAATTTATAATTTTTAATAGAACCATCAAGTTAATTTCTATCAATAAATTCAGCTAAAATAAAAAATCATCTATCAATAAAATTTATCAACGAATAAAATGATCTGCTGACAAAATATATTAAACAATTAATATATAATAAAATTTTGTAATTGAACAAATAAATTTCATACTTTATAAATTTAAAAACTATTTAAAAAAAAATAGTTCATCATCAACAAAAAAATACATACCATGAGCCTAAAAAAAATTAACAATGAACAAGTTGATTTTAACTAATATTCAACAAATAATAAATATCAAATGAAGTCATATGTATGTAGAGTAAAATATTATTATATTTTTCTAAAATGATTTGGTTCGATTTTATGGATTGGTTTGGTTTTCTTTCCAAACCAAACTATAAATTTACAGATTGGTTCGATTGAAAAATTTTTAAACCAAAACCATTAAAAAAAAATCATATTTTAGGTTTGGATTAGTTCGCTTTGGTTGATTTTTTTCCTACTCCTACCTTATAATCATATAAGATGGATAGTAACGGGCTACCTTATAATCATATGAGATGGATAGTAACAGTAATGCCTTAATGTTAGGGAATAAGCCTTCTCTATTTGAAATTTAATTTAGTGTATAATTACGTATTTAAATTTTAAAAAGTCTAATGAAATTAAAATTTTGTATCCTTTTTAAGTATATAAACTTTAAAAAAATCCAATTTCATATCTAATTAATTTTTTTGTATCATTTTTTCCCTACACTATTTTATTGTTTTCTAAAATAGTTGACGCATGTCGAATAATAACTGAATTGGTTGTTAATAGGTATAGGGATATCAAAAGTTTAATTAGATATAATTAGACTTTTTAAATGTTCGGATATCTAATTATCCATTTCCTCAAAATTTAAGAAAATAGGTATTTTCCCTGGCTTGTTTGGATTGTCGAAATTTTTTCTTTATATCATATCTATATCAGATCAGCATTTATAATTTATTTATATTATAATTCTATCGATTCAGTATCGATTTTATTTGATCAATTTATAAATAAAACTTTAAATTTTTTATTGGCATCTATTTCTAAGTAATTATCTTTTGAAAACGACTAGAACAATATCCAGATAGGCCACAAGTTTGAAAGTTGAGATGAAAATCCATGATTACGAGCCAATTTTTAGTTTTTACAATCCAATTTACCGGTCAAATGCGTACTAATGTTCGACAATTATTACACTGCCGTTATTTAAGAAAACATATGGTTCTTAAAAAACTATTTCTATTTTTCTTTATTATATTGAAATAAAATAAAAAATTTAAGTAGATCACTTTTTTCGTGTAAGAGGAAATATTTTTATACTAAATGAAATAATCCTAATCCTAATATTGTTTAAGAAAACGAATTACTATTTTTAAAAGATAAATGTCATTTTCTGAATCAATCTTTGCGATCATTCTAGCTCTAAAAATAGCATTCTTTTCCCCTAAGTTATATGTTAAAATGAAAGGTATTCAAGGGAAGAAAAGTCAAAGACTGTCTAAAGAAAAATTATAAAAATCAACCAAAAGAGTTTTTAATAGTGCACATTACAAAATCGTTTACATTTGTGGTTACAATTTTCAAATTAAATGTTCAAAATAATATACTTGTAAGCAATGCATTGACATTGATTTGTTTAGGTACAGCAGTAAGTAATATAATATTTATGAGTTAAATACCAAAAAAGTTTTCTTAATATATTTTTACTAATTTAATGAAATACTTAAAAGCATATTATCTATAAAAGAATACTTTTAAAAGAAAACATTGTACAACTATTGATCGTTTTCCTTAAAACAAAAGAATATATCTGAGATGTTAAACTAGTTTGGTTAACTGGCCGATCACTTCGCTACATAAATAAAATCATAATGAAATTTCTATTACTGAGAAATAGAATAGAGTTATGATAAGATTTTTTTTCTTATTTTTTTATTGTTGTTTAATTTAAGATATTTTTTTTTTTTTTTTTGGGGGGGGGAGAGGGGGGAGGGGAGTGGGTGGGTGGGAAGATAGTTCCAGCATTGAATTGTCATTCATAGGTTTAGAATAACTATTCGATATTTTTTGTAATAGGAATTCCTTATGTTGTTGCTATTCGGTCAATTGAACACCATGATAACTATTCATGAGAAATAAAACTGTTAATGGAATTGCAAGTACAACGAAAGTGAACGAACAAAAGTATTTCTCAAATGTCTACTCCCTCTTTAATTATCACTTGACAAAAGGATGTCATGCCTTTATAAAAGGAGTATTTACCTTAACTTTATAAAAATTATATACAGTTTTCATTACTTGTTTTAAACTACTTGCTTACCATTCACTTCGATACATGGCATATTGCGCTCCTTGAATAACCTTTTTCTCCCACTATGATAGTCCTTTCCCCACTATCGATGGTCCAATTCTGAGCATAGGAACTCTGTCGACATATCCCACAATGGGCAACCTAGCGTGGTCTCGACAATCACTCAATCACCTTTACTCTACTGATTGCTCATCATGAATAGCTCAATCGGCCTAGTCTCCAAATAGTGGATTCGCCGACTCACCCCATGTCCTCCACTACTATCACCAACCCCACTCGTTCACTAGCCTACGATACTCATAACCATTAGGTCAGTCACCTATAGCTACTTATCTACCTTTTCAGAGATGGGAAGCTAGTTGTACTCAACCATTTCTTCAATTTAAATTACGGGCTTATTATGACGTCTCTAACTTAAGTATCGTAGTTACATCTAATATTAATCCGAGCCCAAATTTCCAAAGTTCAACCTCTACCAAATTCAAGCAAGTGAAATCTACCAATCGGAGCTAGCTTTTAATTTGATCCCAAACTACCTCCTACGGGATATATAAACCATAACATCACTATCATCCTCCAAAAAATATAAATTATATTATTATAAAAGTAAAAATAATTTATGTTATTATGTCAATGATAATAACTATTACTTGCTAATTATTTAGACGATCATTAGTACATATGATTGATAATTTTATAATAATAATCAATGACAAATTATGCTGGATAATGATTAATTATTTTGTAATAATGAGTAATAATAGTATAATATGTAATAATCGATTTCTTATCCAAAAAATAATAATTAATTAGTCTCTATGATTATAATGATATATAATAATAATTACATAAGTGATAGATGATGATAATGATAAGATGGATGATCCATGAAATTAATTGAATAATAAATAGTTATACGAATGAATAATATTGCAATTATCAACAAGTGAGTTTTAAGTATTAAAATTACATTTGTCAGTTGATATTGAGTTTATGGAAAGAGAAAACCGTAATGGTCTTAATAATTAAAGTAAATTATACTAATATTTAATTAAAATTTGACGAAATTATTATCATGATGATACTTAAAAATTAACAATAATTTTATCTTTAGAGGGAATGTGTTTCTATTTTATTTTTATAAATTAAATACTAATAATAAATGACTGAATAGACTGGTGATAAAATCAATTTTTCGATTATTTTAATGTATTAATTCATTTGAATATATTAATTGGCTATTTAATTTGTAATCATATTATAACTTGGACTATAAAAAAATAATTAGAAGGCTACTCTAAGTAGTATGTACATTTTTCTAAATAAAAGCCTATCCAGGGAACCAAAGTTACTTTTAGTCACCTTTCAATCCTGACGTTCCTATGAACCAAACCATGAAAAAGAAAAGTCATCAGCAATAGTCAATGATATGATTGAAATAACAAATACCCTTAATAACCAACGAATCACATGCATGACAAAATTACTCAAAGAACTAGCAAAACCCCAGGTACACTAGTATAGATATGGTCATCAAAAGCAAAATATTGTACCTCAATAAGTCTAAAAACCACCTATTTTAGTCTACTAAGATAACATACTTACCTGAAACTGATTGATTGAAAAAAACTGTCATATTTTGGCATATGAAGCAAAAGTTGCCCCATATATAGACATTTCAAATAATGAGGCATAAGTCGCCTCGACCTTCAAGAAAGAGGTGAGTATTACCTTAATGGATCAAATGACTCTTAATAAAAATTAATGCCTAAATCTCATATATAAAAAAGAATCTAAATATAGAAAAATATCATATTCATACTTATTATAAATAAACCTCGATAAAATTTTATACAATTGGATTAAACTATAAAATAGAGTAAAAGGTTCATTAATTGCTCATTCACTTCGTTGTAATAATAATTATATTATTATAGTCTTATTCAAAGATATTTTGATTATAAGAGTATTTTTATCCCTGAGTGACTAAAGGGCTTCATGATGTGCCATGTAAGCGTTCGAACCAACATTTCCTCTTAAGCAATTATGGTTACTTTAAAAAGTTACTTATCTATTTTTTTTTTTAATTTTTGTGGGTGTTATTTTATTTTATTAACATAAAATAATGTTTATATTGTTTTTATAAAGATTACATAAGTGTGAAAAGGCTAATGCCAAGAGGATTAGAGGATTGTTTTTTTTCTAGTTAAATAAGTATAAAATGACCAATGAAGGAGGAGTAAGAGATTTGCTTGTCATTGCAACTTACTAAGCAACTCAACAAGCAACCCACTTTATTATATAAATAACTGTCTCATCACACTATTTCCTAGAGTTTCCACCAAGTACTAAGGATAAAGATGCTTTTAATTAGATTTGTTTATTAAATTGAACTGAACCAAACCGAACCACAACCATGGTTTTTTTTATATTTCAGTTCAATATGTGGTTCGGTTCAATAAGAGGCTAAACAGTTACAATTCGATTCGGGGATTGAACCCAATCCAACTGTTTGAATTTGAACCGAATATCTTCACATTAAAAGAAATTAAAAAATAAGAGCCATTTTATTTATTTATAACTCTTAACATTAGATATTATAGTCACATGTGGCATTTCACTCTAATATCACGTATATATGAAGTATATTAGAATAGACTTGAAATGTAATCACTATTATAAATTCTAATAATATTCTTGCGTTTAGATGCATCTTTAAAACAAAATTGAATAATATTTCAATTTGTAGATTTATTAAGAGAAATTGTAATTTTCCAATTTATGAAATATAAATTACATTTTTAATTAATTAATATTATTATAAATATAAATGTTTGATATATATTTCGTATTTTATATTTTGCATAATATATTGTTAAATGAATTATATATTTAATAATATTAAACAAGCAATCTTTTACTCATCTTTGAACTTTCATGGTATGTTTTCTCATTTTATTAATTTAAAAATTTTCTTAAAACTAGTAGAGATGCATCAAATTAAAATGAAACAGTATAATTGAGTTTAGAAATACACAGTCATTTAATTAACACAATAGAAATTTAAATATGTCATAAGGGAAAAATATTAAAAAATAACCATGGAATTAATGCAAAAGAATTATTTTTTTTAGTTAGTATTATAGATTTATTAAGAATATAAGTTACTTCAAATTCGCATTGAAAAACATTTTTAGGATCGGATAATATGTATATATGAAATTATAAAAACACAATATGATATATTTTGATATAATGATAAGTAATTTTAATTTTTACGCAACGTTCCTCAATCTAAATATTTTTTTTTCTTGGGAACTCAAATGACTATTAATAATATTTATGAGAACTAAATACCTTTAAAAGCGGTTCAAATCGGACCAAACCGAATCCTAAACCGCATTTGAAGCAGTTCAGTTCATTAAAGATTTGAACCGAACATTTCAAATACTATTCAGGTCGGTTCAACCTTGAACCGAACCAAAACCAACCATGGACACTCTAACTTTAATAGCAATTTCACACAAAAAATTAAATAACCATTAATTACCCAAACCTATGAATAAAAATACATTATTTTTTAAATACTCTCATTTAAATAAATAAATAAATCTTATTATAACTTTATTCAATCTTAGTAACAACAATTCTATTCTAGTTAAACAAAGTAAATAGATAGTAATACTTAAAGTGTAATGACCAACAAAATATGCAAATATGGAAGAGACCATCATTTTGCAAACTAATTTATCCTATTTATTCATATTAAAGACAATTAAAAAACACAAATTTAAAACTTTCATCATATTTTCTATTAGCTTATATTATCTAAAAAAACAAACTACTTCATATTTGATTTACAGGTCATTTATTTCACTATATGAAATAATAAGAGAATAAAATTCCAATTCAATAGGATTATAATAGGGTTATAATGACTATTACAATATTCACTTAGTGTAAAATAATTAAAAAGTAACTATAAGTAAAAGTAAAATATTTATTCATATTTGTATTATAGAGAGAGGAATAATTACATATGTGATATTTTTTAAATAGAGAATTTATGACAAAATTAAGAAAAAAAATCATCAAATCATAGTTCTAAAGTATTGGGATATGAATTATTATTTATCATTTTAAATCATAATAATTCAAATGACATTATTCTTCAAGTGAATATATAATAATTTTATGTAAAATAAGAAGTAAGTGAATAGTTATTTACCTACCGTGAACCGGCCGTCATTTCCTATTATTTTCTTTAATACATATATATATATATAGAAATGAAAGAAGCAAGGTTGGTGTAAGGTAAGGCAAAGTAAAAAGTAAAGGAGTTGGTGAGTGTGTGAAAGGAAACATGTATAAGGATTCGCTAGGTGTTGGATTGCATGGACCAATTCAAATTGGTTAAATCCCATCCCACACACGTCCCTATCTTCTACTCCCTCATACACGTACCCACAGTACCTTCCCAAGTGTCACTCTCTCTTTTCTTCCCTATTTCATGTTGCCCTTCTCCCATTGGTTCATATCTAACACCTCCTTCTCTCCCCACTTTCCGATCTCTCAAATATATATCCCTCACACTTCGACGCCAAACTCTCCTTACTCCTAACTAAACTCTATCACTTTCACTATATACTTTTTTATCTGCTTCCTTCCCTCCTAGAGCCTTTTTTTTTTTTCTTTTTTTTTTTTTTCCCCTTAGAAGACAAAGAAGGAAGGTTCCTTGTACGAAGCCAGTTCAGTCACCATGATCAAGACTTTAAGTCCATACTCAACTGCAACAACATCAAAAACTGCTGAAATCATGTCAAGGTATAGACCTATTGCTCCTAAGCCTGAACTTCCTATAAGTAGTGCTACTAGTCCTGTAGGAGAAAGCAGCTGCTCCAATTCACCATCATCATTGAATTCATCACCATCCATGTCTCAGAAGATAAGGCAATCTCCTTATTTGAGAAATCTCTGGCCTCAGCTTCAAGCTAGACCTACTAGGACTAGGAAAAGAGGAAGAGCAGCCATTTCACCACCAGCTCTTAAAAGACCGAGAACTTCTCAACAGCCTCAACCTCAACCTCACTCTCTATCCCAGCTTCCTTCTCCTTTCTCTCTTAATAATATCTCCTTGCATGGTTTCACTACTCATGGAGTAGGGTTATTTCCTTCTCCTCCTCCTCCTGCTCCTCATCATCAACTTAATTTCATGGAAACACAACAGCCCACTGCTACCAGCCCTAGAAACCTAGTGACTCTTCCTCTTCTCCCGTGTTCGTCCTCATCAGAGTCAGTATCTGGTTCATCCGAAGGGAAAACTGTGTCGGAATTCAATTGCATGAGCCCTTCTAGAGAAGGGTCTATCGATTTGAACAGTGCTGTAGTCGAAATTCCTGAAGAGAAAGACCTTTTACAGCACCTGCAAGGAGTTCCAGCCACCAGTACTGTCGTCATCGCACCACAGCCGGTTCGCCCAATCGGTTCGAGCATAAGCGTCGGGTGCATAAACGAGGACCCAAGGCCATCAACGGCACTAATGCAAGTAAGGAAGAAACGGGAGGAGGTTGAGCAAGAAGTGGAAGCTGATATCTTGCCAACGGTGATTTCAGATGCTAACAATAAAGTGAGGTTGGCGAATTCTGCCTACAAGGAGATGGTGGGTCAGCCGGAATGCTCGTGGCTCGAATCGATGGTGTCGTCACCGCGAGGAAGCTCTAGGATAAGTGGAGAGGTGGTGCTTCAGTTTTGCGGTGAGGAGAAAGTAGTGCTGCCAGCCGTTTCTTCATCAAGTGGGTTTTGTTGCTGGGTGAGGATAGAGTGGGAGAACAACGAAGGAAAGAAGAGGTCTATAAAGGCTTTTTGTAATGTTAGTAAGTTGGCTTGTGAATCCAAGGATTATGTTTTCACATGGAGGTTTCATACACACACTGGACAACCTTGTCATGGATCCTAGTTCTACTGTTTATATAATATTCCTATATATATATATTATCTATATTTATTTAGACTAGGTGTAAGGCAGTGAAGAGGCTCATATTATAAAATATATGGCCAGTTTCTAATGTATTTCCTTTTTTTTTTGTACAAATACATGTGCTTAGAAAAGTGCTAAGAATGTTTTGTAAGAATGTGGTCTTTTTATCTTTTCATGTATTATGTTATTATTTTATATGTAGATATGTTCGTCATATATGCATGTATGCAATGCACGTGCTTAAAAATAGTCTCCATATATGTTCTAACTGGATCCAATGTCAATTCACCCCTGGTGATATTATGTTAATCTCTATCTACTAGTTTCAGATTTATCTCTCTCTATATATATTTATATGACCGACTTAGTTTTTCTTAACTGTTTAAATTTTATTTTATATGATATTTCATTTATCTCTAATCTTCAAATACGGTACCTCAATCCTATCAGAAGAATTTAAGGTGGTATTATATTATGTAAAATATAATGGTTTATAGTAAGTGTAAAAATAGCAATATTTTACGTTGTACATCTTTCATTTTCCTTCCTAAATCTTGAAAACATGTTGAACATAGACCTAAACAAATAAATTTTAAGAGTAACCAATGCAATTTAATCATTGCCCCGGACTTTCTCGTGGGTCCTTTCCCTTCTACCTAAAGCTGTCTGCATAGGGTGTGGGCGCTGCATATGGCAAGAATAATTAAGAAACATGTTTCTAGTCCCTCAGTTTAAAATATATAAATGACATAAATAAATATATAGTATTGTATATTTTTATAAATTTGGAAAATAGGCTGAGATATATTTGTATAATCATAATTAAGTTTCTTTCCTTTTTTTTCCCCTATAATTAAGTATTTAATTTCTTTTCAATTCATTTTTTTTGTTTAGAAAATATCTGATACTGGATAGACATGGATGGAATAGAGATGAACCAACAAGGAGGTGACATCACATCAAGCCAATGAGAAGGGTTAAGGAAGGAAAGAAATAGCGTGGGATAGATGAGGAAAGCTAAAAAATCTTATTGAATCAAAGGTCGTCATGCCTAAACAAGTACCTAAGCCACCAGCGAAAAAGCTTAGAAATTTTCATTAATCTCGAGGCTGATGATGGCTGGTTGAGGATTAAATATAGCAAATGGAAAGCTGGATAATTATTACATTCTGTTCAAATGCCGGCCGAAGTCTGATATATAATTATATGCCTTTCCTTCGGCCAATGGGTTTTAGGGCTAATAATTTCCATAGTCTATACGAACCAGTAAAATGAGTTAAAGTGAATCACAATCCACAACAAACAAATGCATCCCCCCTTCTCTTCTCTTCTCTTCTCTTCGCTTCCTTCCCTCTCCTCTGGTTTTTTTATTTTATTTTATTTAATAGGCCCCTGGAGATATGATATATCTTCAGTTGTGGCTCCGTGTCTGTCTACAATACAACGTTGTTTTATATCTTTGTCCTTTTTTTATTTTAATCATTTTAATATCTTATTTTCATCATCTTTAAACAAAAAATTAAAAAAAATAAAATAAAATATAAATATTTTTACTTATAAACATATCAAACGAATAAATACAAATCAGACATAAATAAAATATAAATATAAATGTGATAATAAGATAAATAAGAATGAAAACCAAACACCCCAAACAGTCTAGTTTAATTCCAATCTAAAACCAATGTCTGCCACCGGTTTCTTTATAAACAATAGGTGGGGTTTAAGATTTTTATATTCTAATCAAGGTTTGTTCAATTGCTCTTTAAGTTTTTTATGTTTGTCTTTTTAATATGAGAATTTTTCTAGCAAACATTCGGATTGTATTCCACAATTAAAAAGAACTTTTTTGAAAGATGCCTCTGTTTTTTGAAATTGAATCCTAGGTATTATTTCATATTATTAATTTTAATGACTTATTTGCTGTGGAATTAATAATTAGAAATGGCACATGTCAAAACAAATAAAAAAATGAATGATGTTGACATAAATGCTGTATTTGTGAGAGTTGTAAAATGTTGAGGATTCCATCACTGCACTTTTTGAAAAAACATATCTGCTTTTTCAAAATGGTACAAATTATTCCTTATTTTTAATATGTGGGTCCGACAAAACTTAATTAAATAATATGTAATTTGAAATATTAAATTGAAATGCCGAAAATAAAACTTATCAATTTCCGCACCATTTTAAACTCATTGTTGAAAATAAACTGGCAACGTATTTCTAATAAAATTATAATACTATTTCGAATATATGACTTTTTTATTTTTTTTCCCAAATAACTGTGGTGTCAAAAGATGCACAAACTCTTTCTCCATTTTTTCACCTTGGTATGGAACCTAAAAGGTATAATTACTTATCATAATAGTATAAACACTAGCTTTTTTATCAATCTAAGATGGGATAACAATAGAGTAAGTGTTTGTATTTTTAATTTTTGATAATTTAATATCCCATATTTAGATTTTATTAAATTAGTGTTTGTACTTTCATAATGTGTATAATATTAAATAATATTTGAAAAATATTTATTTTAATGATAGGATAATGATAGGTCAAGTGATGTACTTTTAATTTTTTATAATTTTTTGATAGTTTAGTAACACATTTTTAGATTTAGGCAATTTTTAACTAAGTGTCAGTATTATCTTATCATCAAAATGAATATCTATCAAATAGTATTTAATAAAGATATTAAATCATATATACTTTAAAAATATAAGTATTAATTTATTAAAATATAAAAATAAAATATTAAATTATCAAAAATTAAAAAGACGCGTACCTCATTATCTCATCTAAGATTAACAATACCCCTAAACTCCAATTATTGCTTCAGTGTCATCAATAACCACACTGACACCTTCTACTTTTCTTTTCTCCGATGTCGTGATAAATTCTGAACAGTCAGTCTCAATGATAACGTGAGACCAATATTTCATAAATGCCAGTAAAGTTGCTTCTGTTTCTGGACTTGTATCGGCAGCTTCAGCGCAATGTACAAACAATTCCTCAATTTCCAACGAAAAACTTGCCTTTATGATCCCATCTAAGTAAACCCAATACCACCCTTACCATCGACACTAAACCATCCACCATTGCAATTAAGCTTGACTCAACCCATCAGAGGCACCGACCAAATTGTGCAATTTTTTCCTTTATTATATTGATTCTGGTGTAAGAATTTTTACATGATAAATTATTTTATTAAATAATATTTTAAGATTTTTGAATTTTATGATTTTCATAACAATCTAATGGATAAGATGCATACCTTATCCTTTCAATCTTGCCTTATATCTCTAAGAGAATATAATTTCTCTCTCTTAACCTTTCTAAATCTTGATGGAGTAATTGTGAAAAGAGCATCATATTTTCCTTTAATTTTCACATATATATAAAAAGTAGAGAGAAGATCATACCTCTTCACAAATCATTACTAGATGTCTTCCATCAAAACACCTTTTTATGAAAAGTCATAACTCTTCTTATTATATATACCAATGGATATATTTCTTGTATATGAAACAATGTGACTTTTCTTGAAGAGTGTATAGAAGAGTTGTAACTCTTCCCAAAAGGTATTATTATTTTTTAAAAGTCATGACTCTTCTCAATAAAAGTCACATATTGGGCCATAATTTCTTATATTCTCCCACTTGGCCCATATATGTTCTTTAATAACTTAAAATAAATATAATATACACAATAACATTATTCTAAGTTGTTATCATATTGATTGTATCATTATATCATTAAATAAAAAATTAACTAGAGTCATTGCGGTTGTATGTTATTATCTCGATATAATCCCTTCCATGTACTACATAAATAATTTCTAATTTGACCTTAACTTAATGAAAAGATAAATAAAGATCTAACTTTAATGTCTTTATGAAGACAATTCCTGTTAACATAATTCTATTACAATCATGTATACAATATAGAAAAACAGGAAATATCATAAACACTATAATTGAGCTCGAGAGTGTCATACAAATAAATACAATAATCTTTAATTAGGACATCCTATAATGCCCATTCTTTCAACATGCTTTCTAAAAATATTAGGTGCTAATCATTTTGTTAACGGATCTATAACCATCAGTTTTGTACTAATATGTTTGATTGACACTCTTTGTTTCTGAACTTCTTCTTTAACGGCCAAGTATTTGACCTCCATGTGTTTTGTACCCTTTGAATACTTGTCGTTCTTTGAGAAGAAGACTGCTGCAGAGTTGTCACAGTAAATTTTCAGTGGCTTACTAATAGTGTCGACAACTTGAAGCCCTAAAATAAAATTCCGCAACCATAAGCCATGAATTGTGGCCTCAAAGCAAGCCACAGATTCTACTTCCATAGTCGATGCAGCAATGACAGACTGCTTCACACTCTTCCATGAGATTGCCCCTTCAGCTAATAGAAACAGGTAACCAAATGTGGATTTTCTTGTATCAACACATCTAGCATAATTCGAATCTAAATAACCAACCACCTCTAACTTACCGAACTTTCTATAAGTGAGCATGTGGTCCTTTGTTCCTTGCAAGTATTTCAAAACTTTCTTGGTAGCCTTCCAGTGATCCAATCCTGGATTACTTTGATATCTACTCAACATCCTAACACTGAAACTGATGTCAGGTCTAGTACAAGTTTGAAGATACATCAAACTCCCAACAACAAATGCATAAAGAATTGTTGCCATTTGTTCTCGTTTCAAATCATTCTTTGGACATTGCATACTATCAAATTTATATCCTTTCTAAATTGGAACTATACCTGTTGAGCATTTATCCATTTTATATCTTTCTAGAACTTTGTTGATAAAAGCCTTTTGGGATAAGCCTAACAATCCTTGTGATCTATCACGGAATATTTCAATTCCTGTCACATATGTTGCATCTCCCATATCTTTCATTTCAAAGCTCTTAGAAAGAAAATTCTTTGTTTCACATAATAAACCAAAATCATTAGTAGCAATCAAGATATCATCAACGTATAGGACTAAGAAAACAAACTTACTCCCACCAACCTTCATGTATATACATCGATCAATGGTATTTTCTTTAAAACCAAAAGAAGTTATGGTATCATTGAACTTAAGATACCATTGGCGAGAAGCTTGTTTAAGTCCCTATATTGATTTCTTAAGTTTACATACCATATGCTCCTTTCCTTTAATTGAAGAGCCTTTAGGTTAGTCCATATAAACTTCTTCTTCCAAATCTCCAGTAAGAAAGGTGTCTTAACATCCATTTGGTGTAACTCTAGATCATAATGAGCAACCAAAGCCAAAATGATCCTAAGTGAGTCTTTCTTTGAGACCGGTGAAAAAGTCTCTTTATAATCAATGCCATCCTTTTGAGTGAAGCCTTTGGCAACAAGTATGGCTTTATGACGTTCAACATTGCCATTTGAGTCTCGTTTTGTCTTAAAGACCCATTTACAGCCAACTCTTTCACATCCTTTTGGCAATTCAATGAGTACCCAGACTTGGTTTTGATCCATAGATTTCAACTCATCTTTCATGACATTTACCCACTTAATAGAATCATTACACTCCATGGCTTGTGAGAAATGAAACTGGATCATTGTCAATCCCTCTGTCAAGTTCTGACTCTTGTAGATAAACCACATAATCATTAGGAATAGCAGATCTTCTCTCTCTTTGAAATTTTCTTAATGTTATTTCATGTGGTTCCTCCACTATAGGGGTATTATTTGTAACTTCATGATGTGTTTAATCAGTTACTTGTTGTTCCTCACTTTTGTAAAGTTCTACAATATTAGGATCAATTGGCTCAGAAGGTAAAAGTATGGGAACTTTACCCTAACTTCTTTAATGTACACATCATATCATTATTTACTCCTACTAATTTTGCCATTTTCAATGAACTTGGCATTTCTAGTTTCAACAATTCTGGTACTATGATTAGGATAGTAAAATCTATATCCTTTGGGCTTTTCAGGATATCCTATGAAGAATCCACTAATCGTTCGACAGTCCAATTTCTTTTCTTGTGGATCATAAATCCTTACTTCTGCAGGACAACCCAACACATGTAGGTGTCGTAAACTAGGTTTCCTACCAGTCCATAATTCAAAAGGGGTCTTTGGAATTGCTTTACTAGGAATCCTGTTTAACAAATATACTACAGTTTTTAATGCATAAACCCACGTGGATACAGGTAAAGATGAATGACTTAACATACTCTTAATCATGTCTAGTAATGTACGATTTCAACTCTGTGCAACACCATTTTGTTCCGGTGTGCTTAGCATAGTGTATTGAGCATATATGTCATGCCTTTCAAGAAATTTGGCAAATGGACCTGGATATTGTCTCGATTCATCATACTTCCCATAGTATTCACCACCCTGATCTGATCTTATAATTTTCACTTTTCTATCTAATTGTCTCTCAACCTCATTAATGTACATCTCAGTGGCATTCACAGATTGAGATTTCTCATGCAAAAGATAGACATAAATATAACGTGAAAGATCATCAGTAAAGGTGATAAAATACCTTTTTTCACCAAAAGATGGAGCATCGAAGGTTCGCATATATCTATATATATAATTTCAAGAAGTTGAGTGCTTCTTATGGCTCCTTTCTTAGTGTGTCAAGTTTATTTTCTTTTAATACAATCAACACACATTCCAAGATCAGTAAAATCCAAAATAGGAAGAATTTCATCATTTACTAATCCTTGCAATCTTTCTTTAGATATGTGACCTAAGCGTTTATGCCACAAGTAAGCAGAGTTATCATTAACCAAACTACGTTTAGTTCCAATATTATGATGCAAGGTCATTAAGATCTCAGTAAAATATTCATCAAGTTTAAACTTGGAAAGACCATCACATAAAATTCCTGAACCATACGATTTATTATCCTTATACAAACTGAAAGATTCAAATCCAAACTTAAAAGAAAGCCCTAATACATCAAGTTTTGATAAAGAAACTAAATTACGAGAAAATATGGGAACATAAAGGGTTTGGAACAAATCTAAGTTCTCATTTGGCTTTATAGTTTGGATCGTAAGAAATCCCTGCATCGTATCAGAAATATGAGTTGTCGAGCCAGAATCAATCCACCAGGTATTACAAGAAACTTGTGTAAGGTTTGATTCAAAACAAACAAAAGCACAAGGTTTAACTTTCTTTTCGAACCAAGCCTTACGTTTCAAGCAGTCTTTCTTCAAGTGTCCAACTTTTCTACAAAAATGGCACTTGATTTCCCTTTTTAGATTTGTGTATCTTTAGAAGATTTATTTAGGTTATATTAACCTTTCTTCTTGCCTTTTCTAACCCTTTTCTTTGAACTCGATGCAATTTCTTGATGACTTGTAGAATGAACAGAATGAGACTTTTGGTTCTTTAATCTTGTTCCCTCCTGAATCAGCATACTGGTTAATTCATCGATATTCCACTTGTCCTTTATAGTGTTATAATTTATTTGAAAATGCCCATATTGTTTAGGAGGCAAGGAGTTCAAAATGAACTATACAAAAAAAAAAACTCATCCACGGTCATTCCTAAAGTCTTTAATGTTGCCGCTATATTCATCATTTCAAGGAATGCTCATGCATAGTACGGCCCATCAAACTCCATGTTGGTCAAAGTACCCATCAATGTACTAGCAAGAGACTTATCAACAGTTTGAGAACGCTCTTCCACAAATTTAATGAATTCCTTAGCATTATCAGTTTGGGGAAAAATAGCTTTAATGTTGTTTGCTACTGTCATTCTCATAAACATCAAGCTTGATTTGTTCGACCTCTCCCAAAGTTTATGGAGACGTTTTTCCTCATCATTGCTTTCATCAATAATAGCAGCAGGTTTCTCAATTTGAAGAGTTAAGTCAAGATCCAAAACACCTAAGTGAAATTGGACCTGCTCATACTAGAATGAGAAATTCAATCCATTGAATATCGGAACAAATGAAGCATGAGAATGTAGAGAAATAGGAACAGATACTGCAATAATTAAAGAAACAATATACATTAATGCTTTGAACACTCATACAAATTCAGATTCTCATGGAATAACATAATTATATATATCAAAGTCCACATTTGGGTGATACTAAAATATATATAAACATTAATAAACAAGTATACTATTTTATATATTTGTTATCTTTGGATATACAAATAAATCAGATAAAATATACTTATTATAAACACATGCATTACGTATTAAAACAACAGCCATCTTTAGATTATTTATGAAGTCTAGTGTCCTAATACAAACTTTCATTTACCCAAACAAAATCTATTATGTCATTCTTAAATAAATTCATGGGTAAAATTTAGATTCTATGTAATGAAATTTATGCATTAATGATTTGGTCACTTAGTGACTAACAAACCATTCATTATATAAATTTCTCATATACCACAATAATTAAAATACAAGGATTTAGAGCCATATTTCATCAAACAAAATATTGTGCCATATATTTTCAAGTTATAATATAATCCAATTTCATTTTCCTTTATATCCCATTATGAAAAAATGCTTCAATAGTTAATACCATTTTAATAGAAAATCACATTGAATCTCATGCAACCATTTGGCAAGATTTCCAAACAATAAATAACACCGACAAACAATACATACAAACAAATTCCAAACAACAAGTGTTATGTTCATAAAGTTCGCAACATTTCAATGTTTCATTTCAAACCAATCAACGGTGCCCAAATAATCCATGTATGTGTCGTCATTTTTCGCCGATCGTTGCCCATTACCATCAATTCAACTTCACCGTTAAATCCAGTGAAAAATAATACTCATGTCATTTCATCATACGGCCTGAAAATTATTTTTTCGAAGGTCCATATTTAAACATACATTGACAATGCACATAACCGTCAAACTATTGGTCAAAACAACATAATTTCACCGTTTTACACATTACAAATGTCAAGTGGATAATGTTGGAATATATAATAATGGTTCTCAGTGATAACACTTTTAATTGCATTGTTCCAAAAGTGTACAAACAAACGTAGAAAATTATTTTACCGAATGCTCGATCTAATACGCTCAAAACATTCATAATGCATAGAAGAATAATTGGAAAATCATAAGTTCTTTAACTAGGCTCTAATATCACATGTAAGAATTTTTACATGATAAATTATTTCATTAAATAATGTTTCAAGATCTTTGAACTTTATGATTTTTACAACAATCAAATTGATAAGATGCGTACCTTTATCTATAGCCATGGTAATATCTTGAATTTGAAGAACAAGAGCAAGATAAGAATACTTTAATTTCTTCAATATCACTTTATCCCTCCAATCCTGTCTTATATCTCCAAGAGAATATAATTTCTCTCTGTTAACCTTTCTAAATTTCGATGGAGTGAGTTATTATATATCAGGTAGAGAGAGGATCATATCTCTTCACGAATCGTTACTAGATGTCTTCCATCAAAACACATTTTTATGAAAAGTCATAACTCTTCTTAATATATATGCCAATGGACATGTTCTTGTATATGAAACAATGTGATTTTTCTTAAATGAGTGTATAGAAGAGTTGTAACTCTTCCCAAAAGGCATTATTATTTTTGAAAAGTCATGACTCTTCTCAATAAAAGTCACATATTGGGTCACCATTTCTTACATCTGGCATCAACTAAACAGTGCAGATTGCCCACACCTCAATGATGGAAGCTTATATACTATATTTTAACAACTGAAGCTTTAGATGCCAGTCATTAAAAATATATTTAGTATGAAGTTTCCAAATGTGCCTTAAGCAAACAGCTAACTTCACTGAAAAATGGCAACTTCACTAATGAAGTAATTAGGATTTGCATGTAAAGAAGTAGACCGAAGCCAAGAACACCGAAAACAACCAAAGGTTGAGATGGAAGCTAGATCAAGCTTAGCTTTGCATATTTATATAAAATAGTAGAATACGATCATTTTGTTTTTAATTAAATATATTGTTTCATGTAATGATAATAATAGATAAGGACTTTTTTTTAACAATTTGGAGCTTTCAGATGCTTCATCTTAAAGATAAGGGGTTAAGCAGCGAGGGAAAAATAAAGGAATATGCTTGTAATTTACCCCCTGTTTTAATTATATGTCCATAAATGTGTCTTTTTAAACAAAACATTCCATTTATAAAAGAATGATTGCCTAATATAATGTGAACCAACATAACTATCGATGCATTTGGAAATATTATCCCTTTAAATGTCTTTGGTAAAAATCTAGGCTTGGATAGCGGAGTTTACCCATTGCTTTAAGCTCGGTAAGAGAGGTCGCATGATACGTGGTTTATTATTTAAAAAAATTCAAAACATGAAATTATTCGATATAAAATTTTGGTAGGCTCTTTTTAATTACTTTTTATATTAATTGATAATGCTTTTGGTGTTTCATATAGTTGCACTTTGCTTAACGTTTTATACTATTTTTGTCTAAGACAATTAACTCAAATTGTAAGAGCCAAAATAATTTATTAAAGCATAAAAATATATATATACTATTATGAATAATGTAGGACAACTTCAACCATATTAAATGATCTAAACTACACAAACATCTCTACACATTCATATCTATTTTATAAATGCCTATTACAAGAAAAAGCAAAACATAAAATGAGTGATTGAATATGTTATAAAAAGATATATGAAAAATAATGACAAAGAAACGTAAAGCACACACACAGATTTACGTGGAAAACTCTTGATGGAAAGAACCATGAGCAGAGAGAGAATTCACTATATGTTGAAGAAGGAGTATAGAGGTAGTGAGAAAATTACACCAAAATAATATTACATTACAAAAAATCCTAAATCCATATATATATATATGTATGTATGTATGTATATGATGTATGTAAGCTGGCTCAAAGGTCGGCGGCGTTGAATCCAAAGTTGGCAGCTTTGTTTTGGTTGGATTCGAGTCATTATCTCCAACAATTTCCATCTTGACATGAATTCAGGAGCAAAAACACGAACTCCAAACTTTAACATAAAAACAAAACATTCTCTACCTCTTCCACAAACCCCTAAAGGGGATGAATTAGCAACGAACACCAACGAAGTCCAAGCAATGCTTAAACTTGGCTATAAGAAGTGACTTGGTCATCATATCCGCAGGATTATCATGAGTGCTAATTTTGCTTATAGCAACATCACCACAAGCAATAATATCATGCACAAAATGATACTGAACATTAATGTGCTTTGTTATCTGATGAAACATCTGATCCTTTGTAAGAAAGATAGCACTTTAACTATCACAAAAAACCATAATAGTTTTCAAGTCATCACTAAGTTCACCACATAAACCTTTTCAACCAGATGGCTTCTTTACAAGCCTCAATAACAGCCACATACTCAGCTTCAATAGTAGATAAGGCAACTGTAGCTTGCAAAGTAGCTTTCCAACTAATAGCACAACCATCAAGAGTAAAGATATATCCTGTGAGTCGTCTTCTTTTATCCAATTCTCCGCGAAATCAGAATCAACATATCCAATGACCTCATCTCTAGATCTACCAAATTATAAACAACATCAGTAGTACCTCTCAAGTATCTGAAAATTCACTGAACTGCTTTCCAGTGTTTCTTACCAGGATTTGCCATGTATCTACTCACTGCATATTACAAATCTGGATGTGTACAAACCATAGCATACATAAGAGATTCTACTGCTATAGAATATGGAACACGTGATATATAGTCAACATCTTCATCTGATTATGGAGACAAAGCAGATGAGAGTCTGAAATGAGCTGCTAAGGGAGTCCTAATAGGTTTTGCGCTTTGCATACTAAACCTGCTAAGAACTTTTTCAATGTTCCCCTTTTGACTTAGGTACAATTTACCTACTTTTCTTTCTCTCATAATCTTCATCTCAAAGATATCTTTTACTGGACCCAAGTTTTATCTCAAACTCTTTACTCAATTGAGCTTTAACTTTTCTAATCTCTCATCTATTCTTGGCTGCTCTCAACATATCATCAACATATAAGAACAAATACACTAATAAACCATCACTACACTTCTTGAAATAAATACTGTTGTCAAAATTACTTCTTTTAAAATCATGAGTAGTCATAAATGAGTCAAAACTCTTGTACCACTGTTTGGATGATTGCTTCAAGCCATAAAGAGACTTTTTCAGCAATTAAACATATTCCTCTTTACCTGAGACTACAAAATCCTCTGGCTGTTGCATGTACATGTCTTCATCAAGTTTTCCATGTAAGAAAAATGTATTCACATCTAACTGTTCAAGCTCAAGATCATGCATTGCTACAATACCAAGCAAGGCTCGAATTGAACTATGCTTTACAACAGGAGAAAATACATTAGTAAAGTCTATACCTAGAACCTGAATGTAGCCTTTTGCAATGAGTCTTTCTTTATATCTAGGTTCTTCAATATTTGATGTTCTTTCCTTTTTCTTGAATACCCAGTTGTAATGAACAGTCCTCTTACCTTTAGAAAGTTTCACTAAACCCTACGTATCATTCTTATGAAGGGATTCCATCCCCTCCTATATGGCAATCATCCACTTACTAAAATCATCACAACAAACTACCTTTGAGTAAATAGAGGGCTCCATTTTAGAATGAATGTCTTCTACTACATTTAAGGCATAATCTACAAGATCAACTTCAGCATATCTTTAAAAAGGTCTAACTTCTCTCTTAGGGCTATCTCTAGTAATGGAATACTATTGTTGTGGTAAATAGTACCACTCTGCAATTTTCGTCTAGGTTGAGAAGTAAGCTTTGATGTAAACTTTGAATCAATCTCAAACTCTACCTATGTGCTTGATTTCTGTTGGGCTCTATCAGATGTAATGCTAGAAGATAAGTCATGTAACATAGCAGTTTCATCAAAAATAATATCTCTACTAGTTATGACTTTCTTCAATTTTGGATATCACAACTTGTATCCCTTGATATCAAACATATAACCAAAGATTATATGCTTTACAGATTTAGGCACAAGTTTTCCATTATCAACATAAGCATATAAAGGACATCCAAAAAATTTTAAATTTGAATAATCAGCGCGCAGGAGTACCCGACTTTACCTCATGTGGAGTCTTTTTCTCAATCGCAGTTAAAGGAGATTGATTAATTAGAAAACATGTTGTAGAAGCTACTTTAGCCCAAAATGACTTCGGCAAATAAGCATTTGAAAGCATACGTCGAACTTCTCCATTATTGTTCTATCCATTCGTTCTGCCACACCGTTTTGTTGTGGAGGACCGAGAACTGTTAATTACCTCACAATTCCTTCTAACTTGCATAAATCATTAAATTCATCAGAACAAAACTCCAAACCATTGTCAGTGTGAATACGTCTTAACTGCATCCCTATCTATTTCTCAATCACGATCTTCCACTCGTTAAATGTAAATACATCAGTCTTTTGTTTCAAGAAGAAAACCTAAAGTTTTCTAGAGAAGTCATCAATGATTGTCAACACGTAATTATCACTGTAAACTCCCTAAATTGACACAACCTAACTTTGATAATTGAAAGGAATATGATATAACATCTTGAAAACCTTTTGAAAAAGTCATAAAAATCACTCTCGATTTTTTGCATTCAAGAATAGTAAAATATGAATGGTTTAATTATATTTTAAGAAGTTTGAATCATCATTAATAAAAATTTCCCTTAAGTTTTTGCAATCAATAAGTGATGATAAATCAAAGAATTAATGAAGTAATTATTAAAGCTTTATTAAAACTTAAAAGAACTATAAATCAATTTCTAAAAATAATTCGAAAAACAATACATATGTGCCAAAAATTATCAAATAAGAATAAGCGTAATATAACACCAAGCAAAACTTTAACTTCAGAAAATAAATAAATAAATATATCTTTAGATTCATCAAACACGTAGAATTAAATAATGTCTAGGAGTAGATTTTAAAAAAAATTGCAAATAAATATTTTCTTATAAACTTATAATTAAAGATGATTGTAACCCTTTAAAGAAGCTAATAACACCATCTTCTTTAGTAAGTAAAACCCTTGGAAGTTACTATAATCATATAAATAAGTTATTACGAAAGAAAATATAAAATATAAAACAAGTAATTATAATAAAATAGAAAAGTTATAAAATTAATACCCATAAAATATTCTCCGTTACTAATTTAATTATGTGGTTATCTTGGGTACATGATATATCATAAGTATATGACTAACTACATTATTACAATTTATAGTAGTAGTATTAATAATATCAAAAGTATATTGTAATTAACAATATATATTGTAGTAAAATTAAACAAGATTATTTTGTCATATGATAAATTATAATACCATACTTGATCCATACATTAAAACAATTTTGATAAGTTAACAATATTAATTATATAGGATCATAATTATTATATTACCAATATATATTAGCTATGATAACTTATCAACTTGTAACAATACTATATGATTTATAAATACATTATAATCATTATCGTAATATTAGTGAACTATTGAAATAAGGACCATTATAATTAAATAATTAGGGTAATAACATATATGTAATCATCATATCAATATAATCTATAATACAACAAGACCCAAGGGCTAATTACTTAGGGAAGCTTATAATTATTGGCACAATCTACATATCTGACAAATCACTTGATACGAAAAACACTATATCAAGATAGTAATAATAACAAATAAGTAAACACGCAAAAATTAAGAAACATAATAATATGATACTAATTAAATAATATAGACTGAGATTGTATTAGAAAATTTACTTGGATTTTAGTGAAATAAATTAAACATATCACAAACCCTAAAATTTCAATCAAAATTGAAATCCTAAACTATATCAGATAAGACTTTCAAAAATCTTAGATCGAATCAAATAAATCTTATAATCCTAGAATATCATATAAATTAAATTAAACTCGAATTCCTAAAAATTCAAAACCTTAGAAACACTAAACGGAATCAAACAAAGATTCAACAATCCTAAGATATCAGCTGAATTAAATAAAGCATGAAACTCTAAAGCAAAAACATATCACCATTACAATGATCCAATAACTCAATTGATCCAAAAACATTATGCTAAATAATTTACCCATTTGATCTCTAACATGCAAATCGATTCAACACATCCAAATAATATATATTGATAAATAATAATAAATAATTTTATATAATTGAAAACTCCCAAAATTTTACAGTAATCTTATAAGTAGAACCTTAGACTCGAATACGGAATCAGAATCCTAAAATCAAATCGAGTCAATTGTAAACCTCAGAAAATCCCGACTCAATCGAACAACTTCTAAAATAAAAAAATAATAAATTAATTAGGAAAATATCATGAACTCAAATTATGAATCATATATATAGTAGAAATCCTAAAAATATCAAATTGTCAAAAAATTCAATCGTTTCGAACCTTTACGGGATCAATTTTCGTATCCAAGCACAACACGCAAAACATGATAAAATTTTTTGACAGTCAAATTATACTAGAAAAATATTTAGGTATTCATATAATATTATATGAAATTTTTCGAGTCATAAAAACGTCAGATATAACTCATATACCCATAGTTTATCACTACTGATAACTTATGTGATATTTTACCATTACTATTCATTACATTTGCTTTAATTTTCTGCCATTATTTGCCGCCATTTTTGTCCTTAAAATTATGACTATTTCTTACACACCATACTATTTACTACGCCTGCAAATTATCTCATTATATTTCAAATGTATCACTTTTGATTTGATTTGTTTCTCTTCTTTCTTGCTAATTCACGCCAGCTGTTGTTATCATCGTTTGTAGCCACTTTTTTTTTTTAATTTATTTTACACACTAAAATCCTCCTTTTTCTTTCTATGAGTACCCACTACCATTCCATCTTCTTACACTTTACAACTTCTCATAAATTTCTCTCTTTTCTCTCTTTTTTTTTTGTTCCTTGCTGCTGGTTCCTTACTACCCCCTCTCTTTTTCATCTCAAACACATTCATTTGATTCATCTTGTTGAGGTAAACACATCCCTTATACATCCTAAGTTGATATTAGGTGTTGTTCCATGCACTATCCATGGATAAAATTTCCCCATGATACATAAAAGCTAGGGATGATGATGATGCAAAAAAATGAAACTTATATCTCATCTACGTTATGATCATGTTGAAGTTATATCCTTGTTGATATATTTTTGTCATCTAATCTAACTATCTGTATGTATATATATAGTTATGTACATATTTATATTTATATTTATATGAGCATATGGCTCACTAATTTAATATTTATTTTATATTTTTATTTATTTCATGCTCTTGATATATATTATAAGACTTGTCAATAATCTAAGTCTCATACCTATGTTTAATCAAATCAAAACAAGAAGGGGATTTATCTTTAATCTAAGTCCTTGGAATGCATTGTCAAAAAATTCTAAGGCTTCCATTATATTCGTTTTGCTCTTATTTTGCTTTTATTTACATGACGATCGGAATAATTGAAGCCTCAGGGAGTCTTGTCCTAAATCTAAGACTTCCATTTTCATTTTATTTTTCTCTTAATTAAATTGCTATTTAAGGGGACTTGTCCATTTTTTAAGTCCAAAGAAAGCCTTGATCATAAGTTAAAGCTCTCATCCATTGAAATTCTTATCTTTATATTCTTTATTAATTTTGTTTTTAACTCCATAAATTATGAGTTTAAAATATAGTATTTATGTTCATGTACATGAATATTCTATAGTGATTTTGTTATGCCAAAAAAAAGTTTTGAACCATTTTAAAATGATAATTCTTTGTTATGCAAAATATTTTTTAAAAATCTTATTTCCTATGTATGAGAAATCTTGCCCTCAAGAATAAAAATTTAGAACAAGACATTCACCAAAACATGTTTTCAAAACATGAGAAAACTTTTATTAAAGAGGGAATTTTTAAAATAAGAATCATGTCACTCCTCCAAAATAGGACCTAGTAGGATTGCCCTAAAGTTATCATACCACGTATGCACCGATATATGAGAACCGTCTTGCAAGCTAGATGTTACAAGACTCTATCTTGTTTATTTACTTCATACAATTTAATTACATGGGTATAATATCTTTATTTAAACTTATTGTGGAATCAGATTTTCTATAGTCTGTTAGGATAGCAGAGAATCGGTGTCCCCTATTAAAATAATAAAAATTGGGGATCAACCAACAAAATACAAGATATTACCTGTTTATACAAGTTATCTAATTTGCATTCTAAGTTCATCATAACCCGCATCTCTAATTTCAATAAATTATGAAGGAAAAGTACTCTTCACATATTCCTAACCCAATCTCTACTAGTATTATTCCTACATAAAAACTATTGGGGGTGAGCGAAACCACAGGTTTAATGAGATGACCTAACTATATCACACATTAAACAATAACAAATAAGTTTAATTAGCAAAGGTATGCCGTGCAACAACCAACCATATGTACAAGTACAAGCTTAAATAATGTGGAATCCAAACAGGATGTAGATTTACGCCCTTTCATTGGGGTTGGAAGGAAGCCTTTGAATGATATACCGTGCCCGAGAGAATCAAAGAGCTAAGGAAGCATGGGTACCATAAACTCTCACAAATTAATTTTGAACATTTCTCTCTTATCTGTAGAACAAATAAACCCATTAAGTATTAACCCTTTCATGTCGATACCACGAGTGACACTCCTTCGATGCCATTTTAGCTCCTGTGGAACCGAACATAACAAAGATACTCTTGTGTAGAACTAGAAAAATGTCATCTAGAAAAACCAAGCGTGTTACCAGAGAACCAAAATACTAATACGTAATAGGGTCACCACTCCTTTTAATGCAGTATATGCAAATTGTGTAATGCATGTCGATTTTCATTTATGGTACCAATAGTTTTTAGTCAGATTTAAAGTGATCATACAATTCACAGACAAACATCAACATGCTTGGTATAGTAATTATCATACAATAGAATTATCACTTATATTATGATAATTTGACAATCAAGCATACTCCAAGCATCATGCAGTATACTCAATTCCACATGCATATTAGTTGAATATATCAATACAAATGCAACTATACTACAAATATAAATAGTGTGATAAGGTCAAAGTTACTCACCTGTTATCCTCGCTATTTTGTTGTAATATGCTACTGGAAGTATTCTTTGAGGTCCTAGTTATCAATTTTAATATATTTTTGTTCACTTAGTTAGGAGCCTTAACTTTATATAAGTTATATTCTTCTGGTAAAGTTGTAGAATTTTATATAAGAGAAGTCTTCTTAATTTATAAAATATTTTGAATCTTATTTAATAATTCTATTATTAAGTTTTTATTGTTTATGGGGTCTTTTTAGTATGTCTATCTTAATGTAGTTGATATTTGCTATCTATTATTTATTTTCATTTTACTTGTCTTGGTCTTAATTGATTTCTATACTTTATTTAGGACGTTTTCTTAATTCTAAATTTATTTAAGTTTATCTTTCGTTAGTGTCCATATTGGCATTGAATTCTTATTATTTCTTCGTTTGTCAACCTTATCTGTTTTATATTAATTGAAATTTCTATTATTTATACAGTTACATTTAGTATTTACTTATTTAATTATTTTTCCAACATATTCGTAGTTTAATAGGGTTTAAATATATATTAAATATTTACTAAACTTAAATTTATTTCATCGAATAATTATAGAGTTTGTGTTCAATAGTTTAATATTTTATTATTGTCATCATTATTATTTGTATATCGTTTTTTAGTTTGACCACTTTATGGTAACTAATATTTATTTTATATTATTTATCTTCATCGTGTTTCCCTTGATCTCATTTCATGTTATTATATGTTATTTATAGGATTTACATTATTCTTAATTATAACTTATTAACATTTTCCATTTTTATATATTTGCTTGTATAGAATAATTATTGTACAATTATTATAATCTAATTTTTTATCTAATATAACAAAAGTGTTTCTTAATTGCAATAGTTGCTAAAGTTTAATACTTAACAAATATTTAAATATATTAAAATATTTATTTTTATTTATAAAATTTTCATGTTTTGTTTTCTTCTTTATATATATGTATGTATGTATGTATTATGGTTACGGACGAAACATATTTCGTATAGGAAAACTTTTGCATGTACGTCGGCATCCAATACCGCTGGCATTAAATCTTAAGCTGTTGAGGTTCACGCGTTTAGAAAATTTACGTGACTTCACTTCAGTATACACTGGCTTGAAGGCTACTAGCATATCCAACGTACATCATTGGTGTAAATATGTACGCCGTTGGCGTACGTGTATTTTCACACATAACAAATATTTTACATACTGTATTGCAAGAAACGCTGGCCCAAAGGCTGCTAGCTTTTCTACGTATACCACCGGCATTGGCCATGTACACCACCGGTATAGGGCAAGTGTAGGCACTGTTCATTATCTTATTCCTTTTTCTTCATATCGTAATTTATGTTCTTTGTATCATACATGTATTGTACTAGTGTTTTAGCCATCTTTAAGTGTTTTTCTATGATCCTCAACTATTATTCATGATATACTAACATATATAACATCTCATAATCTTTAAAATACATGATTCCCTAGCTTCTACTATACACATATCATAGTGTATAAATGGAGTTTTTTAGTGGAATATTACCTTGTTTGGAGTTGCTAAGGCGATGTTTAATCCTTCCCCAAGCTTGACACAAACCTAAGTTGATAAGAACATGATTTAAGCTAATGTTCAATATATAAACTAACTTAATATGAATTTTTACTTACCTTAACTTGTTGGTTTCCTAAGTTTGTTTTTTGTCTTGTTGAAGTTGTTGATTCTCTATTAACTAAAGTTTTGATGATAGCAAAATAATCAAGAAACTCATGATGTTATTTAGGGTGCAGAATTTATATGTGTGTCTGTGTGTTATAGACAAAATCTACAGAACCTTTCACAAAATTTTAAAGAAACATGATGAGTTCAAGATGAATGGGTAAATGATGTTGTATATCGATGATTTACATGCTTTACTTATCATAAAGAAAGAATACATAAGAATTGAGAGAAGCAACAACATTATCAAAGAGTTTTTCAAGGAATAGAGAGTATACAGAATATACTCTAAAAGGTTAAGTTAAGGATGAAGTATTTTTCTAGAATACCAGACCGTTTCCTAGAACCTTCACTGGACCTTTTGAAGAACAAGTATTTTTCAACCAAAAGTTATTGTTCATCTTCTCTAACAAGAGATCTATTTTTTCAGAAAAATATAAAAATTTTTTAAAGACCTAGTCCGAGATAATAAGTATATTTGGGAAATATACTTATTTGATTCCACTAAAAAAGGATTATCCAAGGGGATATATATTAATTTTTTGTTTCTCTTCTACAATTTTTTTAAGACCAAATCAAATTTTATTCAGTTCAAGACAAGATGTTTATTCGTGTCTATAAGTATACGCCAAGACAAGAATCTTTCATATTATATGGATTTTATGAAAATAAATAGAAGAATGATAAACGTTATCTTGATAGAAAATGAGATCACGTTTAATGAAGAAATATCAATCAAAGATATATGAAGAAGATTATATCACATTGAAAGATAAAGATAAGGAATTAGTTTGATATTTGAAGCGAATCACGTTGAAGGAGAAAATATGCAGTTAGTTATTTTCAAAGCTTATCACAACAAATTTGACTTAATGGGAGACATGCAAGCAGATTTGAAAGTTACGAAGATCAAGCTAAGCTTATCAATTTGTTATGATCATATTGTGTTCAGAACTTGATCCACGAAGACAAATAGAAGTGGATATTATTATCAACTAACGTTGGAAGGAAGAGATAGTCTTTAAATTCAAATCAAGATAAAGTACAACAGATTATATACCGAGATTTTTGGGATTTGATATTTATCTTCTAAACGTTAGACAAAGAGTAGTATAACTGAGGAAGACAGAGAAAAGTACCAGTATCAAAAAATCTATCATCTACACGCAGCAAACAAAAAAGTGCTCTCCTTTACAAAAAGATACAAAATCAAACACAGAGCAAAATCCAGAAATTTCATTTCATCGAGTTTTTTTTTTTTATAAACATCTTATATAGCGAGCTGATCACTTAGCTCTCATTCTTTTAGCTCTTTGATTTAAATATTTTATTTTGTATAGAAGGAACTTGTAGTTGCCTTCTCTTTTGATAGTTAAGTTACAAGTTTAGACTTTATAGATTGGTTATAGCTAGAGGATAGCTAGGAGAATCGAGCAGAGAGAATTGCACAAGATTGTAATTTGAACTTACTAGATATAGTGAAACAAAACCCATAGAATAACGGATCTCCAGCTCGAGCTGGAAGAGTGGGTGACACACAAGGCGGAACCACTATATATAGCTGCCTGATCTTCTTTTTCCCTCATCTTTTATTTTTCAGCAATTTTATATTGTTAATTTGTTTAATTGATATATTGTTCTCGTGTTTAAAACTTAAAGGGAATTTTAAAGGCAAATTTTTTATAATAATCAATTCAACCCCCTTCTTGATTATTATTTGGGACCAACAGAAGCTATTTTAGGTTGTGTTTGTATGTATTTTATGTGTTTGGTGTTGCTGCTTTGGTGTGTTTTAAAAGCTTTGTTTTGTGTTATAAATGTTTTGTTTTGTGGCTCCGTAAAGGTTGTTCTTATAAACATTATAAGGCAGCAACTTACAAGAAGATTTCCAACCAAGAAGAAGAAGAATGCTCTACTGAAAACTCAACTTGTTTGCATGATTTCTTTTGCATTTAATGTGATGCTTATTTGGCCAAATTGGATTGGTTTAACAACTCTTCATCCTTGACTTCCTTTAATCCATCTTGACTCTTTGTTTTGCAAATTTCGATTGAGATTTAGACATTCATCAGCCATAAGATGTATCCTATTTCCTCCGAATATACACAATTAAATCATAATTTTCATTCATTAATTAATTATCTTAGTTTTACGTTAGTTTATTAAGCTAAACGGGTATATTTATATCAATTATTTGATAGTTCTGTCTCTACAAATTTATTTAAAGCTTCTACAAAATTCTTATTTTATCATTAAGTTCAAATTTTGAGTTAAAATTTACGTGATTAATTATTTTTAGGGTTTTTCTCACGCGATTAAGGTTTCTAAGCTAAATAGACCTTTTTTTTTGTTTTAGTCTCTAAGAGCTTCAAAATTCTTTAACTAGAGCAATGATATAATCCAAACATTTATTTGGAGTCTAGATTATTAGTTATAGATTCGTTTTCTTCTTTTCGCGTATTTATAACTCTAGCAATTCATCTTTTAGTTATCATTTTGTAGCCAATACGTTCTATAAAGGGTTTTCTTTTATTGTTTCTGAAATATAGAGCTATTTTTAATTATCTTGAGTTATTTGTTCAAGATACAAAATCTTGCCTTTGGTATGTATTAGGGTCAAAGAATTTACTATTTGGTTTTTAAATTATAAATGAGTTTATTACTACTCATTGGTTTATTTTAGGATTTTTATGGGTCATAAGTTTTATATTTGCGACTCTACTCTGCTCATTTTACTAGTTATAAAAATTCTTAGGGTGGCAAGGTTAAATCAGGATTTTAACCTCTGTAGACTCAAAAATTTCTAACTAAAATACTAGTATAAACAAGTATTTAATTAAGGTGTAGATTCTTTATTATTGATAAGTTTTAAACTTTTTGTATTTTATAATTCTAATTGTTTATCTTCAAACTATCTTTTTATAACCAATATGTTAAAAATTAATCTTCTTTTATTGCAATTGAAATTTAAGGTCAACTGTGATTGTTCGTTGAATTATTTATTATTGTCATAGAATATTATCTTTTATTTTATATGAATTACTTATCCTATTTATTAATAGTAAAATTTATAGTGCTATTTTATAGTTTTAAAATATTAAGATAATTTAAAATCATTGTTTTATTATTAGAATCTTCTTTTTTTAAGATTGACTTAAAGAAATTGATTTTGAATTTTACAGTAGCGAACAGTTTATCATCGATCGTTATTTGTTTAAAGTTATGGAAGTGATAATTTGCATTTTGAAATTTTATTAGCAACGATTCTAATTTTTCTAACTATAAGCAAATTTATTTACACTTTAATATTTTTAATGATTTTAAATCGTGAAAAATTGGAGTGATTTTTGTGACTTTTATTATAGTTCTTTATAATTCTATATTATATTTTTAGCAGTTATTATAATCAAGTCATATAAAATTAGGTGGATTACAAATCATCTCTTAAATTCCTTAAAATACCGAGATTGACAAAATGACTCTAGAAAATTTACAACTTAAAATTATTTTTCTTAAATACAAATGAGAATCCTTTTTCATCAAAAAAGAAAATTTAGAACGAGTCATTTACTTAATTTTTCTCATATGACAAAATTTAAAACATTTTAAAGATAATGCAACTTAGAATAACTTTTCTCCACAAACACATTGAGATTCATGTTTTGGGAAATAATGGTTAAAAGAAGTTTATTGTGAAAATAAAATATATATAGATTCAAAATATATATAAAACCATGATTTTATTTAGTTGAGTTTCACATTTACAAAAATCTAAGAATAAAAATTTTATTGTAAAACCAACTTAAGAAAAATTCAAGGGAAATACGATTATATTACAAATGAGTAAAATCCATGCCTTGTAAAAGAAATTGTTAAACGAAGATAAGACCATAAAGGTTTCAAAATATATATTAAATCATGATTTTTGTTAAGTCTCATATTCACAAAATTTAAGGTAAATAATTTTATCACAAGTCCAAAAGTAATATTTTTCATAAAACTCAACATTACTACTTTCCATAAAAGATTGCTTTACAAATTCCTATTTTAGGACAACATCACTAAGATCATGTATGTAATATAAACTATTATTATCAATATTTTTTTTCTTTTAAGTAAAGGAATGTTACATAATTAAATTATGAAGGTTAGATAAGGTAGAAATGGTAAAATGTAACAAAAAAAAAAAAAACAATTTGTATAGTATCAGTCCAACCCTTAAATGACCCGAAAATATAAAATAATATTAGAAATTGATAGATCGTCTGAAGTAGGTAAAAATCGACTACTTATACGTGAATTTCCGAGTTAAAATAAGCAAGGTATAGTTGTTTTAAATTGAAAGTTCTATAACAGGGAAAATGACATGAATTTTAATTTAATAGAGTTAGAATCTTAAGTAAAACTTTTATGAAATACTTATTCCACGTATTTCTTTTGTTTAGATAACAGAGTTTACGATGCTCCCTTCCCAAAAGATTATTTTGATTAGAAGATTGCAAATGGCTAATTGAGTTTTCCTTATGCTCTTCGTATTCTTGTTTATGCTTGTAAGTAGTGCACTAGAACTTAGGAAAAAGATATAAATGAGATTACATGTGGGTTTATGCTGCGATTATGATGTTTTTGTCATGCTTGATTAATAGAAATTAAGTATATCAAAATCTTAATTGTTTGCTTTAAGTGTTTATTATCATATTATATTGACTTGTTTGTAAAAGAAAAAAAAAGTGTTGACCCAATAGAACTTGGTTCGACCCCTGACCCCTTAGCCTGTCTGGGTCAAACCTCGGTTTGGTTCTGACAACATTGATTTTAACCACTATAGTGGTATGGACATGAATTTTATGTGATGTTTTACAAGAAGATCACGTTCTTCGTATTCTTATTCTATTTCTCTGAGGGCCTCCAAAACTTCACATAATTGTCTCCCTAATGGTTAAGCCATGAGTTAAGGAAATGTGCTAACAATTATATTTACAAGTCCATAATCAAGAAGGGTTTGTGATGTATATTATTGTTCACTCATTTTAAACCCTTTGAAGTATTTTAAATCTATTGCGGTAGTATGGGCATCGTAACAAACATATTTTGGATAGTAGTACTTTTTTGCAGTAATTGTTTATCTCAATCTATGAGTCTTTCCCAAACAAAAATAGCATGGTGGATTAGGGTATGGTCCCCACCTGTGTTCTAATATTGACTCCATCAAGATATACATGTTCTTGTTGTATTGCATTTTGAAAGAGTATGGATGGCTCCAAGAATTTTTCCCTTGCATATCCTTTGATTGGCCATCTTGCTTGGAATGGTAATTTGGAAATAAATTCATATCTTCTTAAATATATGAATGCTTTAGTAGCTTCATATTCTTCTTAAGATGTTCTTCCACGCTTTCTGTATTTAAGAGGAAAAGCTTCCTTAAAAGCTTTATTGTGTTCTTTCAAAGTTTCTTTTCTTCTTAGAACTTGCATTTTTAGAAATTTTTAGAGAAGATATTATGTTTTCCCATTCTTCTCTTACCTTTTTTCTAGGGTTACATTAGTATCCTATTTTTCTAGTGCATTCTTAACCTAGTTAAAACTATCAAAGACTGGATCAATATAAAAATTCTATTTTCCTAATACATTTTGAGCCTAATTTATTACAGTCTCAAGGTTATCAAAATCTTTCTATACTAGATTAGGATAATTATTTTTTCATTGAACATAATATTAGTAGCAATAAACTCTTGGGATGTATCCCTTTGCTACTCAATGCATTTGGAATCGTTTTCTATGATTCTGTTTTTCAACATAATCTTCCTGTCTTACTTTCAGTGTGACTTTTCCTTGTGTCTCTATTTTATGAAGATATCTAGCCAAGGCACAGCAAATTATTTATTTAAATTTATCTTGGCTACCTAATGACCAAACTCCATCAGTTAAAGCTCGGTGTGTTTCATCTTTTACTAAGAAGGTTAGAGGAATTTGGAATTTCTTCAAGGAATTTGTTGGTAATATAGATAGTGATATGTCTCCTATCATGACTTGTGGTCCTTGAATTGTTTTTAATAATCAGGATAATGAACTGGAACTTGAAGCATCTTGAGAAACAAATAAATGCCTTCTCTATGGCATTGTTTGTTTTTCTTTTGTGTTCCTATGGAATTCCATCCTCCTAAAATCATTAATTAGATGTTTTAGTTAAGAGATGAGATAGCTCATTTGCAATATTCTGTTTTCCTTTTATATGTTCAAATTCTGCCCTATATCATTTATTATTATTACATCTTTAAATTTTAACCATCTTCTTCTACTCATTTTATTATTGTTTGTATTCTTATGTCCTAACCAGCATCTCCTTTTTATTAATAAGGAATAACTTAAAGTTATTTAAATAATTCATCACTACCATTATTTCTCTGTCTATGCTAGATAAATTCTTTTCCATGAATTTTCCACTAGCATACCTATTATTTCTTCTGTTTTTCTGTCTGCATGCTTATAAGGCTTTCTGATCGGAATTTATCCCATCCTAGATCACATCCATCATTTTCTATAATAAAGAAATCTGTGTCTAGAGACAGTCTTAGTTTTGGTAACCTCTTCATTACTTCTTTTATCCATTTGATTTGTTTTATGTCTTCTCGTGACAATCCCTTGAAATTTGAAATGTTGTTATAAAATGGCCCAACTAATGAATTTAAGTATTTTATAAAAGGCCTGACATAATATAGTAATCCTAAATGCCTAAAGCTACCTCTTATTTATCTATTTTGGAAATTCCAACACCTTTTTTACCACATGGTCTCGTAACTTAATTCTTTCTTCTTGTATTTTTACTCTTAAGAATTCTATGTTTCTTTTGAAAAATTGTGCCCTTTTTTGTACTTACAACTATCCCTTGTCTTTGAAATTGTGTAAGTACCATTTTTAAATGTCCTATGTGTTCATATCTATTTTTAGAGAAGACAAGGATATCATCTACATAGATTGTAGTGAAATCCTTTAAATGTTGAAAAGCTATGTCCAATTTTCTCTGGAAATTTGATGGTGCATTTTTCAAACCAAAGGGTATAACTTTACATTGACAATGTCCTTGTGGATATGTAAAAGTAGTCCATGGTTGTGACTCTTTATCTCTTTTAACTTACTAAAATCCTGTCTTACAATCAAATTTGCTAAACATATTACAGTTTTGTATCTTATTTATTAGTTCTGTTTTATCAAGGAGATTATAGGCATCATCCCTAGTGTTATCATTCAATTTTCTATAATCTATCACCTTTCTCGACTTTCTTCTAGCTATCTTACTCGGTTTCCTTAACATGAAAGTTGGACTCCTATGTTAACTGTTTGACCTTTCTATAACTCATAATCCTAAAAGCTCTTTAATGTGCATATCAAAATCATGTATATCGATGTCATCACATTCTATTACCTTAGAGTAAATCGTCATATATAGATTTATGATGTCTAATTTATATGTGATCCTATTTCTTTCCCAAACAATTATGCAATTTTGTTCAAATATTTCTTCCTTTTCCAAGGTGTTTAAAATCTGGTATATGTCTAGGTATCCTATTTCTATGCAAGCATTATCTAGGATTCCGTATACGTCTTCTATCTTATCATTTTTCCTTCATTAATTGTTATTTCTATCCAATCATTTTCAAGATTTTTGTTTCACTAACTCCCATTTTACTATTTTCATCTTCTTTACATTCTCCTAATATTTGACAATCACAATCACAACTCTATTAATAATATATATTTATACAATATGCTGTATGTGTAATTTATACTGTATAACGTGTGTGTATGTGTAACATGCATATTATGTATTTATAATTTATAGATTAGATACATGTATATGTTGTATAGGTATTTGGTGCACACACTATACTATACATCAACTATATATTTTAATATATACATTGTATATCTAATTCTTTTGCTAAATATTTTCTATATTTATGCATTTCATATGTATATTTATACGTGAAAAAGGATATTGTTTTTAAAATAATTTTGCCAATTAATGATTTATTTACAGGTAAAATAGTTATGTTTTTACTCTCTTTTTTTCCTTCTTCTCTTTAGAGAGGGAATACACGAGATAAAAAAAGAGGTAAATTACACAGACTCCCATAAAAACTTTAAAAATTGCACGGACCTCTACTTTTTTTAAAAATCAACACTTATACCCACTGAAAAGTAAAAGTGGGGGATGACATAGAAATTATGTTTGTTTGGTGTTAATGTATCATTACATATAATATATATAATTAAATAACATTTAAAAAAATTGAAAGATTTTGATTTTAAAAAAAATCCAATGACAAGGAGAAAAATCATGTGATCAATATTCAAATTTAAAATCTCTATGTATTTACATTTCAAAGCTGAATATATCCTACCATAATTATAAATAGTGTTGAAAGTTTCAAATTACCAATGTTTTTAATTTCAAAGAAGAATCAAATCTTTTTGTTTTCATTTTAGTTTTTTTTTCCTTTTTATCGTTGGATTTTTTTTAAAATTAAAAATTTGTAAATATTTAAAAAAAATTCTTTAATAAAACTTATTATATGTAATGACACATTAGCTCTTTAAGAGGTGTAAATGTTGACTTTTAAAAAAATTAGGATTTGTATGATTTTTTTCAAAACAAAAAAATCACTGTTCTTTCCATATAGATAATTAAAAAGTTGTTGGAATGAACATCAAATTTATCTAGCAAGTAAAATCTGTTTGTTTCATCATATTCTGTTATTTTTGACATCAAATTTTTGTCTTTTTTATACATATATTTGTCAAGAAACATATATCGATGAAAAATCGATAGGTTTACTCATAAACTAATTAAATACATATGATACAAATATAATATAGATAAGTTATATATGTATATTGGATATACATACAATAAAGAATAAAATCCAATCATCTAAACAAACCCATAGTGTATTATAATAATAGATTTCCTCTCACTCTTTTTTTTTTTTTAATCATAAGCATATATGTTGTAAATATTTTAATCAATCTTTGGAATGCCCATCTTGTATCTAAACAGGCATCGTATATTTCAATTTTTCATCTCTTGTATCAAGTATTTATTTTATTTTATTTTTGCAAAAACAAATAAATAGAATGAAGTATTAGTATACATATATTGTTACAAACCAGAAAGGAAATACAAGTGTTTCAACAAGGCAGCGACAGCAACCAAACTGGTTGAGAGATTACAGTGTATAAGGAATCTGTTGTAACAGATTCTCAACTACATATTGTACGAAACATTTGTAACAGACTAGGTACAACAGATTTTCAGATACAAATTGTATAAAACACATGTAATAGATTTAGCACAGCTCATATACAGCTTTAGTACAGCTAAGATAGTTGTAATACAAGATCTATAAAAGGGAATGCAAAAAATAGGAAGGACAGTTTTACTTCCCCAGAATACAGATCTTAGGAGTGTAGCCTACTCGAAAAGGCCTCTTATCATTGTGCTCCTGTCAAACAACGAAACAAGAAAAACAAAATAGATTAGTGTAACATGCAGAAAAAAAATAGAGAAAGGATTAGGGTTAGGGTTTTTACCAAGAACACACGAGAGGAATCAGTGAGGACTAAGCAGTAGAGAGAGAAAACTAGAATTTATATGGGTCTTTTACTCGTGAATAGCACGTGAGGCAGGCTTAACATTTTGGTGCTCTCGTCTCCTTCCTTGATCCTGATGGCTCCAGATACTCGATCTTCTACACAATTAACAGACATGGATTTTTTTAAGAATACTCTACTTGCTATTCAAGAGAACATTAAAACTTTGGGATCTCGGATTGAGCAATTGGAGTTGCATCACACATCCGCAACCAATAATCAAAATAATAAGACATCTCCAGATTCATCTACTTCAGAAAATTGCACTCAGGATTCGTTATTAAAGGGAATTAAACTGGAGATTCCTAAATTTTCAGGGGAGGATGTTTTAGGATGGGTTTTTAAAGTTGAACAATTTTTTGATTTTCATTCAGTACAGCAGGAACAACGAATTACAATTGTCTCTTTTGCCCTAGAAGGTGATGCTCTAAATTGGTATAAGTGGATGTACCTTAATAAACAGTTGAGTTCTTGGTCCAAATTCACTGAGGCCTTGATTCATCGATTTGGTCCTTCGGCATATGAGGATGTGCAAGGCTTGCTATCCAAATTGGTCCAGACTTCTACGGTGGCTGCTTATCAATCCCAGTTTGAGTCCCTCTCCAATCGTACGGTTGGTCTTTCTGAATCATTCCTTTTAAGCTGCTTCATTTCTGGACTCAAACCTGCATTAAGACGAGAACTTCAGATTGCTAAACCTAAATGTATGATGGATGCTATTTGGTTAGCTCGTATGCATGAAGATAAGCTAAATGACCAGTTTCGTTCTTATAAACCTTATAATACATCTTCTGTTCCTGCTATCCTTCTAATTCATTGCAATTTTCTAAGCCACAAGTTGTTCCTACTAAACCTGTCCTACCTATAAAAAAACTTACACCTGATGAAATGCAAGCTAGAAGAGAGAAAGGTCTTTGTTACAATTGTGATGAAAAATTTCATCGGAATCATAGGTGTAAAGCTAAATTCTTGTTGATGATGACTGATGATATATCTGATGAGCATGAGGATTTATCTACTCAATTAGTTGAAGAATTACCTGAGTTTAATGCTGATGCATCATGTACAATTAGTTATCATGCTCTGAATGGGGATTTTATTCCTCGAACACTACGTTTTCAAGGCCATATTCAAAATAAGATTTTATCCATTTTAATAGATTCTGGGAGCACACATAATTTCATCCAGTATAGAGTAGCTAAACATTTGGGTTTAGTTATTCATGCTGCTCCTCAATTTTCTGTAATGATTGGAAATGGTCAGAAACTTTCATGTGAAGGTCTTTGTAAAGACATAGTGGTTCATATACAAGGTTTGGACTTTGTGGCTTCCTTTTATGTGCTTCCTATTCAGGGTGCAGATGTGGTTTTAGGGGTCCAATGGTTGCAGGAATTGGGACCTGTTACTATTGATTATTCTGCCCTAACGATGAAATTTTTTCATCAAGGACATATGGTAAATCTGATTGGAGACCAGGCTTTATGCAAAGGACAGATCACTCATCATCAACTTCGAAGACTGTTACAAACTAACGCAGTGGCTACTTGTTTCCAACTCGTGGCTCAGACAAGTTCTTCATCAGAGACATTCACCAACAATCCACTATTAGATAGTGTTTTGGGCAAATATCCTCATGTTTTTGAGGCACCATCATCATTGCCTCCACTGCGTCAGATCCAACATAGGATTTTTCTAAAAAATGGTACCTCTACTATTAATGTGCGACCATATAGATACCCACATTTCCAGAAGGGAGAAATTGAACAGCAAGTTCAGGAGATGCTTCATCAAGGAATTATTCAATGTAGCACTAGTCCATTTTCTTCACCAGTTTTGTTGGTCAAGAAAAAAGATGGTACTTGGCGCTTCTGTGTTGATTATAGGGCTTTGAATGAAGCCACAGTGAAAGATGAATTTCCCATACCAACAATAGATGAGCTGTTGGATGAGTTATATGGGGCTACTATTTTTTCCAAGTTAGATTTACGATCTGGTTATCATCAGATCCGAATGCATCCTGAGGATGTGGAGAAGACTGCATTTCGCACACATGAGGGTCACTATGAATTTCTAGTCATGCCTTTTGGCCTCTGTAATGCACCCGCCACCTTTCAGTCTATTATGAATTTCATCTTTAAGCCGTACTTAAGAAAATTTGTCATTGTTTTTTTTTATGACATCTTAATCTACAGTACGTCTTTGGAATTACATATTACACACTTAGACCTGGTATTATCAATTCTTGCTGAGAACACCATGTTTTTAAAAAGGTCTAAATGTGTGTTTGGCCAGTCCTCTATTGAATATTTAGGCCACATTGTGGAGGCTGAGGGAGTACGGCCAGATCCCAAAAGTTGGAAGCTATTCAACAGTGGCCCCTTCCTTCAACAATTAAACAGTTAAGGGCATTTTTGGGTTGACAGGCTACTATAGACGTTTTATTAAGTCTTATGCTATGATTGCAGCCCCCTTAACTGACCTTTTAAAGAAAGATGGATTTCATTGGACTTCTCAAGCTACTGATGCTTTTACACAGCTTAAGCATGCTTTGGTTTCATCCCAATTACTGGTTTTACCAGATTTCACTAAGCAGTTTATTGTTGAGACTGATGCCTCAGGAATTGGCATAGGAGCGTGTTATTACAACACAATAAACCTATTGCTTCTTTAGCAAGAAATTGCCTCCACATCTCTGCAAGGCTTCTGCTTATGTCAGAGAATTACATGCTGTGGTGGAAGCTGTTCGAAAATGGAGACAGTATTTGTTGGGATCCCATTTTATAATTCGAACAGATCATAGGAGTATTAAGGAATTGCTTACTCAAGTAATTCAAACTCCAGAGCAGCATAAGTACTTGACAAAGTTATTGGGTTATGACTATTCCATTGTCTATAAACCTGGCAAAGAAATGTAGTGGCAGATTCATTATCTAGACAATATGAAACCACTTTTTATTATCTAGCTTTTTCGATGCCACAATTTGCTTTTGTTGATCAGCTGAAGAAGGAATACACCACATTACCAGCTTTTAAGAAATTTTTTTCTGAACTTGAAGCTGGCAAGACAGTTCCTTGGGTTTTACAGTGGAAACATGGACTTCTTTTTAAAGGGCATCAACTATTTTTAGTTCCCACATCTTCATTGATTCCCCTTTTATTACATGAATTTCATAGTCTACCTACAGCTGGTCACTTTGGAGTTTTAAAGACTTATAAACGCTTGGTTTCTCAATTTTTTTGGACAGGCATGAAACATGATGTGGAGCTTTTTGTAAGAGCCTGTACTGTTTGCCAGCAGACAAAGTCAAGTACTCAACGACCTTTGGGACTTTTAAATCCATTACCTATTCCTGACAGATTTGGGAAGACATCTCTATGGATTTTGTCACTTGTCTTCCCAAATCTCAGGGGTTTACTGTTATGCTGGTAGTGGTTGATCGACTGACAAAATATTGTCATATTGGAGCTCTGGATACTCATTTCACAGCTACTAAGGTAGCTCAATTGTTTCTCCAGATAGTTGTCAAGCTTCATGGTTTTCCCGAAGCATTGTCAGTGACAGGGACCCAATTTTTATGAGCAAATTCTGGAAGGAATTGTTTCGATTAAGTGGCACTAAACTCTTTCAAAGTAGTGCCTATCATCCACAGTCGGATGGCCAAACTGAGGTTCTTAATCGAGTCATCCAGCAATATCTCAGATGTTTTGCTATGGATAGACCTGAGGAGTGGGTCAAGTTTTTACCCTGGGCTGAATTTGCCTACAACATTTCTTTTCATGAAGGGGCACAGAAGACACCCTTTGAATTGGTTTATGGCAGACCTCCTCCTACCATTCCTATGTACTTAAGAGGGACTTCTTCTATTGAGGCTGTGGATTTTGTTTTACAGGATCGAGATCAACTTCTTTCAAATCTGAAATCTCATTTACTTAAAGCACAGGAAAAGATGAGAGTCAAGCCAACAAGCATAGACAGGATATTACATTTCAGGAGGGTGATTTGGTATTTGTTAAACTTCAACCTTATAAGCAAACATCCCTTACTGGGGATTACCATAAACTTTCAAAAAAGTTCTATGGTCCTTATAAGATATTGCAACGGATTGGGAGTACTGCTTATAAATTGGAATTGCCGAGCATTCCAGAATACATGATGTCTTTCATGTATCTTGTCTAAGAAAGCCCATGGTTCTGTTATTCCCACCCTCGATTTACCACCCAGCACTTTTCGAAATAACCCTCTTTTGGTGCCTCTGTGTGTGTTAAACACTAGAGTTTTGAACCGAAACGGTCAAAATGTTTTTCAAATACTCGTACAGTGGAAAGGGATGCCTCAAGAAGACTCTAGTTGGGAAGATGTACACATTTTCAGACAGATCTATCCTCAGTTTAACCTTGAGGACAAGGTTTTATTTCAACAAGGGGAGCAATCTGTTACAAACCAGAAAGGAAATACAAGTGTTTCAACAAGGCAGCGACAGCAACCAAACTGGTTGAGAGATTACACAGTGTAAAGGAATCTGTTGTAACAGATTCTCAACTACATATTGTACGAAACATTTGTAACAGACTAGGTACAACAGATTTTCAGATACAAATTGTATAAAACACATGTAATAGATTTAGCACAGCTCATATACAGCTTTAGTACAGCTAAGATAGTTGTAATACAAGATCTATAAAAGGGAATGCAAAAAATAGGAAGGACAGTTTTACTTCCCCAGAATACAGATCTTAGGAGTGTAGCCTACTCGAAAAGGCCTCTTACATTGTGCTCCTGTCAAACAACGAAACCAAGAAAAACAAAATAGATTAGTGTAACATGCAGAAAGAAAATAGAGAAAGGATTAGGGTTAGGGTTTTACCAAGAACACACGAGAGGAATCAGTGAGGACTAAGCAGTAGAGAGAGAAAAACTTAGAATTTATATTGGGTCTTTTAACTCGTGAATAGCGCGTGAGTCAGGCTTAACATATATCTATTATTATTAAACTGGAACCAATCTATTCGAGTCCACTTTGTAAATTATGGTTTAATATTTTTTTAACTGCTCCCTCTTTTATTGTACATAGTTTGATTCCTTTAACTAATATTCAATAATTTTTTTCCATTTCCCTACTCTCGTTAGCAATTATAAATTATAGTTTTCAAATTTCTTATAACTGCTCCCACTTTTACTCAGTTTGAAACATTTAATTGTCATTTAATACATTTTTCCGCTTTTACCACTCTCATCAGTAGTTTCTTCTCGATTACCATTTCTCTAAGAATTAGGTGCTTACCATAATCCTTTTTCTCTCTCAAATCTAAACAGACAACCAAATTAAAGAATGTTTACTATGATTAAAATGCCAAATAAATCCTTTAGAGATTCCTTTTCCAAACTAAAATATTGGTACAGAGTTCTTACAACTAATGATGGCATACATTTTCCAAAATATTGGTACATGTTCAGTTCAATCCACCATTTAACTTTAATGTATGTCTATGGTTTTCTTTCCCTTTTAATTCTTTTTATTTTTTTCCTACTCTATGATTTAACTTTTTATTAAGCTTTTTGAGAATAATGAATAAATATCCGTGGATATGGTGTTCCTCAATTAGCCATATATTTTAATTCTGCTGAGAGAGATTAAGACAACATTATTATTAAACTAACTTATTTACGGTGTTTTTAATTAATATTTTTGCTATGATTCCAAACAAAAGGAAAAAAAAAAAAAAAAGACGGGGGGAGGGGTGGGGGTGGGGCTGGGGTGGTGGAGGGGAATGTACGTGCTTTAAAAACACATTTCAACCACTCGGTCTTTTCTCATAACCTTAAGTCGACAACATTCAGCTTTCATAAGGAAAAATAATTTCATTTTCTTAAAATCTAAAGTTTATTCAATGCTATCCACATATTGAACAAAAGATGAATATCTTTTTTAATATAACATAAATGAAGTTAAAGACGGATCCTAAGTTCATTAATACTTCCAATAATATAGCATTGTTGTTTATATTTTACAATTCATGACCTTTTGGTTTAAGGGTTTTATATTATTCATTTTTAGATGTCTTTTTTTTTTTTTTTTTGTAAAGTCCTGATATGCATGGGATTGCTAAAATCATACTGCATACAGCCACCGCTTCAATCCCATTGAAAGTAAGCGCTTTCAATTTTTTTTTGCTTTTTCATTTGTTGCTTAATCATATTAAATCATCATGGATTGGATATTTCTATTCTTCTTCGTGTCGATATTAAGCTTTTTTTTGTCATCATTAATATCATTATTTATAATAATATTAACATAAAACTTCTTTTGTAATGACTGTAACTATAATTACATCTAAATATTGCTATAAAATTTGTTCCTAAAAATAATTTATCCTGAGCTAGTTTTTATTATGTGAATGGACAAAAAATAATATATTTTGACATCAAATTTATGATTTTTTTTCTTTTAATTATTTTTATTTGCAATGAAAAGGTTTTACATTCTTCCTCTCCAAACTGAAAAACTCCTAATACATTAGTTAAAATACTCAAGAGGGAGGTGAATTGAGTAGTTATGCAATTCTTTTTCAAAAACAAAAATTAAGAACTATCTTGCCAAACTCAATCAATCAAATTAACAATATATGATGCAATAAGTAAAGAGAATAAGGTTGAGAGAAACAAGCTCGGGATTTTAACGTAGAGTTTGACCTACTTCCTAATATTCACGGTCACATCAATGCCTCCAAAAAAGTCTTTACACTCTTTATTAATCACAATATAATCAATGCTCCAATGAGCTACACCCAATCAACAATACTTAAACAAACTCGCTTGAGTAATACTCTTTTACAAGATTGCAAATAACACTCGAGAGTATTACTCACTTTTGTCACCCTCAATTTAAAGCAATTTTATGAACAAAGGACAAATACAATAATATGAGAGAATACAAGACTTTTGATATCAATTTATAAGCTCAACAACTAGTCTTTATCTCATAGAAATCATGTATAAATAGGCTTTTCATTTGAACTGGCTAGTTGTAAGGACCCACTATCACCCCTAAATTTGAAATAGGAGATAACGGTTTCCCAACCACATATAACCCCTAACATTATATGTAAGGTTGCCTGAAGGAATTGTTTGAGTAATTGTTTATCTAATTCCAGAAAGATAACAAACGATAGGAGACATAGATTTTTTTTTTTTAACCTTAAACAAGACTTTACTACTACACTATCAACATATCTTACAATGGAAGTACAATTTAACTTCTAAATAGCTAAACACATACATATATATATATATATAATATATTACATCCAAAGGCTTCTTACAAGCCTTAGCAAAAATCCTCAAAACACAACCCAACTAACACTATAATTACATCATCAACCAAAAAGAATCACATCTAATCTATTACATTCATAGGGTTCCATTGAGTCCATGGTCATCTCTAATCCTCCAACCCATCAAGAAAATCTTCAAAGTCAGTTCCGTACCCCATACTCGTATAGAACTCATCGGAGTCATCACCTGAAATAGATAAAATATGAGCCAAAGGCCCAGTACGCAAGTAACGAATACAAAATACGAAGTGGATCACACATTCTTAGGCTAAATGCATTATGCAACAACCACTTGTTTATTGTTAAGTCTTTAGTTAGTAAAACAACACGGGAGTATTTAAACTCTGGACAACAAGGATCTAGTATTACACCTGCCTCCCTGAGTGGTCCCTACTGTTCATACAAACTAGGCAGCCCCACCTTCCAGCATAGCCCGTAATACTAGGAGATCCTAAGTAACGTATCACGACGCTCATGGGGTTAATATGAGCAGCTCGGATACTCATATCTCCTAAACAATTCTATCCAATAACGAGAAAGCACCCTGCCCCCAATCTGAGCAAGTGCCGCCCTCCGAACCAAATTCAACGGCAAACAAAGACAATCAACACTCATATATCAATAGGATTTTCTTATTTTAAAGTAGTTTGATTTTGATGCCTATCCTAGCAAAGAGACAAGCAAGTTACTGCGTACCTATGATAGCTTGAAAATTAACGGGTTGACTGGGCGAGGATCTATCATTGTTTAAATCAATATTGAATTTCACACTTAGATTAAGCACTAATTAACTAGTTGAAAATATAAATAAATCAAAAAAATCCAAATAAATTGATACAAAGTCATAATAAAGCATTTAAACATCCTATTATATCATAGATCGCTTAACAAATACTTAATTGATCATATATCAAACTTCAGAAAATTTTAAAGAAAGTTTTTAAAATTTAAAAGCGCAGGGGATACACCGGCACTCAAAACCGGTGGCTTTGAACCGGTATTCGATACTCTGAAAATCAACACTGCCAACGCTGGTAGCGTTCAAGGGTACGCCGGCTGGGGGAGGGAATGTACGTGCTTTAAAAACACATTTCAACCACTCGGTCTTTTCTCATAACCTTAAGTCGACAACATTCAACTTTCATAAGGAAAAATAATTTCATTTTCTTAAAATCTAAAGTTTATTCAATGCTATCCACATATTGAACAAAAGATGAATATCTTTTTTAATATAACATAAATGAAGTTAAAGACGGATCTTAAGTTCATTATACTTCCAATAATATAGCATTGTTGTTTATATTTTACAATTCATGACCTTTTGGTTTAAGGGTTTTATGTTATTCCTTTTTAGATGTCTTTTTTTTTTTGTAAAGTCCTGATATGCATGGGATTGCTAAAATCATATTGCATACAGCCACCGCCTCAATCCCATTGAAAGTAAGCGCTTTCAATTTTTTTTTTGCTTTTTCATTTGTTGCTTAATCATATTAAATCATCATGGATTGGATATTTCTATTCTTCTTCGTGTTGATATTAAGCTTTTTTTTTGTCATCATTAATATCATTATTTATAATAATATTAACATAAAACTTCTTTTGTAATGACTGTAACTATAATTACATCTAAATATTGCTATAAAATTTGTTCCTAAAAATAATTTATCCTGAGCTAGTTTTTATTATGTGAATGGACAAAACATAATATATTTTGACATCAAATTTATGATTTTTTTTTCTTTTAGTTATTTTTATTTGCAATGAAATAGGTTTTACATTCTTCCTCTCCAAACTGAAAAACTCCTAATACATTAGTTAAAATACTCAAGAGGGAAGTGAATTGAGTATTTATGCAATTCTTTTTCAAAAACAAAAATTAAGAACTATCTTGCCAAACTCAATCAATCAATTAAATATATATGATGCAATAAGTAAAGAGAATAAGGTTGAGAGAAACAAGCTCGGGATTTTAACGTAGAGTTTGACCTACTTCCTAATATTCACGGTCACATCAATGCCTCCAAAAAAGTCTTTACACTCTTTATTAATCACAATATAATCAATGCTCCAATGAGCTACACCCAATCAACAATACTTAAACAAACTCACTTGAGTAATACTCTTTTTACAAGATTGCAAATAACACTCGAGAGTTTACTCACTTTTGTCACCCTCAATTTAAAGCAATTTTATGAACAAAGGACAAATACAATAATATGGAGAATACAAGACTTTGATATCAATTTATAAGCTCAACAACTAGTCTTTATCTCACAGAAATCATGTATAAATAGGCTTTCATTTGAACTGGCTAGTTGTAAGGACCCACTATCACCCCTATATTTGAAATAGGAGATAACGGTTCCCCAACCACATATAACCCCTAACATTATATGTAAGGTTGCCTGAAGGAATTGTTTTGAGTAATTGTTTATCTAATTCCAGAAAGATAACAAACGATAGGAGACATAGATTTTTTTTTTTAACCTTAAACAAGACTTTACTAACACTACCAACATATCTTACAATGAAGTACAATTTAACTTCTAAATAGCTAAACACATACATACATATATATATAAATTACATCCAAAGGCTTCTTACAAGCATTAGCAAAAATCCTCAAAACAAACCCAACTAACACTATAATTACATCATCAACCAAAAAGAATCACATCTAATCTATTACATTCATAGGGTTCCATTGAGTCCATGGCCATCTCTAGTCCTCCAACCCATCAAGAAAATCTTCAAAGTCAGTTCTGTACCCCATACTCGTATAGAACTCATCGGAGTCATCACCTGAAATAGATAAAATATGAGCCAAAGGCCCAGTACGCAAGTAACGAATACAAAACACGAAGTGGATCACACATTCTTAGGCTAAATGCATTATGCAACAACCACTTGTTTATTGTTAAGTCTTTAGTTAGTAAAACAACACGGGAGTATTTAAACTGGACAACAAGGATTTAGTATTACACCTGCCTCCCTGAGTGGTCCCTACTGTTCATACAGACTAGGCAGCCCCACTTTCCAGCATAGCCCGTATAGAGATCCTAAGTAACGTATCACGATGCTCAGGGGGTTAATATGAGCAGCTCGGATACTCATATCTCCTAAACAATTCTATCCAATAACGAGAAGCACCCTGCCCCCAATCTGAGCAGGGTGCCGCCCTCCGAACCAAATTCAACGGCAAACAAAGACAATCAACACTCATATATCAATAGGATTTTCTTATTTTAAAGTAGTTTGATTTTGATGCCTATCCTAACAAAGAGACAAGCAAGTTACTGCGTACCTATGATAGCTTGAAAATTAACGGGGTTGACTGGGCGAGGATCTATCACTGTTTAAATCAATATTGAATTTCACACTTAGCTTAAGCACTAATTAACTAGTTGAAAATATAAATAAATAAAAAAAATCCAAATAAATTGATACAAAGTCATAATAAAGCATTTAAACATCCTATTATATCCTAGATCGCTTAACAAATACTTAATTGATCATATATCAAACTTCGAAAAATTTTAAAGAAAGTTTTTAAAATTTAAAAGCGCAGGGGATACACCGGCACTCAAAACTGACGGCTTTGAACCGGTATTCGATACTCTGAAAATCAACACTGCCAACGCTGGTAGCGTTCAAGGGTACGCCGGCTGCCTTGATTCTACGCTGGCGGCTTTGAGCCGGTGTAGAATGCAAAATTCAAATTTCCAAAAGTTTACAAACAGGTACAAACCGGCAGCGTATTCATATACATTGGCAGCCTCTCACTCTACGCCGGCGGCTTTGGAATCCTAGTAGCTGGCATACAATGTGAAAAAATGAACGCCGGCTGACTTTTCCAGTGAAAGCCGGCAGCGTTCGATCGACCTTAAGGAATTTGATTCAGTTGGCTTCCAACACCGCCTATAAGCCGGGGGCGTAGAAGCCCCAGGTACTGGCGTACGTTCAAATTTTAGCCTATATGAAAATGTTTTTGATTTCCGCTGTTTTATTACAACTTTGTTCATTTTTTTCAAAAATTCCCCAAACTAAATCCAAACTTTTCAAAGCTTGTTATATGATCCAAACACTATCCTAACAACATGAATTCTACTTCTAATCATCAAAACACTAATCACACTTCAAATTCATATCTCAACTACTCAATCTTCAATCTTCCAAAATACTCATCCCCACACATCAACACTCATATAAGATATAAACTACTACTCCATTAGCTACATAATCTCATTCAAACTATCATCAATGCACCAAATCAATCCCACACCAATTATCACATCAAAATCATTTCTATTCTACACATTTACAAACAACACAATATAGAACATAAAATAAAAGATAAAGTTTGCATTAAACTCACATGACTAAATATTGGCTTGGAATGATATTCAAATCCTAAAGCTTGTAGTAAATCTTGGCTTAGGGTTTAAGATTTTGGGATGAGAAAGGAAGAAAGAAAGAAAGAAAAGAATGAAAATTCGTATGGGAAATGGGGCTGCTAAAAAGAGGTCAAAAACATGTCTAAACAAAGTCAATTATCATCCAAACTTAGCCATTAGGGGTATATTTGTCCTAGGATTAATTTAGGCAAATTTCAAATGCATTTGAGTTGTATTTAAGCTTAAAAAGTAGGTTTAAAGTTTGCCAAATTTCTGTCACAAATCCTAGCTATTCAAAAGTAATTTGATTAAGGGTCTGTTTGGATTGTCTGTTTTTCATCTGTATCTGTATCTTTTTTAAAATGATATGTGTAAATATATTCGATTTGCATCTAAATTTTATCTATTTTTATTTTATTTGATCTTTTGATGAGAATTGTCAACTTTTTTTTATCTATATATATTTCTTGATAAATAATTTGTTAGCAAAAAGTTTGAAAATGTGTCTGTATCTGTCGAAAAAAAACCAAAACAAACAGACCCTAAATTCTAAACATAACACATGCATATTAATTTGAAAAAACACACATATTCATTACACTATACACACATTTATACATATCAAACAATAATATTAATTTCATAATACTATACACATATAAAATAACACATTCACTAATTATATTAATTAAACACACACACACATATATATGTATATATCATTCCAATAACACATTAATATGTAATTTAAGAAATTCATGGCTATTTCACTGGTTATGCCTTGGACCAATAAATTTCATGTGCAATTAAGGCTGCAACGACTATTTTTCTGGGCACTACCATCGAAACGGTATGTCTATATTGTCTAAATGGTATGAAGCGTCCTCAATAGTGTTCGAACCATACTTGAAGACTTGCAAAAAAATTACATACCGGTCGAACGCTAAGCATTACCGTTCGACCGGTAGTGACAGAAATTCCAGATTCTTGCTCTCAGCAAGAATTAATTGAAATAGCGTCCGACGCTAAGCCTGCAGCGTCTAGATAGTAAGGTTTGTAATGGCGCTTTATCAAAATGTCATACAATCACCTGTCCAATTGAAGATAATACATGTACTTGATTTATTTTAAAGATCTGTCAGGTTTTCAAGGGATTAAACTTTCTAATATTTGTCTCATTAAAATTATGCAATGATTTGATTGAACACAAACTAAATCAATTCAGAAAGAACCATCGAAGAAGTCATCATTAAGCCGGAAGGCGAGTTATGCGAGCTATGCTTTTCAAATAAGGATAGACTTATGTTATAAGATAATGATCGATATAGTTTGCTTAAGTTATTATAATGTTCTATTGTCATTCTTCTTTATTCCTTATGTCTTTTTAGATGGTTTACGTATTATTATTCCTTTTTCAATTTTTCTATCATCCATATACTTTCTTTAAGTTAATGATTAAAGCAAAAAAAAAAAAATTTATACGACTTTACTTAAGTTTTGCACACGCAATAAGGGTGCATCACTGCTAGTATCTTTTGTCCATAATATTAAGTTAATACGTCTTTATTTTGGACTCCACAATTTGTGTTCTAAATATTCTATTTTTACCTATCAATCGAATTGTATGTTAACTATAAACCACAAATTTTTTAAAGGACATTATTGTATTTTTATTGTTCATGTTTCTCTGGCTCTCTCTTCCAACTTTCATGTTTTCCCTCTCTCCCATGATCTTTTTTCCATATTTCTACATTTTAACTGATATCTATCTATTATATTTAAAGGTGTCCATCAACATAATAATCCTTTTGAAGAGGAGAGGATAGATGTGGTAATGGTAGCTTTTTTTTTTTTTCTTTTTTCTTCTCCCTCAAATTGTTAACTTACAGTTAACTTATAGTTTTTCACAATCCTTTTCTAAATCTTTTTATCTTATACAATGCATTTCCTTACCATTCACTAAGATCATTATTCCATCCATACGTCTCAAAAAGGGAAAAAAAAATTGAGACATGCACAAAGGCGACAACTTTATTTTCTAGCTGTATTTGATTGTGAAACAGAAACAATAGCCACATATTAATGCAACTATGGTTGAAGAAATATGGGACTTAATGAAAACTAGCAAACTTCAATTGATGGGGAAAAAAATGTGTGTAGGGTTTGATTTCCCGCAGTGTTATATTTTAAACATAAAAATTCAAAGATTAAATAAATATTTCAAATTATATTATTATTTTCGTATGAATTACTATTTATTTATTTACTTTTTTTTTCAAAGATATGTAAAAGTTTTCATTTTTTACATAAAAAATAGTAGCTTTTATGTATAATCAGATTCTTTGGAATCTGTTTCTTTATATAATTATATGATGTTATACATTTACGATAGATTTTGTTGGTTTAGCTTTATTTCCATGTTTATTGAGAAAAATCAAATTGCACATATAATAAATACTTCTGTTTAATTTACTATACCGTCAAAATGGTTGGAATAAAAATTTAATTATATATATATTGACCACCATATATTTTTTCTACATCTTCTCCTCATATTTCATCTAATCCAATTCTTTTTAGAATACACACACACACATATGTAGTTATAAGATACTTCATTATTCATGGTTTAAATATATTAAAAATATTTTATTAGCTGCATATTTTTTTATCGAGTTTTGAAACTTCCTCTCAGCAAAAACTTTATATGATATTGTTAAGACAACCTTAATGTAGTTTAGTTTGATAGTATTTCATAATTGTTCAACACCTTTATATTCTACTGACATGTGTACTTTAGGGGACTCAACTTCCAAATTAAACACATATTTAACAAGATAGATTTTTAAGTTTATTTTAAATTTGTTGCATCAAACTAGTATGTACTATCAAAATTCATATTTAATCTTTTGAGACTTATGTAAACTTCATTGGATCATAAATCAAAAACAAAAGAAAAAACTCTGTCAAGTTGAGTTTTAAAATTTTCATTCCTAAGTATTTTTGGAGATGAAAAACAATAGGAGAAAAGGGAAAAAATTAATATGAAAACAATGATGCACAAGTTTACAAGTGTTGTAAAAGCTCCTCCTTAGGTATATTTTTTGAGACAAAAGATTAGTTTCCTTTGTTTTCCATTTTTTCATATTATTTTTGCAACTCCATAAATTTAGGAACATTTACAACTCACCACGTGTACATATTAGATATAGACACACAAAGGTTCAAGACCTGCTATTAATCCATAATTAAATCTAGTATTTACTCCAAGCTCTTACAATCAGCAAATTTCACAAATAATAATGTCTTATATAAATATCATAAATCCAATAGAAATACTCCATAAAACCAATTGGCATAAAACCATATGCCAATTTATTTCCAACCTAATAAAACCAATGAAATCATTTTACAGCATAATCTAAACCATAACAATTAATTTAAGTTTTTTAGTTGCAATAAATCTCAATCTAACACCTGATTCTAACCATCTAATATTCTATTGAATAATCATCATCACTAACGCTATCCCCATAATCAACGTAGACACCATAGCCATCAAGTCAAGCACTATAGGTTCTTCACCTATTCCTGAAAAGGATTAAAAAGGTTAAGCTGAAGCTCTGTACACCAAACCACAATCACATACACATAAACAATCACCATACAATCCACATGCGACATCATGACATATGCAGCAATTACAGGTTATTATCTTTAATTAGCTAGGCAAAAAACATAGTTTAGAACCATTTACAACTAGTGATAAACCCGAAGTAACTCCTGGCTCCATGAAAACAAAGACATACAAAATACTTATATATATAGTGGTGTTGGATGCTCCTCACACACCCTAGATACTGTATTCGTACTAGTCCTAAACTACCGGAATCATCTCAATGCATGACTCTACTTGAGACAACGACACGCATAGATTACTAAGGTGCTGTCCTGGTAATATGATACTCTTGATTTGCTAGACCCAGCCAAGTATAAGTAGCAAACCAATTAAAGCTGGATAGCAATTAGTCTAATTATATGTTCTACCTAACAAGTACGATCATCAAATAGGATAATGGTGTACTTAAACTGATAGCTACAACTAAAACTGAGATGTTAGAATTAAGAAAACCTAATAGCAATCACGAATAAAAATTAACACTAATTCATGTAGAAGGATACCTACACCTAGGTCCTATTAGGTCACTAAACTATCTATAACATTTAAGCTAGTTAGTTATCCTAGACATCCTAAAGACATTGATTTGTGAAAACAATGTTTATGTTATAATTTTGCAATCTTGACTCAATCTCCTATATATTCCTCCATTAATGATTCGATCTTTTATCAACAACATCTCTCCAAAATTTTTAAAGATTTAATATTTTATTGATAACCTCGCTCTAAACTCTTAAAGATTTGATCTTTTATTAACAAATCACTCCAAAACTCTAAAAACATGAAAAATCATCAAAATAACACAATTCATGAATAATTTATGTGAAATCCAATGATTGTTCTTCTTCTCCTTCCCAACCCAAACATGAATTCCAATTGAAATTGCTATAGATTCCCCCATTACACCAAAACATAACTACTCTCAACACATTGATCTCTTCTCGATTCTTCCAGAGAGTTTTTCAGTATAGAGAATTCTAGGATTTGTGAACATCTTAAGAGTTGTGAAAATAAAACATATTATACTAAAAGATGGGTAACTATATATATTAAGTATCCTAGGAGTTAAAGAGAGACCATACTGCCATCTTATCTTTTAATAAATAACATTCTTTGCTCTTCATTATAGAACTATTTATTTTTATATTATAATTTTTAAGATAAAATGAAATATTATTAATATGAGTATGGTTTGAATTCCAAAATATTACATATATCAACTAAAAAGTGATGCAGTTGCATCTGTGGTGTATCATTACAATATTTTTGTTTATACATTATTTTTTATTACTTTGTTAAGATGGTAGCCATGTATGTCATCTGATTAAGCAGTTATATTTGTCTACTAAGTGTATATAATATATGTATATATAAAAAGGATTTTAATTCCGAGGCGCGAAATGATCTTCACAACCCGTAAGACTGTTAACGTTCACAATTTCAAAATTTCTCCGTTCTTCCCGTTTCTCGCAATTCAATCAAAGCCTAGACTCTCTCTCTCTCTTCCATTCCACCGCCAACCCCCAAATCAACCCCAAAACATCCTCTTTCATGGACGCGGACATATCAAATTGGATAACAGAATTCCTAATCCGAGAAGCACCAAACAGCCTACTAGTAAACCAAGCTCTCACCAATCTCCCGATTCGAAACCCCACCACTCGCTTGAAGAGATCTCTCCTTCTCCGCTCCATCCAGTCCGAAATCGATGAAGCTTCTCTTTCCGAGAAAACCCTAGAATCTCTCGAGCTGCTAGAAGAACTAGCCCTGCAAGATGGGTCACGCTCAACAACACTACTGGATTCCATGAAGGAAGCGTATTTAGCAGTCGCCTTAGAATGTACCCTCAAGTATTTATACGTTAGTGAGAAGAAGTATTCCGATGCCGTTGATAGAATCTGGCGCCGCCGCATCCACCGCCGCAGCATCAGCAGCAGTGGGTCGGTGCTGATGACGGATGAGTTGGTTCGGTGGGGAGAGAGGGTTGAAGAGGCTGTCTGCGACCAAGAGAAGAGACAGAATCTGATCATGGAGAATTCTCGATCTCGTGCGTTTAATTCGGTTAGGGTTTTTCTGAAGGAGGCATGGGATGATTTGGGTCCTTCGTTCCTCCAAGTGGCTGCCGAGACCGTAACCCTAGAAGAAGGACAAGACAAAAGAAAAGGAAGTATTGGAAAAGAATGTAGAACTTGAAATATCTAACCCTAACCCTAGAGAAGTTGAAAATCGAGGAGGACAAGAGCGTCCAACGACTCCATTTGTCAATGAAATGAGGGAATCACTAAAGGCTTCTCGTGCGGAGCTACAAGCTGTGGTGAAAGATCCGCTTCCGGATGCCTTGCGTTTGGCTCATAACCTTACCTCAAGACCTTCTTCCTCTGGTGAAAGAGTTGGTGCTGGTGCCGGTGCTCGCGCTAATGCCAGTGCTGATACTAATTTGCCTCCTCTTACTGGAAACAATAGGCCAAGTCTAATGGAGCGCCAGGCCTCTGCTCGAACGTATCAGGTAGTTACTTATCTCTTATGTTAATGTTGGTTAGAGATGTAATGTATTGAGTATGTGCCTGTCTCTTCACTCTGTTTGTGATGCTTTTGAGTGACTTGCTGTCTTAGAAGAGTGACAAAACCAATCTGTGGCCTGCATTGAATATTTATCTTGTATTGCAAAATGCCATTGGATCGATATGGACATAAACTCGAAATGAGGAGATGGAAGTTTCTCTGCACTTGAGCTAAGGCTAGTGATGTAGAAATTTCTAACTGGGACCAGTACTATGGTTCCAGTTGTTTCACATGCCTGCATTTGCCATGATGAGCATTGAATATGGAACGGTTTTGATAATTTTATCACTCATGCAAATTTGGTGCTGATGAAAAATTCGAGTAGTTTGGTGTACTCGTGCTTTTATTATCAGATTTATTAATGGTTAACGATAGATTGAGTTCATTTCTGCTTTGTTTTGGGAGTGAATAACCATAACGCAGTTCTGTTGTGTGTAGATGTTCAGTATGCCTTTCTGAAGTTTTCTGCCCTTATGTGTTGCGTAGATATCCTGTGATATCTTCTAAAGAAGCGATAGTAAACTCCTTTCTAATGTTATCCTTCGCAGTAGATGAATTCAATGTAGTTAAACAGCATTGGGTTTTTCATGCTATGGAAAGTGCTTGGACATGTTTCAAGTAACGTGTAGTCATACAGTGGCCTTTCACAACTTTTCAGTGGGATGACTCACCTGAAGCTGAAAGAAACGGTGGACCACGCCTGTCTAGCCCAGAAAGAATAGCTGTCTCCCCCCTGAAGAAGTATAAAAGTTTAAAGTTTGCAACACGGAGGAAAAAGAGAAAATGGAGTTTGGAGGAAGAAGACACTTTGAGGAAAGGCGTGGAGAGGTATTTTAGTGGGTGAAATATTTTCTTGTAGTTTTTTTTTTTTTCTTTTTTTCGTTATTTAATTCCTACAATCTACTTGTTTGAGCAGCCCCTCTTTTATAAGAAGTTGTATGTCAAAAAATGTTGATTTGTCTAGTTTGTTCCACATCTCTGTGTGTGTGCGCACGCGCGTGCGTGTGCATGGGTGCGCGTCCACAGGACATAATTCATCTTGCTTTCCTGTAATCCAGGTTTGGTAAAGGAAACTGGAAGCTTATCCTTCACTGCTATCGTGAAACTTTTGAAGAAAGGACAGAGGTAATGCTCACTTTGGTTTGGTGATTGGATAGTTTCATAATAATCTAAAAGTTTTCATTTTAGGTCGACTTGAAGGATAAGTGGCGAAACATGACGCGCTAGACATTCAATAATGCCCCAACATTTCATCTGCTGTAGCTGGGATTCTGGGAAAACTAGGTCTGTCTTCTGCTCCCTTTTGGATATTCACACTGTAGACATTCTATTTTGACCACAAATCCATTGGTGAATCATGCATTATCCCCACCTCTGATGAAGATTTATCCCTGTTGATATGTATTTGCAGTGTGCATGAATTTGGTGGGTCATATGTTTCAGCCTCGTTTGCTAGGAATGGCAATGTGCTATCCTTCAGTGGGTACAATTCATTGTGCTGGACGCCTCATGTATTTATACTAGCGATTACGTATAGAAAGTTAGTTTATCTGTTGGCCCCAGCAAATTGAATATTCATGAGCAAGTGATTGACTGTTTGCAATGCTTACTCTACATCAATATAAATACGTTGCCCGTTGTTACTTTAGCATCAAGCATATCAGTTCTAGGACAAGGAGTTAAGCTATAGCTTCCATTTTGGTGAAGATAAAAATAGCATGTGAATTTGTAGTTCAAGTGATTATAACTGCTTGATGTTTGGAATAATACTTTTAGTAATCATCTACTGATGGATGGAGATATTGGCATTTATCATTTGGTTGGTGACAAATAAGATGTAGAATTTTTTTTTTTTAAATTAAATATTTGTGAGAAAATAAGGGCATATGGAGAATTTAGCCTACTTTTATAATTTGGGGTCTATTTGTTTCATCATTTCTGGATCATTTTGTATCATTTTTCTGTTGTTTCCAACTAGATGTTTGTTAAGAAACTGATACTGATAAAAAACCAACAATTTTATCCATAAACTAGCCAAACAGAATTGATACTGATATGATATAGATATGATACAGATAAGTTATATTAATTTGATACAAATATGATATAGATAAAAATCCTACAATCTAAATAGACCCTTGATTGGTTACAAATAAAGGTTCCCATAGAAGAATTCAATTATTTTATTTATTTTTTATTAATGTAGATTTTCAGTTTTGGAGATATTGTGATAATTTGAAAGAATAATGATTTGGAGTTACAGCTGTGATTTTCCAGGTTGCTGATCAAGGGTGATTTCTAGGTAAGCTAGGTTTTTTCTGGATGTATTTATCTTATCTGGTGAGAATGTGATCGAATAGAGACTGGCTGTTGTATTGGTCTATCAAGTAATGTGATTAACTGGGATCAATTCCAAGATTTGGAGTGGACCTTAATTAATTATTGTGCACAGATGCCTTTTCATCTACCTAACTGGATCAGGATAGTTATACCTCCAATATCATGCTTGCCATGTGGGCCACTAACGGACCAGGTCGAACCTTCCATATTAACAATTACGACTTGTCCACACAGGGTATATAAGTTGTTTTCTGTTATTTCTGCCATTATTGTCAGGTAGTTGTAAGGAAGCATTAGTTGCTGATCCTATAACAAGCTAGAAGTGGGATGCTTCTACTTATCTCTGACATGAGAGACAGTTCTCTATATATGCACGACGCATTTGAGGCCTTGAGATCAATTTTCTGACTAAGTACTTAAGACGTGGCAGGAATGCAATTATATAGTTTTCAAGTTTTTCTTTTTTACTTGAATCTATGTCTCCACGAATATTAATGTTATGAACAATAGCCTTTACTGATAGCTTTAGCTTGGTTGGTTGTTTATATTTTTTGATTTAGATAGTGAGCAAAGTTCCTTTTTATCAAAGATAGCATGGAGAAAGCTCTTGTTAAGAGGCAATGCACCTGACTCTGACTATTGCTTCCATGTCAATCTATTCTATTAGTTGGTCTGCACTAAAGTTTTTGAGGTTCACACAATTTTGGTGTGAGTTTTTTTCAACTCATTTTTGAGCTTTTTAAGCCTGGCATTTCTTTCAAGATTTGCATATAATTAAAACCGTTACAAATGCATTTTCTTATGCCATCTCTTAAGTCTATTGCTGATGGTACCTCACAGTGGGCTGTGTGTGGACTTACCCAGTGATGGTAACTTTTGACTTCATACGTTTCTGTTGGATTCTTCCCTATCTTCCAATTGAGTTACGTAGGGAGATGTTGCCCAATAGGGTTGCTAGTAGGGATGTACAGTATGTGGGTTGGAGTAGGGGACCTTTCTGATCTCATACAAATTGTCTGCGGGGAATGGAACTTCAATGGAAAGGGGAATAGCCGTTTCTCGCCCACACTTTTACAACTATCTTTTGCTTTAAACGAGTGAATATTCCATAAAATGGTAGTTTGTGTGTTAATTACTATAAAAGTATGTTTGAACAATATGATGCTGTAGTAGCTAATTATGTGAATAGTGTCCCCTATTCTAGGGATTGTGACATATTTTCATGGGTATTTTCATTTTGATGCTTTTCGTTCTTTCAAGATTATGCTATTGTGTCTTAAGACCTAGAATGTGAGATTTTTTTTGTAGACTCTCTTAAGTGTGTCGGCTTTTGCCCTCCTAAACAACATACCTACTTTGGAGAATTTAGGGGGAACTAAACTAGTGTTAGTTTGATGGGCTAACCTTACTTTTTGGAAAGCAACGCCAGTGACAGTTTGTAGGGATTGGAGGTTTATCATGATCATGATCATTTGATTATTAAGGAACAGATTGATCAGAATTTAATAACTTTAAGTGGTTTAAGAAGAATGTAACTTAATTATATATTATGGATCCTAATTGATACCTAAGTTTGTTGAGGAGTGTTAAAATGTGTAAGATAATTTTGATGGATCTTATTGCGAATCTGTTAATCCAAAATTAGCTTACATCATTTAGTTGATGTTGGGCTTCACCCATCAAAATACATTCTGCAATTCCCTGAATCCATTGTAATTTCTGTTTTTTTTTTCAACATCAATATTCTTAACATCATGTCTTAATTTGGGCGCTGTTAATATCTTTCGGATTTATATATATTTATATCAATGTGGGAATCCATTTTGATTGTCAGCCTTACATCGAAAGAGTCAATGATTAAAAAATTAGTCATCAATATCCAATTTTGGGGAAAAAAATTGTAAAGAAGTGGATTTACGAGCTTGTGTTGCCTTTTGGAAGACAATTGGTTGATTTTCTTCTCTACAGATATGTGATTTTATCTGTACCGTTATCTGCTGAGTCTTCTTTGTTGTATAATTGACGTCTCATCGTGGACTCGTTTTTGCTTCGCTCTTTTTTCATCCAAGAAGTGACGAGAAAAAGATCAACTTCAATATCAAAATTTGGAGATTAGTACTTGTATACCATCCTTAAAAAAAAAAGAAAAGAAAAAAAATTACACGTATAATTTATATAAAAATATTATGGATATTGATATAGCTTTTTTTTTTTTTTTTCATGTATTGCGTGTGAAATGTGTGATACACATCAACCATCGGTATAGCTTTTTTATTATGCATATTATACCTATGCGATATAGCTATTTTTCCAACTTTGCACGGTATTATTGTTATATTTGTTCTTCAACATATAATATAGTGATGATAATTTGATAATTTTTTTATACAATTTAGAATTGTGTATTTTTTTTTCAAGAATGGTGGATATGTCTTTTACCCTCAAAATTTGACACACTGTTGCAAGCACAAAGATGACTCTGTTCAACAGGCTAATAGAACTTTGAAGCTTAACAATGCTAGCAATTTCATACATTAGCCCAGTGATATTTGCTTTTTTTTTATTTTTTTTTTTTGGTTCTATGCTTCTCTACATTGCATCTCAAATTCTTTCACATAATTGTCCACATTCATTCCTCCTTGCCACAACGTTTGCACCTTAGATATATAATTCATATCCCTCTATTTATTTTTTAGTTCAATCCCTAGATAATTCCATATAAATAACAAAACGTAAAAGTCTGAAAATACCAAATTTTATAAACAAGAGTGAGTTCTGATTTCAATATGAAAAGTCATTACTGAATGATATCTTATTATAAGCTTACATGTATGTATGTATACTAGCAAATGAGGAACACACGATTCAAGTGTAGAAATAATTTAAAATTTATTATTAAAAATTTTTTATTAGAATTTTTATAAATTAGATAGCGTTATATTTTATCACTTATTAATAAAAATGTCAACTATAAAAAAAAAAAAAACTGCATAAATATTTGCACAATAAAAATACATGAATTCTTAAGACAATTACTTGTAAAAGGAAACATTAGGAATATAGGGAAAAAAAAATGTTAGACGCATTGAAAAATGTTGTCAACATAAATACTTGTCAATATTTGTAAAAACTTGTGGGTTCCAATAAAGATAAACATATTAAAGAAATTAATTCACAAATATATAAGTTCAACTTTGCGCACTTTCAATAATTCATAATATTTTATCAATAAGGAGAAATAAGCAGCTTGCAAAGTAATATCACCAAATAAACTTCTACTTAAAAAAAAAAAATAATACTCGAAATTTGCATGCATTGAAAAGAATACATATATTTTTAAAAGGACAAATATGTATTGCAGTTCAGGATATAGTTGCATTGCATGTTGCGTTTGGTTTTGTACATAAATTATTTATCCTAGAATAATAATAATAATGCCACTTTAGGGTGGGCTTTCATGGTCATCTAGATTCAGGTGCTATCAATTTTTGTGATAAATATTTAAAACTTGTAATTTTAGTACAAGTTCAAAATGCACTAATGATAAATTTAGGTTATTATAAAGGTGAAAATAATACGGACAGAGAAAAATCAAATAAAACCAAATCAAAGGACAAACTCCCAATAATTACATTTTAACATATTAATTGTGGGAAAAAAAAATGCAAGAGAGAGCGCTAGTTTGTATTTAAAAGGTAATGTTGGCTAAAATAAACACTGGAATTCACTTATAATCATAACAAAAATTTATAATAAAGATAGTTTTTTTCCCAACATATATAATCATTTCAAATTCAAAATCTAAAGGTAGTCCAAGAAGTTCTAAATGGCAGTATGTATCTCTTAGATGTGCAAAAATTTCTATTTTCATGCTCTTTTTTGGTTAACTGTTTGATATTAATATCACTTTTGCAATCAATTATGAACTGAAAAGTTAAAATTATTTACCTAAAAATGTGGTTTGGAATCTTAAATGACATTGGTTAGTTGGTTGTACCCTATGATATTAATAAAAATAAATCAATCTATAATTAAAAAAACCTAAATCACATAACTAACATGTAGAATAAGTGATTAGATTTGTTTGTTCAAAAATATTTTAAATGCATCCCCGCACAACCTCCTACACCCCAAAAAAAAAAAAGAAGTTCATAAATGAGTAAGCTAACTCACACCATTTTGATGTTAAAACTTAGTACATGAAACTAAAGAAACAAAACAAAAAAAATAGACAAAACATCATCCTTTGTGTCAAATTAATACAACTAAACAAAGTGAAATATAATAAAATAAAGTAACAAATTACCATTGACATTTAACATGGAGGAGAAGTGTGACACCTTTTAAATATAGATGATGGAATTCTAATCATAGAGACGCCTTTTGGTGTAATGGCATGGATGGTCGAAACTCTACAGTTAAGTATGCTCTACGTAGAGTAATTCCAAGATGGGCAACCACCTGGGAAGCATTGGCACCAACAGGACAGAACCGTGTGGCTAAAGTGGACCATACCTTGATGGGTAGAGTTTCAGGGCGTTACATATGATATTAAAACAGTTCACTACCTGAAGGTGGAGTGTGTCATTATTGCCTAGCATGGTTTTAGACTTGTGTAATGAAATCGACGAGGACGTCAGTACTATAAGTGGGGGAATATGTGATACTCTTTAAATATAGATGGTGAAATTTTAATCATAAAGGCGCTTTGTGGTGTAATAGCTTGGAATTAGCCGGAACTCTAAAGTTAAGTGTGTTGTGTGTAGAGCAATCTTAGGATGTGTGACTCCCTAGGAAGCGCTGGCTCTAAAAGGACAGAATCATATTGCATATGGGCATGCTAAATGAGCCGTGGCATGCATGGGCTAGAACAGCATTACATACAAGGCATGTGAATTTGCATGCGGGCCTTTTTTTAAATAATAATATAAAAATAGTGATTTATTTTTTAATTTACTTTAAATTATATTTAAATAAATTATTTTTATTATTTGAATTAAATGTATTTGTCTTCTTAAAAAAAGTAATATATTTAGTATATTTTATTTGTTTGAAATGATTTGAATTGTATTATTATTAACATATTAACTTCAATATTGTTTAGGAAATAAAAGAAAATGAAATTATAAAATAATATTGTAATAGTAATTGATTTATATGCCTTTTTAAAAAAATAATAATATAAAAATAGTGATTTATTTTTAATTTACTTTTAATTGTATTTAAATAAAATATTTTTATTATTTTGATTAAATGTATTTGTCTTCTTAAAAAATATAATATACTTAGTATATTTTATTTGTTTAAAATGATTTAAATTGTATTACTATTAGCATATTAACTTCAATAATTTTAAAAAATAAAAGAAAAATGAAATTATCAAATAATATTGTAATAGTAATTAATTTATATGCCTTTTTAAAAATAATAATATAAAAATAGTGATTTATTTTTTAATTTAATTTAAATTGTATTTAGATAAATTATTTTTATTTTTTAATTAAATATATATTTCTTCTTAAAAATAATAATTTAGTATATAAAAAAAATGATTTCAATTGTATTATTATTAACATATTAAATATTAATTTCAAATTTTTGTAGGAAATATTACAATAATAATTAATTTATATAAAATGTTAAACTTACTTAATTAATTTATTTAGATAATTGTAAATTGTAAAATAAAGGAAATTAATAAATCCATGAGATCTATTAAAAAATAAATTTTATTAGTAATATTTTTTAACTACAATAGAAAACAAGGATATTGAAAAAAAAAAATAAAAAAAAGGTTATCAACTATATACCCTTTCTCCTATGAACCTTCTCCAGTCCCATTCTACTGTTTTATCTGTACCTGCTATTGTGAATCTGATGGTGGCAATGACTCCCTTAATCTCGAGTCGCTGTCCTCGAGCCATTAAAAGTGTAGGTTCATCTGTTTCTTGTTAATAGTATCAAACCAATCTTTTAAGTACATATATACTTTAATAGTGGCAGCTTTTAATTATGGCAGTGTGGTTCGAGGACCTATTCACCCAAACTAAAAGCTGACTCTAATAAAACTGTTGACATCGGAGAAGCCAAAACATCCTTGCCAATGTGGAAAGTACTAGCATCATGTATGTCCTGCTTCTACCAACTGAGGACATTGAAATCATCCTCCTTGTTCTCCCCTCCATGTTGCGGTTACGATTCTTCTCATCAAATCGTTGGACCTCATACACCAGCATGTCACTAAAAGATTTTTTGGGAAGCTGTACAGCTGCTCTTAACATCCTGGGCGATTTTTGACTTCTCTTTGAAAAACCCTAAAATGAATGATGCTGGATCGTTATGATTGGGGTGGTGGTGCATTTGTTTGATCATCACAATGTAAGTCTTTGAGCAAATTTGTTCGTGCAATATGAAGACTTGTGGCTTATGATTCAGGATCGGCCACACCAATATTCTTATAGAATTCTTTGATGAGTGCTTCAGTTGCACGGAACTTATACCGTGGATCTAGCATTATTGTAACATGGAAGAAGGAGGGAAAACAAATAAAATAATCTCGGAGCTTACTGGCCATTGCAATATAGTAGTGGCCATATTAAGATCGGAATTGTAGTTACTTCCTACGTCCGATATGTCAACCAAGTGGGGAAGTATCCAGTTGCTAGTAGAGTAGTAGCAACTAGATAAATGCTATGTTGGGCCAAGAAATGCCTTTAAGACCTCTTTAAGTGCATGCATTATTTGCCAATCCCAACTCTTCATTAGACTCATGGTAAGATTAGAGGGATTGAGTAGGTATTGTACAAATAATTTAGAGCCCTTTTGCACTTCAATATTGGTTAAGCATTTTGAGCATAGAATTCCACCTAGTTACACAATCAAGTGCAGGCATCTTTTCCTCTAAATGGTGTACCTTGACAAACTCTATGTACATTTGTTTAAATCTTCGCAAAACACAAAGACAGTTGATTGCATATCTTATTTTTTAATATGTATGTCAAGGCCACAAGCAGTAAGGCATGCTTGCACTGCCAAATTGAAAATATGACAGATACATTGGACTTGAAACAGCTTTTCATCTCACATCGGCTTCAACAATTGCTTCAGATTACAAATGACAACAATGTTGCTTGATGTATTATCAAATAATATACTAAATGTGGTATGTATACCGTACGATTGGATGGTTTCTAATATGTTATTGCTATTGCTTGTAGGAGTGTGCGAAAAATACAATGAAACCAAAAAACCGAATCGAAACCGTAAAACCAATCCGAGAAATATGGTTAACCGATCCATTGGTTTCGGTTTAGGATTACGATTTTTATTTTTTCTGGTTTTCGATTTCGGTTTTGGTTTCTAACCACAAAAAACCCATGGTTAATGGTTAACTATTTTAATATTTATAAATATATTATATATATAATTTACATATACATATAATTATTTTTTAATATATATATATATATATAATACATATGATTTACATATACATATGATTTACCTATGTTAATATTCCTTAGATTTCGATTAAAATACTATTGTCCTATGTTTGATGGAGTTAATATGGTAATTGATTTGGTTTGATTTTATTGATAATGCTACATCCAAAGGTTTGTTTTTCCCCTTTTTCTTAATTTGATTTTCTTTGTTTTTTTTTCCTCTTGTAATATATATAATAATTTAAAAAAAAAACTCTTTGATAAAGGCTAAAAAATAAGGTTTATTGAAATTATCAATTTGATTTGTTGAAACCATTACGTTAAATGGTTAAAAACCGAAAATTGAATAAATTAACTGGATAAAATGATTAACTGTTAAGGTGGTTAACCATTTATAATGGATCGGTTAAGATCGAGATATTAAAAACACCAATTATTATGATTACGTTCAAAAAATAGGGTCACAAACCGGTTAACCGATCCATGAACACCCCTAATTGCTTAGCTAGTGTGTCCCTCCTAGAACGGCTTGAAAGCAATAATTCGCTTTGAATTAACTATTGTTCATCTATCTAGTAAACGGTTACACATATATAGCAGATTGTACATCATTGATGGGAGATTTCCATACATTTAAGGCGAAGGAGACATTGCACAAGCAAAATCGAGCGCATTATTTAAACCGAAAGTAAACATCATAAATTAGTGTATGATCTAAAAAATTACATGAATAGTAAATTATTTTAGAGGATTATACCTAGAAGAGAGGTTTGACAAAAAAGCTCCTTTAGAGCTTCACTCTTCTCTAAAAAAGGCTTATCATATTATTTTTTTACGTTTGTTGGCGCATATTAGTATAGGGGTTGCATGGCTCCATACTCCAACTGTCGAATTTTCATGACCAACTGCATGGAATGATATATTTGTAGCTACCATCCATTCCACTAGTTGGTCTCATGCTTTTTCTTGATTGAATTGCCAAGTTGTGGGATCGACACGCTCAATATGAGAGCTGTTGTCATTGGTAAGGTAATCTACCACAACATGCCCTTTGGATATGTGTGCTTTTATGTGTAGTTTTAAGTGTCCTGGGTCATTATGGGACCTATGACGATTTATTGCTGCAAGTTTGACAAACGACATATTTAATAGGTTCTCACTGGATGTGGATTCTTCGGCTTCTGTAAAATACTTCTACACTGTTGTTGTCTCGAAGCACCGCTGGTCATGGTAGAGTTATTATTACTCTGCGTTGGGATTGATTGTTTAGTCGGGGAGAAAGTTGCTGCCTACAAATAGAAAATAATTACAGATAATTATGTAGTAATGATAAAAAAAAAATTAAACACAACGAAAAGTTACTCCTTCATTGTTCCCATTGGCAATGGAAGGCAGTTGTGTGACTGTTGGTAGAGCTTGTCAATACCTCCCTATAGCTAGGAAAATTATCCTGGTTGTTGTTGTTTCTTGCCATATTGATATTTAAATGAAAAGTGAGAAAGTGTTAAGGATGTTTGAATTAAAAGTGGTAATAGATGATAATGGCTAAATTTGCTGCAAAATGGGTGGAGTTACAATCTAGAAGCTAAACTCATATAATGCCAGCCGCCGATGCGGGCATGTTGGCAAGCGATGGGCCTACGTCTAGCCATCTTTTTTTTTTTTTAAGGCTGATGTGGGCACGCACTAGCCAATGTGCCAACGTGCCCACATCAGCTGCCGACATAGGCACGTTGGCTTATGACATGCCCACGTCTGGCCATCTTTTTTCTTTTAAGGTTGGTGTGGGCACATTGGTTGGTGACGTGCCCACATTTGGCCAAGTTTTTTTTCAAAAAAAAAAAAAAAACGCTCACATCGGTTCTATATATACTTTCAATCGACATGGGTACGTTGATTCCAACTCGTATCATTTTCACCCCATCACAATTGCATGCACATATCATTTGTCAATTGAATTAGAAGTTCCTTATATTATAAATAATGGAGCATCCACAAATTTCATACATCGTACTAAGTAATTGTACGATGTAGTTACTAGGAAAGAACACCTACCCTGTCTCGTCCCTGTCCCCATCACCATCCCCACCTTCTTCACTAGTGACAATAATAATTATAACCATTTATCCACTCCGGCTATAAAAAGCACGATACGAAATTGAATTCTACTCTCGCTCCGTCCTTCTAGGTAAAGATTATGACATGGACAAGTTAAATCAATGGCATAACTTCACTAATGCCTTACGCCACACTAGTTTTGTTGCACTCATGACCTTTTAAACGAGACATATATTGATCTCATTAGTATATTTTATTCAAATATTACTATAAACAATGTTATAGAATATGACAATGTGGTTTCTTGGGTGGATAGTGGAAACTAAAGTCGGGTATCTATCATAACTTATATGTTTGACTGTGTTCTCCATATTACCCCAGATTATCGAACAATCTATTCCATTAACCAACAGGTGACAAGTTGCGTAAAAATTGAGATATGACCATTGCATTCTACAGGTATTTAATTGAGCTATCACTTTGATATGTGCTTGTGAGAGTCAATCTAACCACTTAAAGCACCTCAAGCAAAAAGATCTCTTACCAATTTATAGACTAATCATCATATGATTGGTTATAACATATGTCTATGGGCGAATTCAAATAACGTCTCTATGAAGACGTTTACTTGATGAACGTAGTGATAGATTCTCGAGCATTGATGTCGGTTATTTGGTGATATAATACATGCGTTGGAGGCTCGAGAGAAAGGACACCCATCTTGCATATGGTCGCCTTATCACACTTATTCTAAAAATTGGGGATTTAACCTTTCAGATGACATGAAAGCAGAATCAAGATCCAAATTCACAAAAAGCAACATAGCAAGAAGGTTGGGTTTCAAGTATGATCCTGAAGCCAACCAATATATTAGAGATCAAGGTGATGCAGCACAATCGAGAGATGAAAATAAACCAAATGAATAGAGTTTTGATCTCAACTTGGATGTTCAGTCACTCCCCTCTCTTAGGGAGGATGAAGGAATGGGAGATAGACACGGACAATTGCAGGGTCAAGCTCAAACAGAGCAACAATTGGATCGGCACATATAATATGGAAGACATAATAAATACTCTAATGCATATAACTAAGGTCAAAAAAGAACTTGGGGACTTGCTTGACTCCATGAGTACCTACATACACAATTTCTCTGAATGAGCAGGTTATTGATTGGTGCATCCTCTACCACCACTCATAAGGGTCACAACCATCGTATCGCTATCAGCCCTAAGCGGTGCAGATGATCAAGGCAGTCAACAAGAGGCAATCATCACATTTGTACCTTTTTTAAAATATAAATTAATTACTTTCATTTACCATCAATGTAAATAATAATATAATGCATATTATTATTAATAGAGTTAAAATTATTGCTTTAGTAATTGTCTAAATTTTATTAATGTTAAATGTTAAAATCAATAATTTATTTGTAACTAATTTGAATAATAAGTTTAATTAAAATTTCGCCAACTATTGGAAAAAAAATGCGAGTCAAAAATAATAAAAAAAACCAAATAAATCATATGAAATTGGACCCAATTAAAGACATGCAAACTGGCATGCTGAGCATGCAACATGGTACGCTAATAAATGGGCCACCATGATATGACAAAGGGAAAAAAAAATCATGCGAGACATGCGAGACATGCAAGCATGAATGGGCCAGACACGCAAAAGCATACGGCATGCAAAGCACATAAAATTTGACATGCGGATGGCACGACACAACCCATTTACATGCTTAGCGTGTGATTAAAACAATATCTCAATGGGCAAAGTTTCGAAACATTAGAAGAGGAGAGAGGAGATGGGACTTTGCATTGCTTGTCAATATCAAATTGTAGTTATGCAATACATAGACTTATGAAATGGCGGTGAAGGCACTATGCACACATTGCATTGTAGCACTACATGGAAAAACTGTACGACATGCGTTGTCCATGGTGGCAGGAAAACGTATGGTTGGAGACATAAAATAACATGAAAATTATGGGGTTAATTATGTGAAATCATAAATTAAAAATTATATTTGCACTAAAAACATAAAAAAGAAGCCTTTTGGCTTTAATATTATATATATAATATATATATAATGACTTCTTATCAAACTTAATGTTTTAAGTGTCATATAAAGAAAAATAGGACTGGTTATAAATAATAAAATCTGCAAAAGGCATAAATTCTAATATAATAAATAAATATATAATAATGAAATTAAAAATGTAGGATTATCAAATATCTCAATCAATGCAAAAATAACAACAACTCTTAATCCTTTTGGTCGTCGAAATTTATGTCTATCGTATATAAAATGGGGGACTTTTGAAAACGTTGTAAGTAATACGCCGGCAACACACCATTATAGAAAATGAGATGGCTTACATGGTAGTTTGGCTCCGAGAGACGGGCGAGGATTAGTGGATTACAACACTTGCGAGAGAAAAATTTTATTTACTATTCTACTTATTTAATTACTACTAAAAAGTTGATTTATTTCAATAAATTTAATGAATATGATTATTGATATAAAATTATCTTTTAGACACTTTTTAACATCATTTTTTTTTTCAGTTTTTGCATAGGTATAGTTTTACAAATAACATAACCCTTTTCTTTTGTAACAAAAAGAAAATAAAAAAAAGAAAAAATTGACAAAATATGTTCTTGGATTCTTATTGACAACATTTTATCTTTTCAAACATAATTTACATACAAGTTATTATTAACAATAGATAATATTTTAAGAGAATTGCACTAGGAGGTATAAAATTGTTGTTGTTGTTGGTTTTTTTTTTTTTTTTTTTAAATATAGAATCTAATCCAAGACCTAAATCTTAAAGTAAAGTAATTCAATAAGTTTCTTTTTTTTTTTTCGGATGCTAGGATATAATAAAATTTCTATTAACCTGTGTTACAAAACGGTTAAAATTAGGTTTTGAAATAAAAAATCAAAAGAGATAAGTTCTTAAATGAAAAAAAAAAGAAAGATCTACTTTGGTATCCATTCATTTTACGACTTCTCTTTTTTCATTTTAAAATATATAAGTTTTTATTTTAAGCCCAACTTTTTAACAACACCTGCGATAAAGAGAAATAGAGAGATTATTTCAACTCAATCTTATAACTTACATTTTGAAAGGAAAAAAAAAAAAAAGAAAAGGAAACATCGTAAATTTAAAAATAAAAATATGGGTTGAAAAAAAACAAAAGCAGTAAGACCTTATAACAAAAGATGTAAATACCATCCTCACCAAGGTCATTAAATAATTGAAAGGATAAGAACTTTTTGTTTTTACATTTTTTCTTTGTTTTTTTTTCCATATAAATATAAAAAAATGAGGAAAAGAAAAAAGTAATGTAAAATATCAACTTCTAGAATATAATTCCAAAAATACCATATTTGAAATCGTTATTCCAAGTCACAATTTCATTTTGTTTGAAATTGTGAACTACAGTTACATTTTTTTACTTTCTTTCTTATAGAAATCATGACCTAGAGTCACAATATGCAAATAGAGCTTTTGTACATTTTTGGCAATCCATGAGCAGGGGATCTATATAGGCACATAGGTCTGTGGAACCATATATCTTGATCGGAAATGAATCAATAGAAAAAGAAAGAATCGGAATTGATCAATATATTTCTTGAAAAAAAAAAAATGAAAGATTTAAACATAAGTCATGGATCAACTAAGCCCTCTCAATCTCAATCTCAATCTCAATCTTCTTTCTTCTTTTCCTTCACCATTACCTTCATTGCCCACATGCACCTACCTTGTTGACGCACTTGTCAACGTACTCGTCATCTTGGCTTCATTGAATGATGTCGAGGACCTCCATAACTTGTGAACTCACCTAACTCTTAACTTAGCTGAATCGAATTAAGCCACCAATAAAGCTTTACTTCAAGTTGATTTTGATGCCCGTTTCTCTAAAGGCCCACTTTTCTTTAATGTTGTAAACATGTCACAACCCTCAAGACCTTAGTTGAAATTCTAAAGAAATCCAATAATAGTTGTAGCTTGGGATCATTCCTAACAAGACGAGTCTCCACTCACTTCATCTACGGGTTGTTGAGTTGATTTATTTGGGAATTCAAGCATTAATTGATTTAAGAATCAATTGAGAAGTTAGTGAAATTACTCAAGGATTGGCTTATAAGAAATTATGATGAGTTGGTTGAGTTGTCAGAGATTAAGAGAGCGAAAATGACATGCTTGTCACAACATTCTTTTTTTACTAATAAGGAATCATAAGTTGGACTCACAATTCCTCTTACAACATAGAATTATGAGTTAGACTTGTGATTTCTTATGCTATATTTCTAGAATTATTTTTTAGAATGTGGATTTTTGGGTTTTTTTTTTTTTTTGCATTTTTTCCTTTTTTTTGTTAAAAATGGGTAAAACACATTGCTATTAACACTAAAAGAAAGTAATTGAATATAGGTAACAAGAATTTAATTATCAATCCTAATGCTAAATTGTATTTAGTACTTGCAAACTTGTATTTAACAAGAAAGAAAAATTTGCATGTACTAGTTGCAATTGTTCAAGTCCTGTGCATTGATATATCATACATGAAAAGCCAATTTTTCTTTTCCAAAAATGTAAATTGTATTCACTATATGCATGGATACTAAATTGCAAAAATCACGTGATTTACTGAAACAATTTTGTGTTGTTACTCTATAATTGTTTTTAATATAATTTGTATTTTTATAATTTTTATTTGGACAGCACAGTCAAACAATTTTCTCAATAAAAAATGGTGCCACTTGGTGCATACAAGCTTATTAAAAGGCGTTCGGGATTTCAGTGGGCAATTTATCCTGGGAAGTCATTTTCAACGAGCCACGCGTCCGACAAGACGACAAATTTTATCATCCAGAGTTTATCCAAAGGATGGAGCAGTAGAATACGGTTATGATAAACAAAAACAGTTTTATTCTTCACAGCCCAGAAGCCTCCCGAAAAAACTATCACAGCCAAAGCCATTTCATCAAACACCTTCCCTACGCGAAAGCCCTAACCCTAATAAACCTCCCTAAAATGGACCTTAAACCTCAATCGATCCCCTTCACCGAGTTCCCCGAAGACGTCCAATTCTGCATTCTTTCCTTTCTCTCTCTTTCCGACCTCACCACCTTCGCTTCCACATCAAAACACTTCGCTCACCTGGTCAAAAACGACGATAAGCTATGGTACAATATGTGTCACAGGAGATGGGGCTCCAAAACCCAAATTCACAAATGGGGAGACGGGAAAACCCATTATAAGCTTCTTTACAAGACGCTGATCAAACTGGACAATGTTATTGGCTTCTGGCTTGTTGACAGAACTTCTTCGCCTCCCTTGGTATTGTTTGAATGGGGTCCATGTTTCGTCGTGGCTTCGTGGGTCTCGCCTGGGAGGAATGGTACTTATGAAGTAATGAAGTCGCCGTTTTTGTGGATCGCCCTCTCTTCGGGTGGCGACACGGTGAGCTTTCTGGATCCCGAGAGCGAACACCGTGGTTTAGTGGAGAATCACGCTTTAAAGGAGAGAAATTTGCTGTCTGTGAATGTTGTTATTAAGTTTAGCGATTTTATGATAGTGAAAGAGAATGTCGGATATGATTGTGTTATAAAAACTGAGGATCGTGGCATTGAGAAGGTGAGAATTGGCTCTTGTAAAGATATGTTGTTAGTGTTGCCTGAGCTGTACGTATCAGAGATTCGGAGACATTGCGGGGATGTTAAGGTGGTTGGTGGGAATGTTGCATCGATGAAGCAAAAATGGAGGGAGAGGCAAGGGATCAGAAAGTGGGATACTGTGTATTTTGTGAAGATGGTCCATGTTTCACCCACGCCTTCACGGCCTTTGCAGGGTCTTTGGAAGGTACCTTCTTTCATCTTTTCTGGAACTGAATTGCAATATTTTGTTACGATAGTGTTTTTTTAGGGTCAAATATTAGCTAATGGCAATAGTTGTAGAGACAGCAGGAGGTAATTAATGTTTTGTGTAGATAGTAGTAGAGATTTGAAATACTTACTTTATTTTGCTGTTTAATTTTTATGAGGGTCAAATCAAGGGTGGTGAGATCAGCCAGTGGTAATATTTGTGATAGTTGTTAATGGCTGTGAGAGATAGGATGATATTTGGCAATTTGGAAAGAAAGATGTCTTGGAAATGAATTCTATATTTCGATAATGGTTAATATCCTATAAATAACGAAGTTATGTGCCTTGTGAAAAATTCAAAACTCTAGTGCAAGTTGATCTTTGATCTTTGGTAGTCGTTAAAATCTATGACCTTGAGCTAAGAATACTTGGTTGGTCTAGACACAATTTATTTAATATAAATGTGTTTGATATAATTAAACACAAGCTCGAGCTCAGTTAGGCTGCTATGACCAGCCAAATGTTTTAAAGCTTGGGCTTGATCTCAAGCTTGATTAAATTGCAGTTGTGTTCCCGTTCATTTTGAATTCTAAGTCAGAATGCTAGATTGTCGTCTGCAGATTTTCTGCAGGGATTAATTAAATATTTAACTGAGGAGAAGATCTTTAGATAGAGTAAATTCTGAAGAGACTCCATGTTCATGCTCTAAGCTGGTGAAAAAGCTGGAGCACCTTTTTATGTCCTTTATTTTATTTTATTTTATTGTTTAAACATTTAATTGTATAGTTGTATTAGTCAGATTACAATAATGAATGCATCACATACATGATCAAGAACCTATCAGGGTCAATTCTGCTAGTAACCTAATTCATCCATCTAAAAGAAAAAAAGGCTAATGCGCCATCAGGATCAATATCAGAACAGAGGTTTTGCCATTCGGCATACTAGATACATGCACATAAGAACTTTCAAGTTCTTATATGATGGTCTTGTCCCTGTTATGATTCATAAGAATTGTTGCAGAGCTTAGTTATTGAAATTTGTCAGAGGCTGGTGAGAGTCTTCATCTTGATATAAATATTGAGTTGAGTGAAATTTAATCTAACATTCATCCAATAGCCTTTGGCTCTTAGCCTGCTGTTTTTTTTTTTTTTTTTGAAACAACAATGAAGAAAAAGGTCTATATCTGCTATTTCTTGATGCAGTTCAAGAGACATTTATATATAGATAGTATCTACCCAGTAGGTGTACCCACCTTTACCAATTGCATTAAGAGTGTGTTTATTTCATCTTTTTTTTTTTTTTTTTGGGGTTGTTTTGTCGTTTCATTCCTATCGTTTTCAAATAGGTATTTATCAAAAGACAGATATAGGTGAAAAATGGATATTTTTACTTATAAAAAGATTAAGCAGATAATATATAGATGAGAAATAGATGCATATAAGATACAATTAAAATATAGATGAAAATCAAACAATTCAAACATATCCTAAATATACACCTAGTACATTACTGTTTCTAAAGGATCTATTATTGTAACACTCTCCTCAAGATAGGGAATATATGTTTGTCATCCCTAGCTTGCATATCATATGTACAAATGTGGATTTCTATTTTATAGTGTGTGAACACATCTCCTTCCTATAATCTTGAACGGATATGAGCAAGGTTGATTTCTCATCCTTTAACCCCTAGCTTGATGAAATCTTGATCAATTGGGATGTGCTTCAACCTTCATGTTGGATAGGATTCTTGATAATATTAATAGCGGATTTAATATCACTATACAACTGTGTTAGATTATCATGACTCTATCTTTATGTTTTTCCATTAGTCACTGAAGCCATGCTTCACATAACTCATTTGATATTGCATGATATTCCGCTCCCATGCTATTGTTAGCCACCACACTTTGTTTTTTGTTCCTTCACGTCACCATATTTCCTCAATATTTTGTATGATTATCTGTCATAGACTTACTTGTCACTTACATTTTTGACTTAATGATCTTCTACAAGGCTTCAGTATTTCTTGTCCTAGTTCTTTTGAACATTAACCCTATGTTAGAGTTACTTTCAACTACTTGAAGATATGGCCGACAAGTTCCTTTTGACTATTTAAGGATATGGTTGACAACCTCGTAGTGTCTTCTTGTATGATGATACATAAGGTTAGCTCACAAGGTTCATTGCATGAGCAATTTCTAGTTGAGTGAGAGAGATAATTGTCTCCTCGTCGATCTCTGACATTACTCTCTATCAAGAGTTAGATAATCTCCTTAAACCTTGCACTTCCAATTGTATTCTAATGGAGTTGTTTGCAAGCAAGGTTCTTTTGGTATAACACATACTTCCTACTTCAGTCCCTGCTTAATTTGAGCTCTATCATCAGTGGTAGTGATGATATTGTCTCATTGTTGCACTAGACTTCCTTTTATCTATTACTGCCTCTTTCCACTCAGGGACTCCAATAGCCTCATTCATATTTCAAGGGATAGCTATCTTATCAACTTGTGTAATGAAGGTTGCTAAAGAAGGTGTTGGGTCGTGTGTATGCCATTTAATCCAAAACAAAATATCTTGCACATGCTATCTTATGCTTTTTCATTTAAGTAAAAAATTATATATATATATATTTATGTATATATTTTACCCCTTTTTGAATGCTACAGGGAGATTGGCTTGATCAATTTTTTTGAATCCTTGTATTGAATCCACCTTGTTCACATTTTGCTTACCTAAAGCTTCTACCTATGTTCTTTCTACATTAGAATTATCTCTTCCTCTCATTTGTTTTGTCATTGACCATACTTTGGTCTTGTGGTTTTTGATATTTTCTTACATCTTTGTTTCTTTTTTTTCTTTTTTTTTTTTTTGGCTGCAGAGTGAGATTAGGATCAAAAGACATAGGGTATGAGGATTATGAGTTTGCTAAAATAATTTTTTGTTCAAGGCTTTTATTGAAAAAAATTACTTAAATTAGGTTAAATTGAAAATAATTATCGATATGCAATATCAAAATTGTAACTTATAAACAGGATGTGAAAATAAATATTATGCGTTCGCGTATTGTGTCTTTTATTGCGATAAATGTATATCGCAATAACAAGATGTGATATATGTGCAAATTTTTTGAGTTGTGGGGGGGGGGGGGGGGGGGGGGTGGGGGTGGGGGAGGTGGTGGGGTTGGACCTAGAGTTTGAGTAGTGGAACAAAGACGGAAAGAGATTGAGGGAAAGAGAAAACTAGAGAGAGAGAGAAAAAAAAAAATCTGGAGCATATTGCTATTTAAAATTTCGATTTACGTGTGTGTACTATATCGTGTTCCAATCATGTGATAAACCAACCGTACTCAAACTTTATATTGTGATATTACATGCGATTTGTGTATAAATTTCAATATCTTATTATAAACGTGATTTTGTAACAGAATTTTAGTAATTAATTTCGTCTAATTTGTATATTGGTAATTTTTTTTCAATTAACAATTGTAAACATGTATGGGGTTAGATTTTGCTAGGCATGATTTTGTAGTTGATACAAGTGGAATATTAAAAAGGTAGAGAGAGTAGAATCTTAGGGCTCTTTTGTGCTTGTTTTGTCACATCCCCCGAGGTCAATAGCAGTATTGATGCCTTTTTGTGAATCTTAGAAAATTATAAATGTAAATAAGCTTCAAGAAAAACTGCGGGCATTATGTGTTAGGACACTCCGTGGCGTGGACATTTGAATAGGATGTAAGGTTGTCAGGATAAGAAAAGTTGTTATAAATATAAGCTCCGTACAACAATACTTTCATACATACAACTTAAGATAAACTTCCTATCAGCATCTTACAAACTTTTAAGAAACTTATATATAAGCCTTAAAAAAGGTGCTACACTTAGCTCTCACAAAACTTGGTTTCCCCGTGAAGTTACTATTTCCTGCCTCAAGCATGGATCAGCTTTATGGATCTGAACGATATGAAGTCTGTAAGGGTTGAGCATACCATAGCTAGTGAGATGATATGGTCAGACTACTTTAAGCAAATGCTAGACAAGTATATTATCATCGTATGTAATGCTACACTCAATCATATGAAATGTATAGTTCGGGTGACCGGAATCCAAATCAATGGAGATTTAGCCTTTTCTTGAGGGTTAAAGGACCAATTCAAGTAGTCTATGCCTAGGAGTGACTGAAAACTAAGGAAGAAAAAGTTTTCAAATTTTCTTAGTATTATATAAATACATTTATACGTATGCAACGTAGGGTTTGTTTGGATGGTCTGTTTTTTTTGTATTGTATCTGTATCTGTATCTGTATTGAAATGATATGTATAATTTGTCCGATTTACATTTATATTTTATTATATTTGATTATTTAATCTTTTCATGAGAACTGCCAATTTTTTTTATATGTATCTATTTTTTGATAAATAATTTGTTGGAAAAAGTTGAAAAAAAAGGTCTATATCTATTGGAAAATGCTGGCCAACTAGATCCATAGTCTTAACTTTACCTTAGAGTCTCAAAACTCTTTTTAGTATTAACACTTTAAAAGCTAACTCAACTCGGGCGATACCATTTAGTGCTTGCTTAGTTTTTGTGGGGCTGACAACCTTGTCCAGACTCCTTGGCGTGATAAGGCATTACCATAGAATCGGAATATCAATAAGTGACATGACTACCATGCTAATGTAGTGTGCTGCCGTGCAATGCATGTCTATTTCGGATTAAGGGTTAGATAAGACTTAGATCAGTTATTGGTGATCATACAATGTTCAAACAATCATCAATATTCATTACATATCAACAACAAAAAGTATTTTATCACTTCTATTATTAAAGTTTATCATAGCACCATACAACACTGTCAACACACATTATCCAGTCCTCATACGTAACCAGTTCTTAATCATATAATGACGTGTGCTACATTACAAGCACAACAATGTGATAAGATCAATGTCACTCACTTGTGCATCCTGCTTAGAGGTCGTAGTAGTCTATTGGAAACTTTGGATCTTGGTTGAAAGTTCCTATATAGCAACAAGTGTACATCACTATACATATAACAAAAGAAGAACTCTTATTAGAGCTTATGTGTCCTAGATTCTTGTTATAACTTTTTAACATATGTTTTTCTTCATTGCTTGTCACTTAGGAAGGGTCGCGGGTTGCTCAAGAAGATTCGCAGGGTGCATCGCTACTCAAAGTTAGGGTTGTGTCTCAACCAATAGGGTGTCGATGGCATTTGAAATGCCTACAGCCTATGTCGTGTGGTACGTCGAGAGCTCAACTTGTCATGACTGAGCTATGCTCCGAAGCTTCAGCCCTCGATAATCCTCGGCTCCCAGCGAGGAATAAGTTGAAGGCTTGCCTTTTTGAGGTGCGACGAGGTTTGTTCGTCAACATGTACCCTTCGAGGGCAAAATTAGGTCTTGATCTTCAACACACTCATAGAACAACCACTAAGCTTACACCATATCTCAAATAACACTTCTATAATAGGCACTAGCAACATAATATGCATAAGGATAACTTTACACGATCACTTCAAGCGACTTACTAACTATTCTAAGACTCACATCTTCTTATCTCTAACTCTAGATCTAGGATATTGGTTTTCAAGGCTTTTTACTTTGTTCCATTGCATGTTCTGTTATATTTTGGTTTAGATGAGTTAAGCTAGTTGTGCTTATAAAATTTTAACAGATGTTTGACAACTCTAGGCTTAGACAGGCTTAGAAAACAAGTTTTTACGCATTCTTAAACCTTTTTGCAAATAGACTCAGATTTAGTTTATTATAAACTCGATGTTTTGACTATAGATGATAAAATGTGCACGTGTATACATGTATTTTAACGAAGATACTTTTTGTAACTTTTGAAAATAAGGTAAAATCGAAGTTACTTGTTGAGCTTTTGAAGATTACTTCACTTTATTTATTATTATTTTTTTTTTTCAAACGATGGTCGTGAAGCTTGTAAACATTTTCTTAAGGTTCTTCGAGCTAAGAAAATGAAAGTTTTTGGCGAAACGATCTTATGGGCATAAAAGAGGTTTTGAAAAGTAAGGTTTGAAAATATCTTTCCTGCTGAAAACTTCAAGTTTGTTGGTGTAAACGTTTAGATTTTTATTTATTTCCTTTTTTATGTAAAAGAAAATAAGCATGGTTTAAATGAGAATTGTCATTTCAGCATTTAATGAAAAAAACTCTATTAAAAGAAAGAACAGTACTCCCATGCTTTAAAAGTGACGGTGGACAGCTTGCAAAATAAGTTCTGGTACTTTTGGAAAAGATATAAATATAGGAAATGAAATTTCAAAAATTCTTAATACATATAAAATAACCAGACATTAGAATATCCAAGAGACATTAGTTAATATACTACCAAAATATTTATTATTTTAAGATATTGAATTAGAACAAGATTTTAATTCTTTTATTTATTTATTTTTTAACTTAGGCTATGGTTTAAAAAAAAAAAAAAAAAAAACACACGGATTACATGTTTGCACTCCCTTGACAAAAATATGTGGAAATACATATAGTTTTCAGCAAAAGCACATCACTTGACACGAGGATTTAGTCAAAGGTGACGTGGTAACTCTTGTAGCTCTTTTTGACTTGGTGAGCATCAATAAAGACAAATTTATGTGCTCTAGTTTGGTCTTGCCATGAGTAGGAAATGAAGTGTAGACATAGATTGTACAACCAAACGCTTTTACATGTAACAAATCAAAGAGACAAGCTCTAAGAAAGGACTAGGACACTTTTTGGTTAATTGAAAGGACTTGACATTGTACTAGGTGGACTATGAACTTTTAAAGGTTTTGAAAGAAGTCCATTAATTAGGTAAGCTGCTATGAGAGCGACTTCTCCCCAATATGAGTTGGTATGGAATTAGAGAACGTGATAAGTTTAGCAACTTCAAGTAAGTGATGATGTTTTTGCTCTTCAACTCCATTTTGTGAAGTGTATGCTCAAGAGCTTTGATGGTGTATTGCTTTGTTGACTATATATTGAGCAAATTTCTTTGAAAAATACACTTTTTGTTATCAATTTTGAGATTGAAATTGTCGTTTGGAACATGTTTGCAATTAGCTTGTGAGATTTCCTAAAAATTTCACATGCTTCAAATTTGTCTCTCATGAGATACACCCAACAAACCTGAGTTTGATTGTCAATAAATGTAATAAATCACTTAACCCTAGAGTTGTTTGTGATTTTAGATGGACCTCATTGCCACTATTGATTAAATGAAATGGTTTTGATGGTTTATACAAATGCATTGGGTAAGAACTTCTAGGAGGCTTGACCATAGCATAAGATTGACACTGAACAGACTTATCCATTGTATTTTGAAAAAGATTTGAGGACAAAACTTTCAAGTGCATGAAATTAGGATGCCCTACCTTTTGATGCCATAGCATGAGAACATGCTCAAAAGTAACAATCATAGAGAAATTAGACTTAAGATTTGGAGACTGTTTTCTTTGTTACTCACCATTTGATTTGGTAGCCTACCGTCACAAACCGTTTGTCTCATGAGAGGTCCTAAAATTTACAAGAATGAGGAAAGAACATTACTCTATAATGCATATCCATAGTTACTTTGTTTATAGATTACAAGTCATATTTTAACCATGAAACATAGTAAATTTGTAATGTTAGGTTGGCTAAATGCTCAATTTCTTGTTCCTCCACTAAGGTTTCACTACTACAAACATCGAAGTTCTTTAGATGATTTAATGCATTTTTCATGCAGTTCGATGCATTGGTATCAGCTATTTGAGTTGTGTCTAGCTAATGAAATTAAGGAATGGGCACAAGTACCTTTTTTAACCATAGTGGCATTTTAATTGTTCATTTGGCTTAGATTTACTACGTAGGTAGTGAGGAATAGGGGTAACCATTTCCCATGTAGCATTCTCCACCATGGTTTAGTTTAGGACTGTTTATATACATCTTGATATAGGGTAAACTATATCAAAAGGTAATAGCGTTTAGGGTAAGTCATTTGAGGTATCAATATTTTAGATGGTTAAAAAGAGGAAATAACGTTCCACAAATTGAATTAAACGAGATATTCGTTGAGAAAATATGATGTAAATTATTTAAAAAATTTTAAATATTGATATCTTAAATAAATTTTGTAAAACATTAATATCTTGTTTAACTCATTTTATGAAACATTGATTCCGCTTTTTAACCACTAAGAATTTTGATACTTTAAGTAAACTTATCCCAAAAGTTGATACCGTGTAATTTATCCTTTGACACGGGTATCAATATTTGCCTAGTAGGTAAATCATCCTTTTACTTTCACACTAAATATATACCTAATACAATATTAATTATCTCGTCTGAAGGATACTCAGTTTCATTCCTTCTTGGTGAATTCTAGCACATAGATCTCGTTATTCCATTGTATTCTGTACAAACAATATTCTCCCCAATATCTATGTATGTCATAATTTTCCACTTTTTCTCCCTCAGTGTTTTTTCTTTAGTCCCCTTTGTCCACATTTAGTGTTAATACTCTCAAAAAGCTGTAACGATGCAATATAGTATATAATCATTTAATGCATTTGCCACATTAAGGTGAATGTTGCCTTTTGTTTGACCCAGATTGTGTCCTTTTTTGCAGGGAATGTCTGAGACCAGGAAATTGGAGTTTTATCATGTAACATATGATGAAATTGGAGGCATAACCTGCCGGAGTCTCAGAGAACCTGTTGGGCGATTTCATAGTTCTGCCCCAGTTTTTTGGAGTTCGAATGTTACATTTCTAGAGCCACCATTTTCCCCAAAGGAAGAATATTTGTTTAACAGCCGCAGTCACCTGCAGCCACTTCATGCTGATGATAATTTTCTTTCCCTTCTATCTTGTGCTGAAAAGAAATCATCTGTCGCATTCTTCCCATCAACTCGAGTTTCGACCTAGTTACTCCTGATTTAGCAGGGAAGAATCCAAATCCTTGGGATGTGGATGGAAGGATTTGGCAGTACAGTGATGGGACATTCGGATTTGGATTCCTTCGGGACAATTTTATTATAGACTTGAAGCAAATCATCCATGATGGCCATCTTCTTGATGTGGCATGACCTTTTTAGGAAGCTTTTCAGGGAAAATGGAAAAAATTATCTTTCATGGAACTGATAAGAGCGTTGGATTCACCTGCACCAATGCCCTCCCTCCCAACTCCACCCAACTGGGGTAAAAAAAAAAAAAAGGAAGAATAATGTTGAAATATTCTCTGTAAAAACTGATCTTAGCTATAAGTAAATAGGGTGTTTCTGTGTGTCAAGTCATGTTGTACCTGAACTCTGTATATACTGACATTTGTTTGTAATACAGTCAAAAGAGTTTTTCATCTCTGTACTGATGTGCATAGAATTATCTACCATTTTCTGACTGCTGGGGCTATATCAGTTTGTGCCAATCTGTATCCTGCTCTTTCATTTTCTGTCTTACCTTACAGTTTTATGTATATTTTTTGTGCTTTTAAGGGCATTGTATCTGGACTCTGGTTGTTTTCTCTGTGGATGATGTTTTATTATGCTAAACAATTACTTTATTAAATTTATTTCTTGTTCCACTCTATGAGAACGTTGTTTTTGTCAATGTTCGACTATGTTCTTTTAATGAATATACAGAGCTCATGCACGTCTATATTGTATCATCATTGGGAGCTTTCCTCTGTTGCTACTGTGTGTTCCCTAACAAAGGAATGAAATGAAAGGCATATGGGATACTACCACACTCCTCATCTTGCCTTGGATTTCCCTTCTGTTTTCAAATAAGGTAAGTTTCGGTCCACACCTAATGGCATTCCCGTCCATCAAGGACCCTAAGAAGTGTGCTTGCAGAGCCAGTGTCATAATCCAGAGCCAAATCCCTGGAAAGGCCAAGTAACCCCGTGTACAAGTTTGGGGAAGATTGCTAGAAAATTTTAAGCTTATATTTTATGTGGAGTTAGATTTGAGTAGTCCTGAGCCCTAAACTTGATGTAGTTAGTCTTTTTGAACGTGGGGCATTGACCTATGCAACAAATGTGGTTGCATAGCTCTATACCGATGACAATGACTTTATTCCTCAATCTACATATTTTCTCTGTTATCAATGTAATTAATGAATTTTTTTATTAAAAAAAATGAGGAAAAAGGAAAGGAAAGTGCATTATTACATGCCTGGATTACTTTTCTTATACAACTCATAATGTCTATCTCTATGATGATATATGTTTTGGGCTGTAGGTTTCTTCGGAAGTTTTGAGGAAGTTCTTATATCACGGCTGCTAATTTTCTATATCCACATCACATCCAGAGTATGGAGTTCTAGGATCTATTCTTACAACCTGTTGGCAAGGAGTTTAGGTATTTCTCAAACTTGCAGGTTAGCTTGTTTATTCCATCATAGGTGTTTTTAATTTTGTTCTCTCGACCTTTCTATTTATAGTTAACATTTTTTCAGTTATCCGCCATGCTTTTGAGGTGTTAATTTTAATTTTTGTTGGTTCTCCACTATGCTTTTAGGCTATCAATTCTTTCTTTTAGGGGCCCTTCAACTGGTATTTTTCCTTTCTCTGTATTTTTGATATATATGCTGGCACCTCTCACAATTAAAATGCTAATTTGCATCCTTACCTTACCTCAACCAGCCCAATTCTCAAAAACAAAGGAAATAAAGATAAAAACAAAAGGTAAATCATTGAAAGGATCCATGCTATTATTACCAGACAAGATCGTTGATGAATTTGAGATCCAAAGTTTTTAGGCCTACTAATAAAGGGCAAGCAAATCTAAGCCAGTGGTCTAGATGGTTCGCATGTTCAGAAGTAGCTAGTTCAGTTATAGTCCAGACACTAGGCAGTGTGGCCTTCTTGAGTGTTTGCTTAACTAAAATGCATTTGGGATGAGCTTAGAGTGTTTTTCAGTGTAGGACATGCTTTTTGCCTGACAACCTCATTGAAAATAAAATTGGAGAACTTTGGAATGAGAAATGAGGGTTTAGAGATTGTTTTGAAGATTTCTTCTTCTTCTCTCTTTTGTCCAAAGTTGAAACTTAGATTATTTGACGATCTTATCCAAAAAAACTGAGATTATTTTATCAGAACAAAGAAATGATAAACTCATGCACCTAGCACCCTGTGTTGATTTCATATCATGATTTAGAGTCATAAATACAGAACAACTAAGAGAAATGAGAGGATCCTGACATAAGCAGAACCAAAAACTGAGACCTCACGTGTAAGCAAACAAGCACGGTAAATAGCCATACCATTTTATGAGAAATATTAGGTGATCACCGACAATGGGCAATAAAACCAATAACAAGAAAGGCCACACATCACCACTATAGGTTTGAGAGATGATAAGGATCAAGCCTTTTGGACTGTAGGGAGTTTGTCAACCCAAGGATAGTAACTGTTCAATGGAGATGCAGAAAGCATATGGGGGGCAAACCCTTAGGATATTTCATTATATAGAAATTTCTTCTCCATTGACTTTTCCATCCAGTGCATCTTTCTCAGCATCGCCCTCAAGTTGGCTAAGATTGCCCTTCTCTTTGATGAGTTGTGTATGATGATGTCTGCAGTAGAGTCTACCCTCATGAGCCACATAGTTGGATGGGCTGATCACACATCCTCCATGGCTGCATTTGAAACAGCTTTTGTGATAAGGTGTTCCATTAACTGTCACCTGTTAACAGAGGAAGTTTAGTTCCACAAATTGATTTGCAGTGGCTGCTAGTGTGAAACTTCATCATGGGATAATCTAGAGCAATCTTGTCAAATTTTACCTTCTCTGTGGGATACACCGTGTTCTTACATCCAAAACATTTATCCCTTGTTCCAGCAAACATAGTAGATACTTTAGATGCTGCTGGTTTCTGTACAAAAGATCTTTGATTTAGATTTATGTACTTATGAAAGGCAGTCCTTAGTTTGTGCGAGCAATTATTACCTCTCCATCAATGGTTTTCTCTGGCTTGATAACTTTTGGAGTTCCTGAAAGAATTTTAAAGAGAAAGATGTCATTTAATGTAATAGATAGGGAACGCTACGAAATTTTAAATTACCACCTTCAAAACTTTTCTCAAGACTGCCTGTTCTTTTGAAGATTTGGTCAAAGTGCGGCCTACAGTACAGGACTCCTTCAAAGGAGTTGTAGTTTCCAAGCTGCAAATATGAGTGTCATTATATTCTTGTTTTGGTGAAGAGTGCTATAAAATTCTCTGGCTTGTGCGAAATACATGGTTTATGGGGCGAACATGTTGCTGTTTGGTTTGAGATAATATGAGAAGTCTTACTACAATGTGGGAAAAATTGTTGGGTAGGATCTGCTATTGGCAATAAGCAGTAGAAAGTATTTTAGAATTTAACCAGATCATCCGATCAAGAAGTTTGTAACTTCAGAGCATCTCATCTTTAGAAGCTATAAGCAAAAGAATAATGGCGTACCTTGAGAGTTCCTTTGCAGTGGTGGCAACGGAAGCAGGCCTTATGGTAAATTCGGTTGTCTGCAGTTAACTTATCTACTAGATAAACGGTTTTCTCACAGGCCATGCACTTCTGGGTAGTTCCTGCAAATGCCATGCTTTCTATTTCTTTCTCTTTGTTGCAAGGGACTTGATGAAAATAATAACTTAAGGGGAAGATAAAGGAAGTGGTAAGCGAGGGATGTGGGTTGTGGGGGATTGAGGAGACCTAAAGTAGGCTTCTGGGTGATTAAAGTGATGTCATAGGTCAATGATATTGTCCCAGTCGCAAGCACCTTTAATTTACAAATAGACTGTCAGATATAGACACTTTTTAGAATCTAAACTAACTAGTAGTTGGAGATTGATTACCAAAAGAAACAGTTAGAAATTAAGTGGAGTAAGAATTACTTTTCTTTAGCAGAGGAAAGCAAGAGAACCATCTGCAGTTCGTCAATTTCCTTTAAGGTGAACTGTACATTAATTCCCTCTTTCACAGTCTCAGCTGGATTAAAAGCACATTCAGGTGTACCATCTTAAAGTGAAGGGGCAATTTGTAATTGAATGGAGTGCCCAACTGGATTTTAAAAAGGGGGGACAGGTGGTGTGAAACTACTAAAATCAACAATACTTCAAAGAAAATTTTTCAGTTTGGGTAAACTATCCTCTATCTCTCTGCTTCATGTATGTTTAACTCATATAGTTAAAATTGAGTGGTCAAACTCTAAAATTTTTAAAAAACGTTTAAATTCTTTTTCACTATTCTATCTTTAGATAAAATAAAATAATTAAAGAAACCTTTCTTTCTTTCCTTTTTTTTTTTAAATAAAGGAAAGGTTTAAAATTGAGAGTAAATTGGTTATATAGGGGTGCAAAAGCAATTTTTTTTTTTTTTAAATAAAAGATTTGAATGTATCATTGCTTAATTCTAAAGATAAAGGGACTAAATGTACATGAAGCAAAATATAAGTAGAGGTATACTTGCAATTTGTTGTTTAAATTGTTTGGAGGTTGCTTAAAATTTCTACAAAGTTAAGGGCAGCACCCTACATTGTAGCCTCAATGAATGACTTTGATGAGATTTGTGTGCTTAGTGTTATATTATTTATGGACGACTTTTGGGTTTATTGAGCCATTAGACCAATATATGGGGATCATCTAGGATCGAAATCTGTGGTGTTGTCCTCCTTTTCTATCTCACTTCTAATTTTAAATTGAACATTTGTTTTATTTAATTTTCCTTCTCATAGCATGCATTATCATAAATAAGGTAATTTTGCATTCATATCTATTTGAAATAAATCATTGTCAAGATCATGTAACATTGCTTTGTCCTGGATTGCCAATTTAATGATTTTGATGTAATGGAGATTGGTTAGCATGTTTTGATTAGTTGGCAACCACAAATATCTGTCTCTGTGACTTTGTTGTGGCCATACAATTTGAAAGTTGAGTTAGAGAAAAGTGAAAGACATGGGGACCAAAAGCAGTATGATTGGAGTCATTGGACCAGACTCATTTTTCACCGGTGATGACTGTTGTGAGTTGTACCAATTATTGCTCATCACGTTCTCCTAACATGTTGCTTTGCATGCACACATTCTTTTGTATTTGAAGCTGCTCTTTTAAGTTTTGACCCCTGCAGGTATTATCACTAATATCTCTCTCTCACCCCAACGCCAGATCACTCTTTTATCTGTTACACAAATTTTTAACCGATGATCAGCATGTTATACAAAGAACACTGGCGACGGTCTTTGGGATTCTCCTAGAGGGCATGCTAGCAAAAATCATTAGAAGTTTTAAAATTTTTGGAGTGATCATAACTTAAAAAGAAATATTTGAAGTTTAGACTGTCACGACGTCTAGCTGCCATGATTCGGACCAAAGTGAATAGGATTAGGCAGGGAAAATGGGTTCAGCACTTCATTAGTTTGGTTGCTGTTTTACTTTTTCTAATGACAGGGCACGTGTGTTTTTGTCCATCCATGACAACATTGAAGAGAATGCTTTTTAACGGTCTCGTGTTGTGCTAAGAGTTGGGTTTTGAGGGAAAACTTTGGGATATTTATCTCCCAATGGAGACTTGCACGCAAATTGCTATTTTGAATCATCTAGAGCCATTGGATATGAGCGAAAATTGGATATTTATTTCATTATTGATGCTCTTTGCCTGGTTGTAACATAGAACGAATAATCCTATCCCGAAATTGTATTTGCTCGCTTTTTTACTTTTCCTTCTTCCTTTTTTTTTAATTATTATTTTTTAAATGATTGGGATGAGTATACTAAGAAGCCTTTTTATTTATTTTCTTTAAAAATAAAAAAAAAAACCTTTAAAGCAGAGGGCCATTCTTACCTATCAAGTCATGGGTGAAAAAACAGTTCAACCAAGACTAGCCCTTTCCTGGATGATTCCATGATTAGTCCTTTGGGTCCTATGGGATTAATTCACCATTCTTGTACTCATTAAAACCTCACCTTTTTTGTCCAAAAAGGAAAAAAAAAACTCACTTTTAAAAAAAAAGAAATTTAATTTCCTATGGTTTAAACTCAATAACTTCGAGCCTATGAATTAATTAGTTTTAGCCCAATTTTAAATAAAATGGACAATAATTTATTTTTCTATTTATACACAATTACACCAAACTACACTTGATACTAGCAGTGTGAAAAAAAAAAAAAAAAATAAAGGTGATATCAAAAGCCAATTTCATAATGCTAGGAAGGAAAAAAAAAAAAACTATTAATGAATAGTTATATATATTAGGGCAACACTATCTATATAGAATTACACCAAACCACACACCGATACTAACAATGTTAAAAAAAAAAGCCAATTTGATATTTGCTAAAAAGAAATACTCTATTAATGAAAAGTTATACATATTCGGGCAGCACTATTAACACGTTTTGTTTATGGAATAGAGCAAAACGATGCAGATGACATCGGTGTTGAAGATAGTAGGAAGGCCGTCTGTATGCCGCCGGTGTTGATCATAAAGGCTACTGGCATTGGGGCTTAGGCCGCCCGTGTACAAAGTCTCTCAAGAACAAATTGTTAAAGCTGGATCCTACGTCGCTAGCTTATATTTCTAGGCCACCGACGTACTTGTTTTAGGTTGCTAGATTTGGGCCAACGTACATTTAACTGACTTAGTTTTTATTAATTCGTTTTAGGGTTTCTTGTAATGGTATTTATAGGCAAGTTTTGACCTTTTTCATTAAATATCATATTTTGACATTGAAAAACATTTCTTTGAGATCTTTTCTCAGTAAAGTTGCAATCTTTTGCAATCTTGATTTCTTGATTCAACCGGTATGTTGAGTCTGTGTTTGTTTATGCTTTCTGCACTGTGTCAGAGTGGTATTAGAGCAAGGCTATTTCCTGCAAAGATGTCAACTAATGACGGTGTTGACAGTGGTCGTACTCTTGACGGTGTTCAAGATACGGGAGTTCGATGGATGGAGATGCCAAGGTGATGTGATCCTAGAAGCATCAAATTTAAATCCGACCAAGATCAAGTCCAAAGCTTTGCTTCAAGGGATTGAAGATTCAATAGCTAGAGTTTCAATGCTGAAAACCCGAGTCAAGCGAACCAAGGATGTTTACAAAATAGTTTGGGACTCGAAAGATTAAAGTTGTGGAGCTGTTGCATAGTAACCGTCGACTTATCTTTTAAGTTATCTTTTATTCTGTAACCACCGGTTTATCTTTTAAGTTATCATTTATTTTCGTAACCGCCGACTTATCTTTTAAGTTATCATTTATTTTCGTAACTGTCGGCTTATCTTTTAAGTTATCTTTTATTCCGCAAGTTATCTTTTATTTTCTATAAATGTTGGTGTTTGTCATTTGTAAAAAGAACAACTTAAGTATTGAGAATACAATTGAGAGAGTTTTCTCTTCTTCTCCTTTGGAGAACTTGTGAACTTATCAAGATCATTTCTTGTGGCGTTCAATCCTACACGTTGGTACTAGTTTGCAATACAACCGTGGGTCAAAGTTTCCTTTTTGATCTAATTTAGCTTTCCTAGGGCAATGTTTCCATTAACTTATGTGGGTTTCAAGTTTAACATACTTCGAGTTCGCATCACAAGGACGGTAATCAACTCCATGGATTAGAGAATCCGACATTTAGAAGAGCATTTTGAAGATATGATTGAGCAGCAGTAGATACCAACAAGAACAGAGAAATTGGCGGGAGAAGACCAATGGCAATAGATGCTTACGTCAATCCAATCAACAAACCTGTTGCTCCAAATAGATCGGCACAAATCTCAGATGACGATTCTAAGGAGGAATGTGAGTTCTTGTTCAAAGAGAGACAATCGCGAAGGAGATATGATTGTGGTGGTAGCGGATACTGGAGGGGATACTATGGATATGACCAGGGCGACGGCAGTGACTTTTGCCTAAAGGTCGATATTCCTAACTTTAATGGCAATTTAAATATTGAGGAGTTTCTAAAATAGTTGGCTAAAGTAGATAGATTTTTCAATTACATAAATATTCCCGAGAAATGTAGGGTTAGATTGGTGCTGATTGAAAGGTGGAGCTTTGTCCTGGTGGGAGAGACTGTAGAACAAGATATACCATGAGGGTAGACAAGTAGTGAAAACTTGGTATAGGATGAAATAGTTGTTGCAATGGGATTTTCTACCTCCCAACTATGAGTTCTTTTAGCAATATTATTGATGTCATCAGTAACAGAGGACTGTATATGAATACATTGCAGAGTTTATGCGGTTAGTAGAGAAGAATGATCTAAGGAAGAGTGAGGGTTAGCAGGCTGCTAGATATGTGGATAGGTTAAAATTCCAGATTTGGAATAAAATTGGAGTGAATGTACTGAGGAATTTGAGTGAGGTAAAGAATATGACACTTAGAGCAGAGTTGATGTTGCAAGAGAAAGGTAATAGATTTGATGGTGGTAGTAGGATATTTGGGAATGAGAATTAGGTCAATTGTGGTTGAAAAGAATGATAATATTGAGGTGAAGAAAGGCATGGGTAGTGACAAGAAAGAAGACAAGGCTGTTGGTAATAAACCCATGGAGGTTAAGGATGCTCGGAAACAGAACAATCCCTATGCTAAGCTTAGTTTGGTAAGTGCTATAGAGTAATCAATCAGGTCATCGGTCAAATGAATGCCCTAATAGGAGAGAAGTCACTATTATTGAGAAGGATGGGGAGATCTATGAACCTGATGGTGATGATGAGTGCTATGATGAAGATAGGGAGGTCAAGCAAACTTATGTGATCAAGAAATTAATGTAGGCGCCTAAGGAGGATGGAAACACCCAGAGATACCAGTTGTTTCATACCAAGTGTACAACAGGTGGGAAGGTGTTTGACCTATTTGTTGATAGTGGATGCTGTGAGAACATTATTGATAGGGAAGTTGTAAAGCAATTGCAGCTACCAGTGGAGACACACCCTAATCCATACACTATAGGGTGGATCAAAGCAGCTGAAAGAATTGATGTGAAGGAGAGGTGTAAAGTACCATTCTCGATAAGCAAATATGAGGATGAGGCTTATTGTGACATAATGGATATAGAGGCATATCACTTGTTGCTTGGAAGGCCTTGGTAGTATAATGTGGATACCTAGTATGCGGGCAGGGAGAATGTGTAACTTAGAAAATGGAGGCGTGAAGTATACTTTAATGCCTCTGAAGGTAGTAAAATATACCAAGGCAATCAAATTAGGGGGCACTCTTTTTGACTATTATACACTCAAAAAGAGAGATGAAAGAGCCTTAAGTTATGCACACGCTCGTTGAGATAGGTCATGACAGCAGAGGGAGGAGTAGTGGTGATGTGTTAGGAGCATGAAAGAAGTGCTGTAGGAGTTTCTTTTCAAGTGGAACATAAGTCAAGGGCGTAGGACAAGATGGCTGATATATTCCCATTTTACCCAGATGACTTTTCCTTATATATAGAAGAGAACTCGGGTTTGAGTTCTTTGCAAGAGGGGGAGAATGATGCAGATGACATCGGTGTTAAAGACAGTAGGAAGGTTGCTTTACACGCCGGTCGATCATGAAAGCCGCCGGCCTAGGGGCCTGCATACAAAGTCTCTCAAGAGGAAATTATTGAAGCTGGCTCCTAAGCCGCCAGCTTATATTTCTAGGCTGCCAACGTACTTGTTTTATGCCGCTAGCTTTAGGCCATCATACATTTAACTGACTTAGTTTTTATTAATTCGTTTTAGGGTTTCTTATAATCTTATTTATAGGCAAGTTTTGACCTTTTTCATTAGACTATCATATTTTGACATTGAAAAACATTTCTTTGAGATCTTTTTCTCAGTAAGTTACAATCTTGATTTCTTGATTCATTCGGTATGTTGAGTCTGTATTTGTTTATGCTTTCTGCATTGCATCACAAAATATGAATGAAACTACAATTTTTGAGGGAAAGAATGGATAAATAACCGTTATTACATTATTTAGTTGTGCTTAAAATGATACCAGTAATTTATTAGGTGTATATATGTATATATATATAAATACATCCACATGTTCTTATTCTAATATATGACTTGATTGTTGAGTTAGGGTTTTATTTAGCAAATTAAAAATATCGAGGAACAATTATTGCTTTGTGTTGTGAAGGAATTATAATTTCTCATGTGCATCAATAATTTCGGTTCTCACCATAATCATTCTATTCTGCCATTAAAAAGTCAATCAAACTTGTAGTAAAGACTTATTAAATTCTTATATTATTGATGCAACACATTAAATATTATGAATATGATATTTTCCCCAAAAGTTATAGTTTGAGTTCTCCATATAATTTAATTTTATATTCTTTAATTTTATTTATTTTTTAATTTGTCTTTAAGATCCATGATGGATACGTTGGGTCCATCGACAAGTTTAGTTTGTTTCTACTATTTATGCTTAGGTCTAATACTTAAGGGAATGGATTATGGTTGAGTCATGATGTAGATATGCACCTGTGTCTACATTTTATAAGGTGGTATTGATTATTCCTTTTGAATAAAGAATAGATTTTGCATTTACACCACTACCACCACCCTTCACTATTGCTACCATCATCTGTAATGCTTTCTTTACAACTATCACCATTGTATTACCTTTTGCCACTAACTTACTACTTCATAAAACTACCTTGTTGCATCTATAACCAATGCTATCACTACTACTGTTACTCTTATGCCTCCACTACCACCATAATATTACAACCACATTATTTCCTTTGTTGCATCACTACCACTGCCACTACTACTACCACTACCATTACCACCATCACCACTACCATTAAAATTATAACTTTGCCACTAGCAATAATACCACCACCATACCACTATCGATGCTACTACCTTATAATGCAACCTTACTCTTATATTGATACCAACACCACTACCGATATCAATTTTGACACCTCATCACAACCATCACCATGGTGTTTGGCTATGGTGGCTATTTGGTGATAGTAGCAATGTTGATGATGATGGTTGTAGTGTTTTAGTAACAATGGTTGCGATGGTAATGTAGTGAAGCTGGCATGTGACAATAGTATTGAGGTAGATTTGAAAAAGTAATGTTGGTATTGATGATAATAGGTATTAATGATGGTGGTACATAGGAGGTGATGCGATGGTAGTGGTGTAGGGTAATGGAGATGGTAGTAGTTGTAGTAATGGTATTTCATTAAATAAGGTCGTACTAATACCTTTATTCTATTTTGAACTTAATAATGCAATAGAATAATGCAATAAAAATAGTTTTTTGGTTACATGCAAAAGAAATGGGGGAAGTAAACAATGTAATATATATTATTTAATTATTCTAGGTAAAAGTTATTCAATTCCATGTCTTTTCCATTCTAGAAAGTGAATGAGCCTTAATGAAGAACTAACGTTGCTTAGTTAACTGGATTAGCTGAATGTGCCTCAATAATGAATGATCATAATTAGTAGAGTTTGAAATTTATAACCAAAATTCAGTGGATTCATGAGTGAAGCAATCAAGAATATTAGATGATATCTTTAATTGAGTTCAAAGACAAGTTCAAGAGTAATGAACATCAATTTTTGCTTACTCAAAGGACAAAGAATTAGGCTAAGATAAAGATCAAATTGATCTAAGATGGATAGAGTATAATTGTAAACCTCTAAATTTTACGATAGTTTTAAAGTAAGTTTAGAACCGGAATTGAAATTGAAACCCTAGAAGCCAGCTAGGTCAAATAATGGGTTATAAGAGCCTTATATCCGATAAGACTGTCCCTGAAACCTAAAACAATAAAAATAAGATAAACTCAAATTATGAATCGCATATATAGTATAAACCCTAACAAGATAAGATATTCCAAAAATTCGATCGTTTTTAGATCTTCACGAGATCAGTTTTTATATCTGACAGTCGATATAAAACAAGGTAAAATATTTTGACAATCAATTCTTACTAGAAAAATATTTAGATATTCATAAAAATGTCGGATATAGCTCATATACATGTATTTTATTTTTATTGGTAACTTATTTGATATTTTCACTATTACTATTAATTATTATTTGCTTTTATTTTCTGCCATTCCTTATTGCCATTTTGGTCCCTGTAATTTATGTCTATTTCTTACATACAATTACCTATTTACAACATTTACAAGTTATCACATTACAAATTCAAATTGTCACTTTTCATGTACTTTTATCTTCTTTCCTTCTTCCACAAGGCTGAATTTACGCCTGCTATACTCCATGTTGTCCCCTCTCTTTTCTCTCTTATTTTTTCTAATTATTTTATCTACATAAATGATCACATTTTTCTTTATAAATACCTACTACCCTTCCTCCATTCAAAACTTTACAACTTCCTTTAAATTTTTCTTTTTTCTCTCATTCTTTTCTCTCTTTTTTCCTTAGCTAGCGTGATTTCCCTCTCCTTGCGGCTCTCTCTATTTTTTCAACACAAGCACATTCCTTTGATTTATCTCTTCAAGATATACACATTCCCCGTTCATCCATAGTTAGTGTAGGTGTTGTTTCATGCATTATCTATGGAATAAAATCTCCCCATGATGCATTAAGCTAGGGATGATAATGCTAAAATGAAATCTATGTCAAGTTATGTTTATGATCATCTTGAAATTCCATTCATATTGTTATATTATTGTCATCTAATCTAACTATCTATATGTATAAATATAGTTATGCTTTTATTTGTATCAATATGAGCATATGGCTCACTAACTTAACAATTATTTCATGCTTTTATTTATTTCATGCTTTTAATACATATTTTGAGACTTGTCCTTAATCTAAGTTTCAAACTTGCCTTAATCTAAGTCCTAGGAATGCTTTATCCAAAATTGTAAGGCTTCCATTTTATTATTATTTTTTTTTACATGGTGATTGAAATAATTCAAGTCCTTGGAAATCTTGGCTTAATTTTAAGACTTCCATTTTATTTAGATATTTTGCTATTTAAGGGGACTTATCCATTTCTAAGTTCCAGAGAGCCATGATCCTGAGCTAAGGCTCCCATGCGTTAAATTTCCTCACTTTACAATCTTTATTATTTTTGTTTTTATCTCCATAAATTGTGAGTTTAAAATATGGTATTCATGCTCATGTACACGAATTTTTTGTAGTGATATTGTTATGCTAAAATAAAGTTTTGAACCATTTTAGGATAATATTTCTTTGCTCTGCAATATAATGATTTCAAATATATTTCAAAGTGTGAAGAAAAATCTTTTGTCAATAAGAAGAACTTTTCTTAAACTTTCATAAAAAATTAGTTATAAATATAATTTCAGAAGGTTCATAACTTAGAAATATTTTTCCTAAAATTATAAGTTTATAAGGTTTGAAGAACAACAATTTTTTTTTTTAACACTTAAGACCAATTTTCCATAAACTTGGAAATTTCCGTTTCTCCATAAGATAGTTTTATTGGAATTTTTTCTTGAACAACATCACTAGAATCATTTATATATTTTAAACTATAAATATTATTTAGAAGTATTCTTTTAAGTATATGAATGACACATATTAATTTAGAGAGTTTACAAGATGTAAAAATGGCAAATGTAATAAAGAAAAATCAAATTTGGAACAAAATGGGAGCGATATTTACAGTATCAGTCCGACCCTTAAATGACCCCAAAAATTAAAAATAATATTAGAAATGGACAAATCATCCGAAGTAGGTAAATATTGACTACTTATACGCGAAAATAAAAATAAAAATGAGTAAGTTATGACCATTTTAAGTTCGAATTCTATAATTGGAAGAAATGACGTGAATTTAATTGATAGAGTTAGAATTTTAAATAGAACCTCTACGAAATACTCATTATAGGTATTTTGTTTAGTTAACGAAGCATAAAATGCCCCCTTTCCAGAAGACTATTTCGATTAAGAAGATTACAATAGCTGAGTGAGTTTCCTTATGCTTTTCGCATTCTTGTATGTGCTTATAAGTAGTGCACTAGAACTTAGGGAGAAGATGTAAATGGAATTGCATGTGGGTTCATATTGAGATTATGACGTGTTTGTTATGCTTGATCAATAAACATTAAGTATATTAGAATCTTAATTGTTTGATTTAAGTGATTGTTATGATATCATGTTGGCTTGTTTTTAAAAAATGTGTTGATCACCCTTAATTGGAAATTAACTTGTTGGGAAATAATTAACAAATGGATCATGCATGGCATAAAGTCGAGTTGTGTTTCATTTTTCACTACTTCTCCTACGTGTGGGACTAGAAAGGTAAGGTATCTTGCTCCAGCATGAGCAACTACTACGTTCGGGGAATACAGCCTCACGGAGGAGCTATGTTAGATCAATCGCTTTGAGCAAGAGGTCCGAGGACTAAGTAGTGGTGGTCGATCTGGATCCAATAGATTGTGATGCTCGGAAAGACCCCAAAATTTTAAAGCATTCCCTAACCCCCGATATGGAAGGCGTAAAATCCATTCTATGTACAATTTTTGGTAGGTTTTACGTGTGTGTAAAACATTTGACTGGTGCATTTCATATAATTGAATAATCAACTTACTTGTTATGGATACGATATTGTAAGAATTTCTCACTAAGCTTTTTATAGTTTACCCCTAAATAGACTTTTGATGCAGGACTTCATATAGGTCGCTCTTGGAGATCTGCTAGTCGAGGTAGATTTGGAGCTTTTTGTAGGGAATTTAGTTAAAGATTGTTAGAATAGATTCCCTTAGAAAATCTTTATGCTTATGATGTAATTGGAGCCTTTTGGAGACTGTAAGACAATTTATGTTTTGACGGGGGAATGTCCCTTAGATATGTAAGATTTTATATATTTTATGTATTTATTTTAGTAAATTCTTGTATGTTCTTTTATTATCACCTTCAAATGCGTACTCTACCGGCGTCCTTTTGTTGTGAATGTATGCTTTGTATTAATATAAAAGCTTCCGAGTGACTAAGGTAGTCATTCTCAAGTTTAATATTGTGTACGACAAATTATCATGTTTAGGGTACCCTTTGGGACGTGACAATTTAAGTTGGTATAAGAGTATCAGAATATGAGAAAAAGATAAATAGGTTAGAATTAGAAGACTTAAAAGTATGATAGCTTAAGAACTGAACTATAGAATTGGTAAGAAAAATTTCTTTGGATTGTGAACAGTTAGATGAAGGTCTGATTGAAGAGAAGTTAGATAATTTCCACCTCTAAGGACCTTTAGTAGAATATAGAAGGAGGAGGCTAAGAGTCCTATGTGAAGACACCGCCCTGACCTATAAGCTAAAGACACTTAAGGAAAATTCTAAGTATATGACAAGTGGGATTATATGGAACAAAGTGGGAGGACCACATATATTACGATTGTAAACCCTCGAAACTTTGATTCAAATTAGAGATCAAACCCTAATTAGAAGTCAACTGGATTTCCAGAGTCAACAAAACCCTAGTTTACTGTAACTGTTTAAGTCCGGCATCACCGTTTAAGAAACCCTAAGAGAGTAAGAAAAGTTTAGTGAGTAAAACAGTTTGTAATTATATAAGGAAGCCTAAAAAGACCAGTTTGATAAAACCGAAACTCGTTTTGAACCCGATCGGACACAGTTCTTGAAAAATGTGTCCCGGAGCCCGGAATAGGAAAAATCTTTCGAATATACTGTTAGACTCGTAAAAATATAAGATTTTCAAAAATATCAATCTCATAATTTTTCGATAGCTAAAAATATCAGATATCGTATTTATACGCGTATTTTTTTACTACTTGTATTTAATTGTCATGTTTACTTTACATTACACAATTTACTACTATTATACACTATTCATCTATCTCTACTTTTTCTTACAACTTACTCTTAGAACCCATACACCTATTTCTTACACATTTTCATTTCCAATGCAATTTCACATATTTCATTTCTTACTTTTAATTAACAAAATAACAAAAAAATAAATTTTGCCTCCCCCATGCACAAGATTTGCGCCGGTCCCTCCCTCATCTCTTCCAATTTGTTTTATTTTTACTTTATTTAATTAACACAAATTATCTCCCACATTTTCCTATCAATACCCTCTCATACTTCCACTTCTTTCACACTTCTTCTATACTAAAGTTACTATACTCAAATCTCTCTCAAAATTTCTCCAAGAAGTTTCTTCCAAGAAGTTCCCTCTAGTTAGTTCTTTTAGGTAATCCTTTTTCAAGATTTTCGTATGTTTATCTACTTAGTATGAACTTAGTATGTGTTTTCTAAAACCATGAAGGTTAAGAAAGCAGCAATAGGTTTATACTTTATTTTTGTTCATAATCTAAATTTCTTTATGTTGCCTTATGTTTATAACTATCTAATATATCTATATAGCTACGTATATTATTTAGAGCATATGAGCTTATTGTCTTGCAATTTATTTACTTTTCTTGCAATTTATTTACTTCCTTGCAATTTATTTAATTTCAAGTTGTTTTTAAGACTAGTCTTTCTAGTCTTAGACTTGTCCTCATCAAGTCAAAACATTTTCTTTTTCTTTTGGGACTAGTCTTTTCTTAGTCTCAGGGTACCTTGATGAAGCTAAGGTCTCAATACTTGATTTATTTCTTTAATAGTTTATTCCTTTAAGTTATTATGTTATTTCATATTTCCATAATTTTATGATTCATATTCATACATGAACATAATGGTTTTATCTCAACAAAGTAAATGAAGAAATGTTTTCTTAGACTACATTTTTTTTTAAAGAAATACATGTAGAGGATAAGTTTCTTAAAAACTCATAAACATGACTAGAAATGATTTTTCTTAAACAAAGAAAAAGTGTTATAAAAATTCACGTTTCATTAAGTGTTGGAAATTCTTTTGAAATGATCACAAGAAACAAATATATTCTTTTATGAAATTGTTATTGATTTTAAAAGTTGTTGGAATCTAAGCTTAGAAAATAAAAATCATTCTTTAGAAATATAAAGCAATTAAAAGAAATTAAATTTAGAGAAAGAAATACTCATTTCAAATAACTTAAAATCTTTTCAAAGTAAAATGGACACTTCAAAAAAATTCTTAAATTCAAAATCTTTCAAAACTTTACTTTTTCATAAATTGAGACAACTTCATTTACTTCATACATTTGTTATGAGTCATTACATATATGTTTATACCTTTCAAAAAGCTTATAAAATATTTGGAAAATCTATCCCTTCAAGTGAGCTTTTGATAAAAAGGAAGAATTCAAGTTTTTAGTAAATTCGTGGTAAATCTGGTCGCTGCCTTTTCGGGACCCAAACGACTTAGTTTTATGAAAATAAGTTTAGAAATGTGTAGATATTTTCGAGTAGATAGAAAACGGTATATTATATGCGAAATTTCGAGTTAAAATGAGCAAGTTATGGCCATTTTAAGTTGGAATTTCCTCTTATACGATTTTACCATGATTTTAAGAAAAGTTTAAAGATCTTCAAGAATAGAAACTTCATGAAAGACTCATTTTGGGTATTTCACCTTGTTTAGGTGGAGAAGGACTCAATATCGTTTTTCCGGAGGATTACTTCGATTAGGATCTACCAACATGGAGTGAGTTATTCCTTTTACTAAGTTACATTTCCTTGTTTTGTGCTTGTAATTAGTAGCACTAGCAATTAAGAAAAAGATAAAATGGATATTTGTTGTGTGACTTGGTATTATGAATGATTTAATACAAGTTAAGAATATCGGAAGTTGGTTTGATAAATAAATTGTGATTCTTATATTGATATGATGAAAATTGTGTTGATCGCCTTTAACTTGAACTAAACATTTTTGGTTAAATTTATATTGAAATCAATTCATTCATATCATACACATGAGTCACATTTGTTTCACTACTATTTTTCGTGTGGGGAAACGAGGAAATGGTAGTGGTCGCTAGTAGGAGCCGGAAAGTCTCCATGAGCTAGTGGGAGCCGGAAAGTCTACATGAGCTAGTAGAAGCCGGAAAGTCAGGGTAAGCAAGAGCTGGTAAATCTGCAAATATTGATGGTCGTATGGGCCTGTAACCTCTCAACCCTTGACATGGAGGGCGAAAAATCCATGCTACACTTGATTTCCGATTAATCATGTGTATCTTATTTGATCATACGATTGGTGCATTCGCATATGTTTGATTTAAAATACTTGTATGAATTATGGAAATGTCTTATAGATGGAATTATCTCACTAAGCTAGTTTGCTTATACCCTTATAGCTTTTTGTTATAGTACGATTACCTTTGGTTGGCCCCCAGGAGCCCAGTATGCCAGGTACGAGTATAAGTTACTAGGAGTTTTTGGGAGAAGCTTTATGTATTTAAGTTTTGAACATAGGCTTCTAGCAAAATCTCTATAGTAGGCTTATGTTATAATGATTATTATTTTGAAAGACTTCTAAAGCGGGGGAATGTCCCTAAGATGATGTAAGGATATTATCATGAAATCTTATGTTTATTTATATAAGTTCTTGCTTGCTTTTATTATCTACTTAAATGTAATACCCCTGTGAGTCTCCTACTATCTTGGAAGTACACCTTGCATGTGATATCAAAGCTCCTGCATGACTAAGGTTGTCATTCATTAGCTTTAATATTATATGCGGTGGACTGCTACGTTTAGGGTATCCTCCGGAGCGTGACAACGATCACTTTGAAGCTTTGAGGACCGAGATTGAGATAATATATGTCTTATAAGAAGTGATGTACTCCTTAACCATCATGAGTCTTCCCATAGTTTGACCTTCATAGCTATTCACAATGAAAGGCCGGACTCACCAAATTTCTGCTTATGACCGACCATCAAAACTTCGAAAACTTAATTGTAGATTCTTTATCAAGTATGCCAAAAAGTGGGGACTCGCACCACCAACTACGAATGAAGGAAAGGAGCGATAACCTAACATCATGTCACAAACTTAGGAACAAAATGAAGATGTGGATTCCTGAAGAAAGTGTTGCGTCATCTTGAAGAATGCCGTTTACATGTTGCCTAGCTTCATTTAAATCTAGAAAGGGGTGATTAAGTGTTTAAGTAAAATGAACTAGAATTTAAGTGAGCGTAAAAAAAAATGATGTCTTTGTAATGTAATGAATGATTTTATGAATGAAATTTCAAGTAATTTTTAGTAAAGAATTTATGTCTTGTAATTTATTATAAAGTTTATGATTTGGATTCATGAATATTTATCAAACTTTCCTATATAGCGATTATTAAATTTCTATTATAAGACCTTGTTATTATGAAATTTATATTCCAATTTTGATACATCATGATTTACACTTTTACTTTATTGAATTTCCATTAAGAAATTTTATTGTTATAGAGATTGTATTTTGATTTCCTTAAGATCGTGATTTTTACTTTACATGCTTAAATTTATTTAATTCTTGAAAAACAAAAAAAAAATGGTATAATCTCTTAAGAAGGCGAAAACTTACACGAGCTAAAACGATTAAACATCCATTCAAGAAAGCATAGGAATAAAGAGTGACATGATTCCAATAATATGCCAGTTAAACACGGAAATCCTTAAGGAGCACGGCTACAAAACCAACTAGGGAATAACTCTGCACCTACCCCAAACTAACAAAATGACCTCGTTGCCGCCATTGGACAATTAACTTAGTTGTTGAATACATTGGTCTAGCAACAAAACCAAAATTTACCAGTTACTGCTCAACCTTGAAATGCTCATGAAGCCACTATGGAAGCACTTGCTCCACCCGAAGTGCACTCACATACTGTACCATTCCCCGCCACTACCGCCAATACCCTATAGAAGTACACTTCCGAACTTCATTAAAAGTAACCGCTACTTTGATGAAGCATTTGGAAAGCCAGATGAGGTCAAAGACTGGTTGGCCTAAGTTGAGAGGTTGCTTGCTACTTTCGAAGTGCCTCATCATTTGAGGGTTAATTATGGGACATAAATGCTAAGGTTTAATGCCCAAGTATGGTAGGAGTCTAAGAAGCGAGAGTTGCATTGTCTAGTTACTTGGGATATGTTTTGCCAAGAGTTTTTGGAGAACTATTTTCCAGGGAGTCTCAGAGTTTAATATAATGCCAATTTCCTACACATCCCTTAAAGTAAAAGGACCATTGAGCAGTACAAGACTGAGTTCAGCCCTCTGTTACAATATGCCTCGGACTTGTTTAAGTATAGCGAGGATTTGAAAAGGTAGGTTTTTCTAACTGGCTTAGATGAGGAGTTGACAGTTTATCTGGAGGAGTTTGATATCCACACCTTTCGTGAGTTAGTTGAAAGGGCTCAGATTATTGAAGGAGCTAAAACGAGAAAGGGAAGAGCTCTGGGAAAGAAAGTGGTTGTGTTTAGAAAAAGGCCACATGAAGGCTTAAGCTTAGGATTCAAAAATAAGAAGTTCAAGTCATTCGAGAGTTAAGGGAAGTAGAAGCAACCAGAAAGAGACATCCAAGACTGAAGTCACTTGTTTGAAGTGAAAGGGGAAACACCACCCTAAATCTTGCCCACAATTGTAGTATAAGCGCTACTTCTGTGGGAGCCCTAAACACAAGATCTTAGACTTTCCGAAGAATAGTTAAACAATTTGTTTTGTTTGCAAGCAACTAAGGCACTTTGCTAATGAATGTCCCAAGAGGAAAAATGCTCCGACAAAGATAACTAGTTCTATAGGAGGATCCATGAATGCTGAAAACATAAATGCCAATAGTAATGGTACCTACTATAAAACAGTGATGCACGAAATGCGAATTTATAATCTAGAAGGACAGTGGATGTGTGAGGAAATAGATGATGAAGAATGAGAGTTTGCTGTCCTCGAGAAGGATGATGGCTATGACTTTGGACTTGTCACAGATTAACCTTAAAACCTTATTCATCGCTTTTTGTTGTTTAAAAGTTTAATTGAAAATGAAAACTATTTAGAAAGAAAACAAAGTTAGCTAGAACTATAAGTTAGATGAATAGCCTACAATGATGTATATATGAGTTAGTAACTAGTACCTATTGAACGCAGGACGCATACAAGTAGCTGGGACAACTACCTATGTCTTGTTTGACTCAAGAGCCACACACTCATTTATCATTACCAGTTTGGCAAGAAGAATTGGGTTATCAATAGTCACCACTTCCCCTAGCTTCTAAATAAAGACCCCCATGGAAAGTGTAGTGACAATTAGTAAAGTTTGAAAAATTGTCCACTAGAGATTCAAGGGTAGCCATTGAGTAGTGATCTGATAGCGTTGGAAATGAGCAAGTATGAAGTAATATTAGGTATGAGTTGGTCAACGCTCACTAAAGCTGTAGTGTACTGTCGAAGGGAAAAGGTGAGCTTTAAGGATCCAGATAGAAAAGAGGTTAAGTTTGTGGGAGATCAAAGGGGATGAAGTTAAGCTCGTTTGAGATGATAATAGGTGAAGAAGTTGTGACGAAAGGTGAAAGTCACCTCAATACCATGGAGAAGAAGGAAGGATCATCTAAGATAGATTTCCTAATATCTTTCCCAATGAAATACTAGGTTTGTCACCTAAAAGAGAAATTGATTTCAAGATCGACTTGGTATTGAACATAGAACAGATAACTAAGGCACCTTATAGATGGCTTCAGTCAAATTGAAAGAGTTAAAGAAGCAGCTGCAAGAACTACCAAGGATTTATGAGACCAAGTGTATCATCACGGGAAGCACCAATTGTATTCGCTAAGAAAAAGGATGGGTTTATGAGGTTTTGTATTGACCATCGAGAGTTGAATAAAGTCACTATCAAAATAAGTACAACTCACATGAATCGATGACCTCTTTGACTAGTTGCAAGGAGCAAGCATGTTTTCCCTCAAGGATTTGAGATTGGGATACCACCAATTAAGGATCAAGCTGGAAGATGTACCAAAGGCTACTTTTTGGATGCACAAAGAAGTGGAAGTTTATGTTGATGGTATGATTGCCAAATCTAGGATCGGAGAAGATCACATCGAACAGAAATTGAACCTAGAAAAGTGTACTTTTAGGGCATCTTCAGGGAAACTCCTTAGGTTTGTAGTCAGTCAAAGAGGAATTGAGGTAAACCCTGATAAGATAAAGTCCGTTTTAGAGATATCACCGCCGAGGACTCTAAAAGAATTAGGGGCTTGCTTGGAAGGCTGAACCACATTGCTAGATTCATATCCCAGCTTACAGACTAATGTAAGCCTTGGTTCAAATTATTAAAGAAAAATGCAACTGTTGAATGGAATGATGAATGTGAACAAGCTTTCAAGTGGATCAAGGAGCATTTGATGAAACCTCCTATCCTGGTACCCCCCAAGCTAAGAAAATCCTTAATACTGTATCTCACTATTCCCCCAGAGTCAATGGGTTGCATGTTGGGACAAAAAGGTGCAGATAGGAAAGAACATGCTATATATTACCTCAGCAAGAAATTTACCTCAGGATAACAAAGATGCTCTGAAGTTTAAAAGACCTATTATGCCTTGGTTTAGATCATGCCCAGACTTCGTCAATACACTCTGTACTACTCGATTGAGTTATTGACCAAGCATGACCCTCTAAGATACTTATCGATGAAACCTACTGTAATTGGGAGGATATCCAAATGGCGAATGTTGTTGTCTGAATATGACATCATATATGTCACATAAAAAGTAGTAAAGGGACAAGCGATTGTGGATCAATTAACGGAGTTGCCAACAGAAGAGGCAATATTTGAAACTACGATACAATTCACCGATGAGCAAGTGTTAGCTACTTAAAGTGAAGTAAAAGCTAACAGTTCAACAAGTTAGAAAATGTACTTTGATGGAGCCGCAAATGTTTATGGCTCTAGGATTAGGGCAATATTAGTATCCTCTGAAGAAGAGCATTTCCCTGTAGCTTCTAAGTTGATGTTCTCCTACACCAATAACATTGTTGAGTATGAAGCTTGTATTCTTGGCCTAAAAATAGCATTGGAATTAGAAATTGAGCAGTTAGAGGTGTATGGGATTTAGCTCTCATTATTCTACAAACTGTGGGTGAGTACCAAACGAAAGACCCTAAACTAATGCCATATCACTAGCACTTGGAAGAACTGATCAAAGAATTTAAAAGCATCTCTTTCCCGTATGTATTAAGAATTCAAAATCAGTTCATGGATACATTAGCAACACTGGTCTCTTTGCTTAAGGTCACTGATGGGATGGAAATACAGCCTCTAAAGATTCAGATCGAAAGGTGATCAGTATTTTGTCTCCAAACTAGTCAACTCAAAGTCCATCCTGTGGTATCAAGATATTAAGAACTTCATTCAAAATGGACAATTCCCAGATGGAGCAACCAGGAATGATAGGAAAACTCTAAAGAGACTAGCCAGCCTCTTTGTCATCAATGGGAACACTCTCTACCGCAGATCTTTCGATACCACACTTCTTAGGCGTATAAACGAGGAAGAAGCACAGAAACTCATGCAAGAAATTCATGAAGGAGTTTGTGGTCCACACATGAACGGCCATACCTTAGCTCGAAAAATAATGAGAATGGGGTATTATTGGCTAACTATGGAATCAGACTGTATTAAGTATGTTAGACATTACACTCATCCCAAATCTATGCAGATCGAAAGAATGCACCTCACTAAGAGCTGCACACTCTGTCATCTCCTTGGCCCTTTTCCATGTGGGGTATTGACATAATTGGGCCTATTACCCCTAAAGCATCTAACGGCATAGGTTCATTTTGGCTGCTATTGACTACTTCACCAAATGGGTGGAAGCTACCTCTCATGCAAATGTGACTAAGCATATGGTTGCCAAGTTCCTCAAAATAGACATTATTTCCTATGGACCACCGAAATCATCATTATTGATAATGAAACCAACTTGAACAATAAGCTAATCGATGAGATCTGTCAACAATTCAAAGTACTCCATAAGAATTCTACCCCATATCGCCTACAATGAATGTGGCAATTGAAGCCGCTAATAAAAACATCAAGAAAATCATCGAAAAGATGGTAGTGACTTACAAAGATTGGCATGAGATGCTCCTATTTGCCGTAATGGCCTACAGAACTAAAATCTGAGTATCAACAGGGGCAACCCCATACTCTCTTATGTATGAGCCGAAGCGTCTTTCCAGTCGAAATAGAAATACCATCCCTTTGGGTACTCTCTGAAACTCAATTGGATGAAGCAGAATGGATCCAGAGAAGAATAAAACAACTTAATTTGCTGGATGAACAGAGATTACAGGCAATTTTCCATGGTCAATGTTATCAAAATAGAATTGCCTGTTCATTCAACAGGAAATTGCAACCTAGGAATCTCCAAGATGGAGACCTAATTCTTCAAAAGGTATTACTGAATGTTCAAGACCCCAGAGGAAAGTTCACTCCGAATTATGAAGGACCCTACATAGTCCAGAAGGTAATGACAGGAGGTGCATTGATATTAGCTGAAATGGATGAATCAACTCTGAGGGACAATGTAAATTCAGATGTTGTAAAGCTTTACTATGCTTAAATATAATGATGTTCTAATGGTTTGTCTCCTTGCTGTACATTCTTATCTATTGTAAATGAAAACGATATCAAGAAAAGACTAATGGTGATGGACCATCTTGCCTCCTCTTTCCTCCCAGTAAGCTAATCCATTCTTCACAATTGAAAATCTTCACTCTCACAAAACCTCACACACATACATTTTATGCACGACCCTATTTTACTTAGGTTTCTTATCTCGAAAAGAGACTTTTATTGTTAAATGGAATAACCCCTCTCATTACCAGTTTTGGAAGGAAGTACCTTTTCCCCATTAGAGTCACCTATAAAGTGATAGTGTTAATCTGACTGAATTCATGCGGTAGATATTTAATCTTCAGAACAATTTGAGCAACATGATTTGCAAAAAATCCTAACAAAAGCTCTCAATAGAAAGAATGGAAGAAAATTATTCAAGTGCAATGAAAAGATTAGAAGGTGCTAGACCTATGACACCTCTGAGACAAGAAAATGTGAAGGTCATTTTGGATACATTGAATTGCTAGTTACAAAACATCATCCAACCTATGTAAGCGAATTAAAATGATTGTTAAGCTTGTTATGCTTGAAATGCTCGAAGTTGAAAGAAAGTAAGCTTCTCATGGGAAATTCCTAAAAGGATAGAATTTAACTCTATGCTGTAAGGGTACAACTCAAGTTAGTGTTAAGAATCTCGGGCGTTGTTGTTGGTACTCGATTGAATTGGAATTTGACCTCCAAGTGATTTTGCGAAATTAAAGAGCAACTGGAATTGGCATAATCTCCCCTATCCTAGTAAGTGTACTGAACTTTGTCCCATTTCATGAAATCAATCTCGCCAGTAAATGCTTGCCCTATATCCCCAGTAAGATAACACATTCACTAAAGTCTAGTGAAAATGCATCCCCGGAATAAAATTCCCAAGCTTGTCAATACAACCTTCCCCAGTGGAATTGGAATAGGTAACAAATTTCTTTTAACAAAATTACTTTGGTGTGGAATCTGACAAATTCTTTTGCTCAAAGTGCGTTGATAACTAAAGTTTTTTTCAACCAGATGAATCTTTTTGAACCCCTAACAAGTTTTTACCCCTGCTTGGCAGATTAACTTACCAAAATCTTTGTTTATTAGGGTGAACTTTTCAAAAATCCTTGTTTATCAAGGTGATCAAAATCCCTGTCTATCACAGTGATCTTTTTAAAAACCTTTGTTTATCAAGGTGACCAGAACCCTTGGCTATCAAGGTAACCAAAATCTCTGCCTATTAGGGTGATCTTTTCAAAAACCCTTATTTATCAAGGTAATCGAAAATCCTTGTTTATCCAGGTGACAAAAAATCTTTGGCTATCAAGTAATCAAAATCCTTGTGTATCAAGGTGACCTTTCAAAAACCCTTGGCTAATCAAGATGGACATTTCGAAATCCCTACTTATCAGGGTGAGTTTTTGTAGTAAAAAACACCAAGTTTAGGTCTTAGGCAAAAATGGTGTCTTTTCTCTCTTTATATTGGAGTTTTGTTCAAACTCCACCATAAAGAGGGGTAGCTGTCGATGCCCCATTTTTGCCCTTTTTTTTTAAATGAAAACAAAAGAAATGAAAAATTGAAAAATCATAAAAATTCTAAAAAGATAGAAAATACAATAAAAATTGAAAAAAATAATAAAAAAAAGCTAAATTAAAGACCAACAGAAAAAAGATGAAGAATAAAAAATTACAAAGCTAAAAAGGAATATAAAAGTTAAAAATTTAAAAAGTTAGAAAACCCCATCTTTTTAGTAAATAAGCTTTTTAAAATTAAAACAAAAAATTGAAAAAGAAGAAAATAAACCCCAGCCACTTCAACCACCGCATCTCCTAATGCTACTTTTGAGAACCACCACTCGTACCCAAACCGTACCTATGCTTCAACCTATGACGAAGCTGATCCGAACTATTCCATACCAAAGGTCCAATGCTTTTTGTTTAATTTTTTATTTTTTTGGTTAGTAGTAGTTGTTGTTGTTGTTGTTATTTTGCTATAGGATACATTGTATAGATAAAAACACCTTGATATATAAATGTATGAAAAAACTAGAAAATAGTAAAACAAATAATAATAATAATAATAATAATAATAATAATAATAATAATAAAAAAAAATAATAAATATGTGTGGTTATATTTATAGGCATGATATAGTCTTGTTGATTTTTTATGATATTTAGATTAAAAATAATAATAAATAAATGGAATTTTAGAATAAATCTTGATATGATTAATAATATGCTTTTTACATTAAACCATGAAAATCAACAAAATGTATGAGTATAGTTTTAGGATCACTATCTTTTAGGTCCTTTTAATGATTTATGTGAATTTGATGCATGCTTTCGATGATAGTTTACAATTGAATGATCAACATGATTTAGCAAGTCATCCTTGTAAATTTTATTATTTATATTTTATTTTATCAAAAGCTAAAAATGAAAATAATTTACAAAATCAACCAAAATTCTCTTTTACCTTTTAATATACATATATTTAATATACTATTATAAAAAAAATGTTTTTTCTAGCTTTTATATAATTATATCACTTAGTTGTTTTCTAAATTACTAAAAACAAAAATAAATGGGGTTTTCCAAAATTAGTGTTTTTTTTTTTTAGGAATTTTTCAAAAACTAAAAAGATCAAAATAAGTTCCTTTAGGAATTTAAAAAAAAAATGAAAATGAATAATTACTTAAACTTAGTAGCTTTTCAAAATTAAAAAAGATAAACAAATTAAAAGTTTTACAAAAATTAAAATGAACTACAGGGACTTGATTCCGACTAGCGGATATGTAGGCACTAGCGAGGCGGTCATAAAAATAAAAAACTTTTAGGATCCTTTTTTAAAACAAAAACAAAAAATATATATGTAAATATTTTTGTAAATATATATAACCTTGTTAAAAAAAGACTAAAAATTAAAAAAAGATAAAAAAGCCCAAAAATTATCCTCTTTTTGGCCCATGTATTCAAAATTTTTAAAGTCCATCCAAAGCCTAGATAACCATTTAAGTTTTAAAGTAACAATCCTCGGATCCATCAATTTCTAGTTTTTCACGCAAACTAGTGGCTAAACTGGAAACCAAACAACCCATTTGGCTTCTGGTTCACTCTTTTTTTTCGGCTTTAGCAGGTGGTGATTCCAAATCAAATCAATTTTTAGAAACCGAGCTTTTTACAAAATCCTACTAGCTCCTTGTTGAGTGATCTGTATCAAATAGTCAAGTTTGTATGGATCGGAACCTTTAGGAGAATAGAAGCAAAATTCAGGCTAGACAATTGGTATATGGAACACTTCATCACAAATCCGCTACATCCCTCTTCATACCATTCCACAAAAAATGACTCTTTAGATCTTAGTACATCTTGTTTTCTTCCTGGATGCATCATATACCCTGAATTGTGGGCTTCACTTAAAATTTATTTCCTCATTTTCCACGTCATCTGCTAACATAGTCTCCCACTCATCCTTACTACATCTTCATCACAATAGTGAATCGGTATATCTACCATCTTGAACTTCCCTCTTGATCTTTTAGATTTTCCATTCATAATGTTGTGCTTCTTTGAAAACATTGATGAGAGTAACTTCCAATTCCAAGATCGATATTTCCATCTCAGTATCTTGCTCCACAAATTCAATTCTTAACTTCTCAAATTCTCTTATTAACTTCTTCTGTGTGGTGAGCATGGTGCAACTTCTCCATGGTTCTTCCAACTTTCAAGCATTTGAAATTGCGTTTAATTTTTCGGGTCAATAATTTATTTTGAGATCATAGTCCTTAATAATTCTAACAGTCTACTCTACCTCATATTCAATTCTTTTGGGTAAACAAATACTTAAGGCTCTTATGATCTGTATATATCTCACATCGTTGTCCGTAGAGGTAATGTCTCCAGAGTTTGAGGGAAAAAACAATAGTTGCTAGCTTAAGATCATGTGTTAGGTAATTCTTATGTGACCTTAACTATCATGAAGCATATGCATTCACCTTTCCTTCTTGCATAAGGACAATCCTAAGTCATTTCTTGATGCATTGCTATGCATCGTATATGGCTTTTAAAGATCAAGTAAGGTCAAGATTGGAGTGGATACTTAATGTCGCTTTAATTCTTGGAAACTATGCTCCTGTTTTCATTCCAAAGAAACTCTTCATTCTTTTAGGTCAACTGAGTTAGTGGCTTGGCTATCTTTGAAAAATCTTACATAAACTTTCTATAGTAGCCAACCAATCTAAGAAAACTTGTAACCTCAGTAACTGTCTTTGATTGTTTCCACTCAATCACAGCTTTAATCTTCTTGGGATCTACCAATAGACCATGTCCTGATACAACATGTCTTAGAAAGATATCTGATTCGAAAAAAAAATCACACTTAGACAACTTGACATGCAACTTGTGTTCTCTCAAAGTTTGTAATGCCATCCTCAAGTGCTCCTTATGTTGTTCTTGCGTTTTGGAGTAGACTAAAATATCGTCAATGAAGACAATCATGCACTTATCTTAGAGCGGCTAATAAACATGGTTCATCAAGTCCATAAAAGCAGCTGGTACGTTGGTCAATTTAAATAGCATTATCAAGAACTCATAGTGTCTATACCAAGTTTTAAAAACGGTCTTTGACACATCTTCAGGCTTGATCTTCAGCTGATGGTATCAAAAACACAAATCAATGCATGAAAGCACACTTTCTCCTTGCAGCTGGTCACAAAAGTCGTTGATAGGGAGTAATGGATATTTGTTTTTGATGGTAATCTTATTGAGATCACGATAATCAATGCATAACCTCATCGATCCATCCTTCTTCTTTACAAAAAGAATTGGGACTCCCCAAGGCAAAACACTCTACCGTATAAATCCTTGATCTAGTAATTCTTGAGGTTGCTTCTTTAGCTCGTTCAACTAGACCAGTGCTATCGGCTCAATATTTGGCACTAGGTCAATCTCAAAGTCAATTTCTCTCTTTGGTTGTAATCTGGGTAACCCATCCGGGAAAACATTGAGAAACTCATCAACAATGGGGATGTCATCGATGTTAATCTTGTCTTTCTCTTCCTCTATATTCCCTACATAACCTTTGGCTCCTTCTTCAACTTCTTCTATTAGTTCAAACGAACTTAACTCCCCTTTCTTAGAAGTCGCAAATTCTCCCAAGAATGCACATTTCTTCCTATCTCGTTCCATGAATTCTAATTTCTTGTTTCTACTATCCATTGTGGCTTTCATAGAGGATAACCAACTCATTCTTAGAATTACTTCATACTTGTTGATTCTCATTACTATGAGATCGGTCTTAGCAGCGTGTCCTTGTAATTTCATGGGGCAATCTCTCAACACTTCTTTGGTGGTCATAAAACTACCCATGGGGGTTTTTATACAAAAGTTGGATGTAGTTGTGGTTATGGGCAATCCGGTTTTCTCGGCTAAACTAGCGGCAATGAACGAATGTGTAGCATTGGTATCAAAAAGGGTATAAGCAGTTTGGTCACCTACTCATATGATTCATGCGTTTAAGACGCTTGAGTTACTAATATTTTACATGTTGTTCTATGGTGCTTCGTAAGCATTTATCTATTTTTTACGTTATAAACCTAGCATTATCGTAATTAGCAGATATAAAGAAAATCAGATATTTAAGGTTTAAGGCTAACTTATCACCAATCCACGATCAAAATCATCCTTGTTATCAAGCGCAGCTAGCTCCACTCCTTCCTCTTCCATCTCTTCACAGAGCCATTTCTCTTCAAGATTATGTAAGGACCCGATATCACTCCGTTATTTGAAATAGGAGATAACGGTTCCCCAACCACATATAATCCTAAGATTATATGTAAGGTTGCTTAAAGGAAATGTTTGAGTAATTGTTTATCTAATTACATAAAAATATTATACAATGGGAGACATAATTTTTTTTTTTTTTTAACTTAAGCAAAGCTATACTATCATACATTTTGGCAAAGGAAACAATTCAACTTCTAAATAGCTAAAAACATATATATATATATATATATATACATATTACATCCAAAGGCTTCTTACAAGCCTTAACCAAAAATCCTCAAAACACGACCTAACTAACCCTATAATTACACTATCCCAAAAAGAATCTCATCTAATTTATTACATTCATAGGGTCCATTGAGTCCATGGTCATCTCTAATCCTCCAACCCATCAAGAAAATCTTCAAAGTCGGTTCCGTACCCCATACTTGTATAGAACTCATCGGAATCATCACCTGAAATAGATAAAATATGAGCCAAAGGCCCAGTACACAAGTAACGAATACAAAATGCGAAGTGGATCACACATTCTTAGACTAAATGCACTATGCAACAATCACTTGTTCATTATTAAGTATTTAGTTAGTAAAACAACACGGGAGTATTCAAACTCCGGACAACAAGGATCTAGTATTACGTCCTCCTCCCTGAGTGGTTGTAAGCCCCGGAAAATTTCAATAAATAATTTCAAGATGAACTTCGAAAATAAACCCTAAAATCACTCCAAATTAAAACCGAATTTCAACTAGTCTTAAATCATGAACGAATTCGAAAAATTTCCGAATCTGGGAAAAATAAGAATTCCTAAAAACAAAGTAAGAACTCAACATACTATAATTCCAAAGCCACTACGTACGACAAATTCCATACGTGACTCTGGTTCATAAAGTCGGGTAATATGATCCTAAAAATGAATTATTAAAAAGTAAATAACGATTAACTTTCGGAAATGAAACCCAATTCAAAATTCCGAAAACGTTAAAAGATATTAAATACTTACAAAAATAAAATTTAAAATAAATTTCTCAAATTAAATATGTTGTATAAACATAAATATCAGTTTCCAAATTGGCAAGGTCTAAACCGAAAATCACCCGGAAACCCTAACCGGAATACAATAGTTAAGTCCGGCAATCTAGCGCCCTAACCCTAGAGGCCGAGATGTAGTTTAAATATGTAGAATAGCTCATAGTAATATGAGTTTGTTTAAAAATATCAGATTGGTAAATTTTTGACCTATTTCGAACCCGTTCGGATACAGACTTCGAAAAGCGTGTCCCGGGCTCGAGATATAAAAATATACCAATAGTACCGTTAGACTCGTAATTTCATAAGATTTCTAAATATATCAGTTATATAATTTTTCGGGTTATAAAAGTTACAGTTATAACCTTTTTATCGTATTTCCATTATTACCGGTAATTGATTAGTCATTTGCACTATTCATTTTTATTTCATTACAAAATTTTATTATTCTTATAAAGTCTTATATTTTTAGATAAATATTTTATATGTTATAGAAAATTTTGTTTTTCTAAAATTTAGTTCGTTCGGGTCTTTACGGGATCAGATTCTGTTTAAGACCCGATACTAAAAATAAAATAAATTAATTTAATAATTGAAAATATTTAAAAATATTTTTATTTTCATAAAATAATTTTTTAGAATTTTTCGGGTTATAAAAATATTATTTATAGCCCATATTCGCGTATTTTGATCATACCGGTAACATATTTGTTAAATTACTAAAATAATTCAAATAATTATTTAATTTTAATATGAAAAATCTGCTACAAATATTTGGAATAAATTTTCTAATTTTATTTATTTTAATTTATTTTATTAATAAAGTACTTTTACAACCCATACCTTCAAGTACACCTTACACATATCACTTCATTTTCACTTCAATCTTTCTACACATTATCCACAATTGATGGCAGATTTTTGACCCTATTTATGGCTGCCATTGTCCTTATTTACTCCATTTTGACAATTAATTATATTCTACTCCTTCTTAAGAAAGCTACAATACATTTATTACACAATCAATTTCAAGTCAAAATTCAACAAATTTCTCTCTCTCTCTCCCACATAATTCACGTGCAGCATGTCATATTTGGCTGCCTTGTTTTATTTTTTTCTCTTCTTTCATTCATTAAAACACTCATTTTCTCTCACTCCTTCATTTACTCACTTTCCCTCTTTCATTCTTTACTTTTCTCTCTCTTTTCCTCTCTTTCTTCTTCTTCTTGTTCTTGTTTCTTCAAGAACCAAGCTGCCCCCATTCTTCATTAGCTTCCACCATTTCTTGAAGATTTCTAAGCAAATCTTCATCTCAAAGCCTCCATAGGTGATATAGGTAAAGTGTAATGAAGGTTTCATGCATCAAATGACCTTCCATAAGCTTAAAAGCTTAGGATGATGATGCCAAAAATGAAATCTTTCTCTCTCCACTTTTATTATCTTGTATTTCAATTATTTTCTTGTTTAAAGTTGATATTTTGTAGATCTAATTTTTATAGCTTTGATTTTTGTTTATGCCATAGATCTTGTTATTTAAGTTGTTATTTGTTATTCCTTATGATTTATGCATAGATCTATCCACATGTCTATCTTAGTGATTCATGCATTAAAACTAGTTTAGAAAACTAGATCTAAAGTTTTGAGTTCATAATGCATTAGATCTTTGTTTATGTTCATGAACAACTTGCTATAGCTTGATGATGGTAGGAAAGTTGTAGGAAACTCAAGATCTATTTATTTTCAACAAAAATATTTTGAAAATTCGGATGAAAATGGACCATATTTAGAAAAGTGGTTTTTCAACTTCAAAATGTATTTTTCATTTAAAATGAAGGGCTTAGGGTATAGATACCATAAATGAAAGATTTTGATAAGTAAAGTTTAGATCCATGATGTTTATAGCTTATTACCATGCATTTGTTTTATGTTTATGTTCATATTAAGTATAGATCTTAGTTATGAACTCAAACAAAATTGTGAAATTCGTATTTTGGCAAGACCCCATTTAAAAACCACTTTCCAAGTGTCAAAATGTAATTTTTACTTAAGAAAATGAAGGCTTAATATATGTATATCATCAAGACTTCTTTTTACAAGAATCAAAAGTGATTTCCAAAAGTTATTTTCAAAATAAAAATTCTATTTTCGGATTTTGGCCAAGGCCTATTTTAAAAACATGTTTTCCAACTCAAAAATGAAGTTTTTATTTAAGAAATGAAAGGCTCTTAGGATAGGATATGTAAGGAATGGATTTTCATGAGCTTAGATAGATTTTATCAAAAGATATAACCAAAAATGAATTTTGTAAATTCGGATCCCAACCAAGACCAATTTTTAGAACCCATGTATCAACTCCAAAACTCATGTTTTATGTGAAAAATGAAGTATATAGGTAGTAGATATCATTAAGCAATGATTTTTACAAGTTAAAATGAGTTTAGGCATGAGTAAGGTGTTAAACAAGTAATGGAATTAAAATGAAAAATTTTGAGTTAGTGATCAATTGTCAAATTCGTAATTTGAGATGATGCATAAGTAATCACTTAGTATTTGAGTTCAAATTGCAAGTTTTATGTGTTAAATGAAGTCCTTAGGTAATTGCTATAGTAAAGCCTTAAATTTTAATGCTTTAAACAAGTTTTCCCCAAATGAATCATTCAAAAAGTAGATTTTCTAAAATTCGGATTTTTGAGTAAATCATATTGGAAAACATATTTACAAAGTGTAATGGAAATTTTTATGTAGAAATGAAGGTCATAAGTAATATATATAATGAAGACTCAATTTTAACAAAAATAATTATATTTTCTTAAGTAATAAATCCAAAACAAATGGAAATGACCAAAGTTAGAAAACTAGATTTTTCAAAAAGTAGTTATAGTTGAAGTCTTGCAAAATAAAGAGTTCTAAAATTTTCTTTTACCAAAAATCATCAAGACCATGCATACATGAAACTCATTTCATGCCATTCATGTTAGGAAATCATTCATATTGCATGTATGGCTAATTTATACAATAAAAACATTACAAACATTACAAAACTATTTTTCGGAATCGGAAACCGTTACTGATCAGATCTGATCCCTCTGTTCCGAGACCTAAACGTTTTCCAAAACTTAAATATAATGTTAGAATTAGATAGATCTTTCGAAGTAGATAGAAATCGATATATAATTTGCGAGATTCCGAGTTAAAATGACCAAGTTATGGCCGTTTTAAGTTGGAATTCCCGCTTAGGACGCGAATTGCGAATTTGATAGTTTGAATGAGATAGTTTGGATTAGTTAAGTGATGAAATACTTATTAGAGTATTTCTTCCTTTTTAGGAGATCCCGAGATCGACGATTCCCTACCACCGGATTATTATTACTAGAAGACCGGTGATCCAATGGCCGAGTGAGTTTTCTCCTTGTTTTGTTACCTTGATTGTGATTGTAGTTAGTTGCATTAGAATTATAGGAACAAGATAAAAATCGATATGAATGGGGATGGGATATATGATGAGACTGTGATGAATGTATGCCAAAGAATACTAAAGCATATCGAAACCACGATTTGATTGGATAACTGCACCGTTCATATTATTTCTGTTATATGTGTGATATTGGTTGGTCACTCTAAAGAATGTATAAATATTTTTGACCTAAGCAAAAATTAAATTGGTCATGCATCGCATCGGACATATTGCATTTGGTAGCATGCTACTCCTACGCAGGTCGATCGGTATGGTCCGTGATGACTCGTTTGGATAACGAACCCGGTGCCAGAGCTCATTCAGGGGTACTAAGGCGCATGTGGATGCATTCTTGGATGAGCCTAGCCGAGTCGAGTGCTAAGAGCCGAGGGCTTGGGGACTAGATGCGGTCGTGTAGACTCAATACCATTCCTAACCCAAGATACGGAGGGCGTAAATCCGTTCTGTGTGTGGGTTCCGGATACCCATGCATAATTGCTTGCTCACGTGTTTGTTCATGCATAGCATATGATTGATTAATAACTTGTTTGTTATGGTACGGAACTAAGGGAATTCTCACTAAGCTAGTGTAGCTTATACCCCAATAGTTGTTTAAATGAGCAGGTTATTTCAAGAATGCAAAGTGGGGACCGAATTGGTTGGAGCCGGGAATGACTCCGGGATTTCGGCAAAGAGCACGAATGTTTGAAGTTACCAGCTAGTTTTATTATTTGCCTTGTAATAGTTTTATGTAGTAGAATCTTTTGATGAAGTGTAATTGAAGTTTAATGAGTGGTATTTGGAAGTATAGTAATTTGATCTGAAGTATAGTAAATTTGTATTTCCTTTACATTGTTACTCAAGCTATATCAACGTAAAATGTATTACTCCGATGAGTCTCCTCCATGTGTTAGACGCCTTGTACATAGTATGGAAGCCTTCGCGTGACTGAGGTGGTCATTCTTAGGCTTTAATATTGTGTACGGCGGACTGCCACGTTCAGGGTACCCTTCAGGGCGTGACAGTGGTCCCTACTATTCATACAGACTAGGCAGCCCCACATTCCGGCGTAGCCTGTAATACTAGGGGTTCCTGAGTAACACATCACGACGCTCAGGGGGTTGACATGAGCAGTTCGGATACTCACATCTCCTAAACAACTCTATCCATGAACGAGAAAGTACCCTGCCCCCAATCTGAGCAGGGTGCCGCTCTCCGAACCAGATTCAACGGCAGACAACAACAATCAACATTCATATATCAATAGTATTTTCTCTTTTTTTTTTTTTTTAGAGTAGTTTGATCTTGATGTCTACCCTAACAAAGATACAGACAAGTTACTGCGTACCTGATATAGCTCGGGAACTAGCTGGGTTGACTGGGCGAGGATCTATCACTGTTTAAATCAATATTAAATTCACACTTAGCTTAAGCACTAGTTAACTAATATAAAAGATAAATATATCAAAGAAATCCAAACAAATTAATAAAGGTCATAATAAAGCATTTAAACATCCTAATATACCCTAGATCGCTTAACAAATACTTAATTGATCATATGTCAAACTTCGGAAAATTTCGAAAAATGTTTTCAAAATTCAAAAGCACAGGGGATAAGCCGGCAGCCAAAGCCGGCGGCTTTGAGCCGGTGTTTAATACTCTCAAAATCAACACTGCCAACGCTGGCAATGTTCAAGGGTGCGCCGACTGCCTTACATTCTACGCTGGCGGCCTTGAGCCGGCGTAGAATCCAAAACCCAAAATTTTCAAAACATCCAGAGAGGTCTAAGCCATCCGCTTATCTAGATACGCGGGCAGCTTTGACACATACGCCGACGACCTTGATTCTCAGCGGCCAGCGTACAATATGAATGAAAGAAGGCCGGCTGGCTTTTCTAGCGAAAGCCGGCGGCGTAGAAACTTAAATTGCCGGCGTACGTTCTTAAGAACAAACGCTGGCAAATTTTTAGCGTAAAAGCCAGTGATGTAGAAAAGCGGCGTTAAGAAATTTGAATCTAACACTGCCTCTACGCCAACGGCGTTGAATTCCCAGGTGCCAGCGTACGTTCAAATTTTAGCCTACACGAAAATTTGTTTTTGATTTCCCCTGTTTTTCTACATTTTGTTCATTTCTCAAAAATTTTCCAAACTTAGTCCAAACTTTCTAAAGCTTGTTATATGATCCAAATACTATTCTAACAACATGAATTCTACTTCTAATCATCAAAACACCAATCACACTTCAATTTCACATATCTACTACTCATTCTTCAATCTTCCAAAATACTCATCCCCACACATCCACACTCCTATAAGATATATACTACCACTCTATTAGCCACTTAATTCCATCCAAACTATCATCCATGCACCAATTCAATCTCATACCAATCATCACCTCAAAATCATATATATACTAACATTTACACACAATTCAACATAGAACATAAAAATAAAAGATAGAGTTTGTATTAAACTCACATGATTGAATCTTAGCTTGGAATGATATTCAAATCCTTAAGCTTGTAATGAATCTTGGCTTAGGGTTAGAGATTTTGGGTTAAGAAAGGAAGAAAGAAAGAAAGAAGATGAAATTCGTATGAAAAATTGAGGCTGTAAAATAAGGAGGGTTAACTTGTCCAAATTAAAGTCAATTGTCATCCAAATCTCACCATTAGGGGTATATTTGTCATAGGTTTAATTTGAGCAAATTTCAAATGCATTTGGGTTGAATTTAAGCTCAAAATGTGGGTTTAAAATTTACAAAAATTCTGTCATGATTTAAACAAATTCAAAAACAATTTGATTAAATTCTAAACATAACATATGCATATTAATTTGCAAAAAGACACACACATTCATTTTACTATACACACATTTATAGATATCAAACAATAATATTAATTTCATAACACTATTCACATATAAATAACACATTTACTAATTACATTAACTAAGCACATATATATTTATTTTCATTCCAATATAACATTGATATGAAATTTAAAGAATTCATGGCTATTTCAGATTATAAATCCTTAGCCTATGCATCGATGATCCTGGACGGCTTCCATTTCCACTTTTCATCAGAGCAGACCCTCCTGACATTCTTAATGACCAAACTGCCACTGGCTTCCTCTGCAGGCATTCATTGGCGAAATATCCTGTTTGGTTGCAAATGAAGCAAGTTGTAGAAGCTTTCTTTAGGCAATCATGAAGTTTGTGGTTGGGATTGCCACAAAAGTAACATTTACTTTCTTCTTCGAAGCTCTAGCCTTTCTCTTCTTCACCCTTCGATGATCCGGGCTCGCTCTACCAACTCTCTGAAGGTTTGAATGTTGAACTCGTCTAGTATCATCCTTAAGTCCTCATCTTACCTATTCAAGAATACTTGTCTTTTTAGCTCCTCACTATACTTATAGGAATCTGGAGCATACTACAAAAGCCCACTAAACTTTGTCTCATATTGTTCTATAATTCTTTCTCTTTGAGATATGCGTAAGAAGTCGGCACTATATCTCACTCTTAAACTACCAGGGAAGTAATTTTCTAGAAACTGGCATCGGAACATGTCCTAAGTGGTAGGTGGCAGCAACTCATGGCTTTTCGATTCCCATCAAATTCTAGCATTGAACCTTAACATGTAATTCACGTAACTTATGTAGAGATGGTGTGGCACGTTATACGTGGCAAAGGATCTCTCTACCTGTGATAACCAATCTTTGGCTTCCTCTAACTTGTCGAAAGCTCCATCGAAATATCGATTACTTTTGATGAAGTTTGGGAAAGAACTTCTATAAGGTCAGGACGGCGGTGGCGATGGCAAAGGCGCAGTATGAGAGTGCGCATCCTATGGTACAGGCACTCAACAGATGCTTGTGGTGATCGTTAAGGGGGTACTGGTGCTAGTATGTTGATGTTTTGTTATTGCACTAGAACACTCCAAATTTGGGCTAACTAACCAAGGTGGTATAAAGATCGCCCTGCAGGTTCGAGGCAAAACTATTTATGGAATTCTCACTTGTTCCTTTCCTTAGGCAAATTATTCAACACACGCTACTCCCTCCATGTCCCCTTTTAGTATGGCTGTTTATATTTTTATATGCGTAAGCTCAAAAATAATTATTAAGTCTTAAGCGGAAATTTCGGAAATCACGAAAATTTAACCATTTCAATAAGATAGGTATATATCAAAATCTTAAAAGGAAAGATGTAATCAAATTAGAAACAAGAATTTATAGTGAAAATACTTCATTGATTCAAAGCATGAAGGGGGTACAAAAACCCGTACAAAAGGAAATTAAAGATAACATTAAAAGCTTACAAAGTCAATCACAAAACATTACAACAAAAAAACACCTTGCCGAAAACACAAACATGACTCCTAATCGATCCTATAGCTCAGGTCGATTTGATTACAAAATTTTTGTTTGGACATTTGGGATATGCTCTGCTAACAATGATGTTGGCATTGGTTTCCTTCCTTCTGTCTTTTCTCTTCCTTGGTGCAACCTTAATGAAGAGGGACTCAATCCATGGTGATTATGACTAGAATCTCATTTATACCTTTTTGTGATAAATTGCCTCAAATATCCTCTTACCAACATTCTTTTACTTTCGTTGGATGGGCGACTTGCGCTTGGTTAGGTTGGCTTGGGGGGGATCCTCCCTTTCTGACTGACTCTATCATTATCACATTGTTGCTTTAGTTGTTGAGCATGGGTATGTGTGACCTGCTTCCACTCATGGCTATTTCATTGAAGTCAGGTAGGTTGCCCATCCAGAGTTGTAGTTGTTATGGTAGGGGTTAGAGTCGTGATCGTTCCATAGGTAATTTGTTCGGGGTACCATAGGTTCCACTTCCTGTCCTACTTCTGGGTCCTCTTCCTCTTCTTCTTCCTCCTTGTCTCATATACTCCTACATATTCGCCCCATTCTACTGTGGCTCTACTGGAACTGGGTCATTTAGATGTGATAGGACATTACAACACACTCTGTACTAGTAAAAATAAGATTCATCATCAGCTCAGTTCTAGTCGGTATGGTCGGATAGCTCATCGTGGGCGTAGATGTATAGAGGCCCTAACAAGTTCCAAGTTCTAACGTCAGGGAAGGTTGGGCGTTCGTCATTTCGAAGGATGAATCTGGATCTTGCATCATGGGTATGTTGTAGTAATAACCCATTAACCTCTTGACGTCGTGGTGCCAGTCCAATTTGTACGTCTCCGGGCATCATACCTTATCCCCTCTAGAACATGCTCCCACATGGTACCACTAAGTCCTCACTTCCACATGTTAAGCATTTCTCTAGCGTGCCTAGGGTATCCTACAAGAGAAAAGTCCTCAATAAAAGTCTAACCTTTTTCTGGTATCCCTCGGAGGTTTCCCCATGCATCTATGTCAAATGTTGGGCTTTGGCCTTAACCTCGCCAATGATAAGCTATAAGAAGATAACAATGTTATTAGTCCTTTGGGAAAATCTAGGTTCTTACTAACCATCAAAAACTAATTCTAGTCTTATTATTCTTACTTATTTACCCTTTTATAGATCCATTTCTATTTCCTTATTTCCTAAACTTTTTGCTCTGATACCAACTTAAATTGTCACGCTTCAAAAGGTACCATAAATGTGAGAGTCTGATGCATACAAATTAAGACTTAGGAATGACTCCCTTAGTCAAGCAAAAGTCTCGATATCATATGTAAGGCATACAATATGGCAATAAATGACACTGGTGGAAACTGTAGTTTGAGTAGATAATATAAAGCATGCAAGAATCTAGATAAATATTAACCCATATGATATAAAGACATGGTTCTTGTACATCATCTTAAGGGCATTCCCCTGCTAAAGTTATCTAAAGATTGTAAATTAAACTTCGTCTTATAACAAAATTAAATACTATCACCAAAGATTTTAAAGGAAATCTGGTCTAAGTTCATGATTGAATTTCCCTAAAAGCTCCCAAAAGAATCCTTACTCACATATATGATGATCATAGGTATAAGAGCAAGTGGTCCTACAGATACAAAAACCTATAAGAGTGTAAGCTTTTCTGGCTTAGTGATAATATTCCCGAGTCTTCATACTCGGACAACAATATCAAAGAAGTTATTATTAACAAGCATATGGTATGCAAACAATCACATAAGCATACACGACACATGATTTTCTGGGAACCATATGTTGAATTAATTTACGCCCTTCATTTGGGATTAGGTTTAGTAGTTCTTACTAGTTACTACTCACCAAAGTCTTCACGTAGATGATATTAACTACTACTCGCTAATGTAGATCATACCGGCTGCTACTCGCCACATGCAGGTACTACAGGTTATGCCGGCTACCGCTATAATATACTTATCCCACCAAATGTATAATATAAGTGCATAATAGCGAATGAAATGAGACTCATAACATGAAGTGCATGAGTTAATTTAATTAAATTTTAGAATATAATTAACATATCTTAAGGGTAGTCATACAAATTCATACATCCCAACATGGTAATGAAACATCCATTCGATTATAAGTAATTCAAGACTCGACATGCTCATCATGAATTCACCAAACATTAGAAAACACATGCACTTCCCATTTTTATCTTTTCCTATTTCTAGTGCCACTAATCTACAAGCACAAACATGAGCATGAAAAATAAATGAAGTAAACTCACTCGGCCATGTTGCAATACTAGCTCCCTTAATCAAAGTAGTCTTCTAAATAGAAGGTATCTTCTCCTCCGTTACCTAAACAAAAGAAATATCCAAAATGAGTATTTTGTAGAATTTCTAATTAGATTTGCTAATTCCATCTTCTAGTTGTGTAAAAATCAGATTTGTGAAAATTCCAACTTAAAACGATCATAACTTGCTCATTGTGACTCGAAATTTCACATATAAGTAGTCGTTTTATACCTACTCGAAAGATCTATCTATTTCTAAGGTTATTTTTTTACATTTAAATTCATTTGAGTTAAAAAACGGTTTGGTATAGTTCTAGCATGAAAATTCCAGCCCCAAAATGTAATATTTTCTAAATTCTATTTCTCCTAAAAAAAACTTCACGGAAAACACATAAGCATTTATATGGTTGAAAATTCCTTTGAATATATATATATATTTATATTATATGCATGATCCTAGTGGTGTTGTCCCAACAATGAATTTTCATAAAACAATTTATTTTAAAAGTTTGAAAAGTTGAAGTTCACCAAAAATCTCTTTTAACTTGTAGGAAGGAAAACTACAAATTCATAACTTAGCTTTTCAAAAATAAATTTATTTTAAAAATTTTTGTTTACATATTCTACAAACTTTATTTCCTAAGAGGATTTTTAACTAGTGAGTTGATTTTAGCTTATGTAGAAAAGTTTGTTTTGTTCTTATTGTTTATCAAAGTGTGGGTAAAATCCTTATAAATAATTTTTTAAGAAAATTTTGCATAGCAAAGAATTATGAACATTGAGGTTTACTAATAAATTTATTCTAATATTTTGAAGGAAAGTAATAGAATCACATAATTAATTTTTGAAGAAGCTTTGTATAATAATAACATTAAAAATTTATGATGAACATAATTAAGCCTTTTGAAAAGGATGTTGTTGAATATTGCTCCTAAGCTTTAAATAGAAATTTTTCCGAAGTGTCAAGATTCACTAATTTATTTTATAGAGAGTTTAGTCCTTGTTTAATAAAAGAAAAGAACTCCTTTTTACTTCTTTGAAAATTTTCATCAAGACAATAACATTATATCATGCATGAATATGACTTGCTGTTATGATATATAATAAAAGAAAAGAAAATAGTTCACATAAAATATAAGAGATAGAGAAAATTAATTAAGCACATATGTAAAGTCAAGTATTGGGAAGTATTAGCTTACATCAAGGCTTCCCAGAACTTAGAATAGACAAGTTCTGGAAAAAAATAAAGGAAAAGCAAAGGAAAAGAAAAAGAAAAAATTTGGAAGTCTTAGATTCTTATCCAAGTCTTTCCGAACTTAGATAAGGGCAAGTCCCTTAAGAAAAATAAGAAAACAAATAAGAAAAATATTGGGAGTCTTAAATTTATGTCAAGGCTCCCCGAACTTAGATTATGGACAAGTCCAAAAAGAAAGAAGAAAAATTGTTTTGACTTGATGAGGATAAATCTAAGAATAAAAATTTTAGTCTTATTATTATTATGAGCAATATAAGAAAAGAGCATAATAACAAGGTAATAACAAGTTAGTTTAGTGAGCTTTTTGGCTCCAAAATCATATATATATATGTATATACATACATAATACATATAAAAAGTTAGATTTGAAACATGAACAAAATAACAAAGTAACAACAAAAATTAAATATGAACATAGAGTTAAACAAGACATGAACGGATTGTTATTTTCATGATTTCATCCCTAGCATAATACTCAAGGGGATTTAGAAATCAAACACACAACATGTTCATGTTATGATACATGAAGATAAGAATGGGTTTAGAACTTTTATCTAAAAGTAGGTGGGGAAGAATATTTGGTGTTGGTTGTTGTATGAAGATAGTTATGATATGAAAAGAAGAGAGAGTTGGGAAGAGAATTTTGGGAGAAAAATTTTTTGGAGAGAATTTGAGAGAGTTTTGTTATGTAAATGAATTGTGTGAAAGAAATAGAGGGAGAGGTGTTATTTATAGAGATTTATAGAGGGAAATTAGATGTAACCAAATAAATTAAAAAAGAAAAAAATTAGAGAAAAGAGAGAGGGAGGCGGTGTGAATTGAGAGAGAGAGAGAGAGATTTATGGAGAAAGAAAATTGTAAGAGATAGGCTTATAAATTGTAAGAATATGCAATAAAAAAAGTAAAGATAGGTGATAGTAGTGAATAGTAGAGACAATTAAATTATCGGTACTAAAGAAAATACGTGTAAAAAGGCTATATTCAATATTTTTCAAAGCCAAAAAATTATGAAATTGATATTTTATGAATCCTTGTTAAATTATGAGTTTAAATATGTTTTCAAAATATTTTTACTATCCTAAGCACTGGGACATGTTTTTCGAGAAGTGATCTTATTTGGGTTTGAAACGATTGATTTTTAGACGAATCTGATCTTTTTATGCTACTTCATACTATTCTGAACTATAATCTATCATTAGCTTATTTCTATTGTTCTCAGGTTTCGGGCGTCGGATTGCCAAAATTAAAGCTAATAGTATGCCTTGATTATTGTTGACTTTTGAAATTCCGGTTTGACTAGGATTAGAGTTTACTCAATTTTACTTTTAAATTGAGGGTTTATATCCTTATTTCTATTGCATTAGTTGATTCTTTATGATATTCTACTCCAAATATAATATATTCCTAGTATTGAATACAGATGATTCAAGTTTAGCAAATCATTAAATAATTGTCTGTACACATATAGAATCATCGAACATGCATGGTTTTATGTCTATTGATTTTTCCTAGTTTTGTACTTATAGACATGATACATAATATAAACTTAAAAGTAGTTTAGAGCTTACCTTGTTTTGTTGGAAACAAAGTGACAATTTTTCCTCTTTATAGGTGACCAAACCTAGTATTAGAAATTAGAATAGTGAGTTCTAAATATTCTGAAATATTTCTACTTAAATAAAGCATTACTTACCTTTATTCTTATCTCTTAAAGCTTGAATTTTTCTTTGTTAAGTGGAGCCTTTGATGTTAAACCTTACAGTGGAGTATTGTCGGAGATAGTGATATTTAGTTTATTTGTCTCATGAAGGAGTGGCTTTTTACGGTTGAAAAAGATGAGAAAAAGTAGATGTGGGAAGCATGGATCCCCGGTTGGAGTTTTAGAGGGGTAATTGCCTTGTTTGCTAGTTAATTGTATGTTTTAATATATAAGTGACTTATGAGTTGTTTTGACAATGATAGATGCATGAATGGGAGGCTTCTACACCATCCATTTGAACAAGTGGGTTTTATCTTATTCATTGTGTTTAGATGCTCCTTATGCCTATATCAACTGGGAGTTTGCTACATACGGTTGAGCTTGCAAAAAAAAAAAAAAAAAATCTTGTAGTTAATAACTTGTCATTAATCCTCAATTTGTTTGATTTTGATTGGGGGTTTATCGGTCAATTGATCTAATCTTGTTGTCTTCATATATATATATATATATATATATAATTTCTAATGAAACACGATGTTAATATGAGTAAGAAGTCAATTTTCAAAGAGCTAAATTTGTTCTAACTTTCGTATGTATGTTACGGTGCAAATATGGGGGAAATGCCAGCTCCTTCAAGCAACATGATTCATCAACATTCATTTACTACATGTGTTAGATGGGTAATTGTCACACCTTACAAGGCACCCTAGTAGTATTAAAGCCTACCAAGGCCTTTAAGAAAAATTTTTGCAAGCATCAAACTATTAAGACAAACAAGATCGCAAGATTGTCAAGATAAGAAATTTTGCATACATAAAAGTTCTTGACGATGACAATAGTGTAAAATGTCCATACAACTCAAGATAGATGATGCAACATAACATTACATCCTAAAAGATCAATATAAGATTCTATACAAGGAGCTATCTCTACAATCACTCGTGCCCTAGACTCTCCCCTAGAAGCCCATTACGTCTCCTATCCTCACACTTGGATCCACTCTAGAGATCCTGAAATCATATAAAATCTATAGGAGTGTAAGCACACAAAGCTTAGTGAGATAATTGAATTCAAACCATAGTTCAAACAATATCACCTAAGTTACAATTACAATCATATGCAATGCTAGACTTAAACATAGTAAATGTGAAGTTTAGATGACCAGAATCCAAACTAATGAAGATTTACACCCTCCTTAGGGGTTAAAGGGACTAGTCAAGTATCCTATGTCCCAAAGAAACTGGGAACTAAAGAAGGGGGTAACTTTTTATATCGTTCCATATGTACATAAATATATATTATAAAAATAACCTCAAACTACTCCTTAGCTAGAGCTAGGAAGGGAGGATTTCTTTAAAATTCTTGTGTTATATATATGTATATACATTACCACATAACCACTACTTCACCTTAGAACCATCAGAATCTCCCTAAGTATTAATACCCTAAAAGCTGATTCTAACATGGGCGACACCCTTTAGTGCCTGTATAGTTCCCGTAGGACTGAGACCCTACAATGACCCACCCAGCCTCTCTCGTTAGTCAAGGCATCATCGTAGAATCGAATATTAACTCGTAATATAGGTACGATATGAATGCAGTGTGCTATCATAAAATGCATGTCAAATTATTAATTAAAGATAAATAAACTTAAGATAATTTATTGGTAACCAGACAATTTTAGATAATCATCATGATTTCATTACACATTAACAACAAGAAATTTGTTATCACTTCAAGCGTTAAGGCTTGGCACATATCCATACACCATACAACAGACATTTTCCCCAACTCCATACATGATTGATTTAGTCATTATAAAGATGGGTGCAACTATATTACAAGCACAAAGACATGATAAGAATTCAAGTCATTCACCTTTGCATCTTGTTTAAAGATCATAGTAGTCTTCAAGAAAGTCAAGGTCTTAATAAAAAACTCCTATAGAACAATAAGCACATCCAGTATCACATAATAGAGAAGACGCAACTCTCAACAAAGCTTAAGCGCTTTATAACTCGTTATAAACTTCTTAACTTAAGCTTAGCACTATTGTGTTCAACTAAGGTTGGGTCGAATGTCACATTGCTACCAAAAATTAAGCTTGTTCTATAACAACTAGGGGTCGAGGGTCCTTAGAAAAGAGTCGCAGGGTACTTGGGTGCAAGAAATCATATCGCATCTTAATAAATTTAAGAGTCAAAGGCTGATAAAAACATTCATAGTTCGCATCAAAGGCTCGAACTTAGGCTTCAATCAGAGATGTGCTTCAAGGCTTCATTTTAACTTTGCCTCGACAAGCATTAGTACTATTACGGTTCACATCGAGGGCTCGATAGTAAGCTGCGAAGTCTCTAAGTATTCTTACTTGAATATTTTTAAGGTGCAACAAGCTTTAAGTCTGTCGAAGCTAAGTCGAGGGATCAATTTTAGGCCACGATAGATACTATTCATAAAAATTTTTATATACTAAGCTTACTGCTAAGCCACACGAAGGCCAATAGGGTATGAAACTAACAACTATCAGAGCCATACTAAGGCCAAAACTTACACCTCGACGATGACAATAACATACTGACTAACTCCTAAGCAACTCTGCCTCATCACGATTATCTAGATCAGATTTTATAATAAAAACATGCATCAAAAGATTCTAAGAAAGCATCTTCTAACTTCATATTGATCCTATAGGAGACTTATCATATAAAACCTGTATTTAAATCATCAACAAACTTGGAGGCTGGTCTACTCTCATTTTATTACGTGTTTTGTCATTCTTTATTTTAGATAAAACTCAGAAAACATTTGTTTCGACTCATAATATAGATTGATAAAAACTCCAGACCTTGGCAAGCTCAGAAAGTAGGTCTTTAGACACTTCTTATAAAAACAAGGTCTAAATGACTTGTTTTCAAACACATATGACAAGCATTGTTCAGTTTAAACTTAAACAACTTCTCAAAATATGCTTTCATCTATTTCTAACATTTCTTAGTAGATCACATTCATTTTTCAACTTGCTAAAACATGCTATCAATTAAAAACGTCATTTTCACTATAAATAAGGAACTATGTACATGCATCAGAGTGTTTCAACAAAAATACTTCTCATATCTTTGAAAATAACGTAAAACAAAGATATCTCCTATAACTTCTTGAAAATGGAGTAAAAACAAAAGTTACCTATCGTGTTTCTGATGATCACTTTGCTTTTTCTTTCCAAAACTCATATCGTAAAGCACAAAATCACGATCTCTGGGGATCTTTCAAGCTAAAATGTAAAGTCTTGGGAAAAGCATAATTTTTTTTAGCAGGTGAAGGAGGGTATTTTTAAAAAAGTAGATATTTTGAAAATAGCGATTACTTTTTGAGAACGACAACGCCTAATTGGTGTGAAATTTCAAATCACTATCTACCTTTCTTTTTACGAAAATGGAAATAAGTATTGCTTAATGGGAGTTGTAATTTCAACATTTAATGAGATAATTTCTAGTTAAGAGAAAATGACAGTAAGTCCATGCTTTAATGCTTATTGTAGCCACTTATATTAAATGTTGTGCTATAGAAAAGATTAAAATATAAAAAATGAAACTTTAAAATCTTTAATGCATATAAGGCAAGTCAAACTTTAATACATTTATTAAATAGAAATTAATTAATGAAAGCCGTAACTTTTGATGTAAGAAAGACCACACATTTAATTATCAAGAAATTATTAATTAACATATTGCCAAAAATATTCAAAATACTCAGTTAGTTTTTGGATTCTTTTTAAATTACTACTATTATTTATTTGTAATCCACCTATGGCAAAACCCTGGGGATGACAGTGCTTGTGATTTGTTGATGTCACTTTCACTTGGAATTTAAACTGCTAACTTGATCCAATTGTGAAAGCAAGTGGCGTGAATTATTTCCAATAGTTGATAGCCGACCCTTAAGCTTTATTTTACACTGTAAATTACATGAATAAGTGAGAATTATAATTATATAATGAAATATGTAAGTTTTCTTTTAATTTATTAAGCTATGCATGTCTAATTATATTAATTATATAGGGGTTTATCTCTAAAAGTTCATCTAAGGCTTTTACAATATTCTTGGATTATCTTTGAGTTCAAATCTTGAGTTTAAAGTTTGTATAATTGAGTATTTTTAGAGTTTTATCCAACGTGATTAAGGTTTTTTGGGCTTGATAGGTCAAATTAGGGTTTTAATTCCTGTAGGCTTAGAACTTTCTAACTATAACATTAGTACAATCCAAATCTTTATTTGAGATCTAGATTTATAGTTATTGATCCGTTCTCATTTTCTATTATATATTTATAATCCTAGCAGTTCACCAAAGACATATAATTTATGAGAGAAAAAAAAATAATTACTTAAGTCTCAAGTCATATCCTAAATAAGCCCCATAAATAAAAACTAAAAAAGTATGAAAATAAAAGAAAAGGAAGTTGCAAAAGAAACTAATAAGAAACCCATATGGCTGAATAAATTGAAACTAAAAAAACTATAAAAAAAAAGAAAATGAAATTAATCAAATGGCTAATTGATCCACAATTTTCCTTAATCAAGAAGCCAATAGAAGAACGAGAAAAGCTTTGCGTTAACTGATGGAGCGAAACTATAAAACAATTAATGATATAATCAAAATTTGTTCAATTACGCCCAATTAATGAAATGCGATCTTTGTTTATTGATTCAAAATACTCTTAGAGTTAAATATTCACCGAAGACGTATAATTAATAAGAAAGGAAAAAACAATTACTTAAATCATAAGTCAAATCATAAATAAGCCCTATAAATGAAATAAACAAAACTATGAAAATACTAAAAAAGGAAGTTAATAAAAGAATCTAACAAGAAACCCATATGTCCGAATAAAATGAAACTACAAAAAAGTTTTTAAAAAACAAAACAAAACAAAAAAGGAAGTTAACCAAATGACCAGTTGATCTATAGTTTTTCTTGATCAAGTAACCATTAGAATATCAGGGAAAGCTTTAGGTTAATTGATGGAGCGAAACTATACAACAGTTAAAGATAATATCAAAATATGTTGAATCACACCTAATTTCGAAAATACGATTATCTATATGTTTGTTGATTTAAGTATTCAAGAACTAAATATTTGCCTAAGACGTATAATTTGGAAGAAAGAAAATGAGAATTACTTAAGTCACAAGTCAAATCCTAAGTAAGCACCATAAGTAGAAACTAACAAAACTATGAAAATAATAGAAGAGAAAGTTAATGAAAGAAACTAATAAAAATCCGATATGACCAACTAAATAGAAACTAACAAAACTATGAAAATAAGAGAAAATGAAGTTATCAAATGGTTAGTCGATCCACAGTCTTTCTTAACTAACTAGCATAGAAAAACAAGGAAAGCTTTACATTAATTGATGAAGCAAAACTGTACAACAATTAAAGAAAAAGTAAAAATTTTGTTGAATCACGCTTAATTTTTTAAATACGATCATCTACATGTTTGTTGATTCAAAGTATTCCTAGAATTGAATATTAAAAGGAATTAATAAAAGAAACTTATATGGCCAAATAAATAGAAACTAACAAAACTGTCAAAAACGAAAAGAAAGTTAACCAAATGGCCAATTGATCCCCAGTCTTCGTAAATCAAGTAGGGAAAGCTTTTGGGTTAACTGATGGAGCAAATCTATACAACAATCAAAGATAAAATCAAAATCTATTCAATTAGGTATGATTACTAAAACACGATTTTCTATGTGTTTGTTGATTCAAAATACTCCCAGAGCTAAATATTGCCAAAGATGTATAATTTATAAGAAAGAAAAATGAATTATTAAGTCACAAGTTAAATCATAAATAATCTCCATAAATAGAAACTAACAAAACTATGAAAATAATAGAAAAGGAAGTTAACAAAAGAAAGTAGTAAAAATCTCATACGGGCAAATAAATAAAACTAAAAAAACTATCAAAATAACAAAAATGGAAGTTAACCAAATGGCTAGTTGATCCACAGTTTCCTTAACCAAGTAGCCATTAGAAGAACAATGAAAGCTTTGGGTCAATCGAGGAGCGAAACTATGCAAAAATTAAAGATAAAATCGAAATATGTTGAATCACACCCAATTTTTCGAATACAATGTTCTAGTGTTTGTTGATACTCATTACTCCCATAACTGAATATTCACCTAAGACATCTAATTTATAAGAAAGAAAAAAGAATTACTTAACTCACCAGTCAAATCCTAAATAAGCACATAAATAGAAACTAAAAAAACTATATCAAAATAAAAGAAAAGGAAGTTAACAAAGGAACTAATAAAAATCCCATTAGACCAAATAAGTAGAAAATAAAAAAAAAACTATCAAAGTAACAAAAAGGAAGTTAAATAAATGGCTAGTTTGTGATACCCTTCAAATATAGGTTGTGGAACTCTAATCACAGAGGCACCTTTTCGATGTAATGGCTTGGAGTTTGTCAGAACTCTAAAGTTAAGCATGCTCTGGGCAAAAAATCCCATTATGGGTGAACCCCTAAAGCGCTGGCACCAAAAGGACAAAACCATGCAGCGTATAGCTCAAGCAGATAATAACTCGGTGAGTAGAGTTCTAAGTCGTTACACAGTCCCTCTGGTGTCCTAGTTGTGCTTGGGGGTGCGCTAGGAAGGCCAGTATACCTGATATCACGATCCTTGCCCTGGGTGATATGAGGGCCTAGGGCGCTGTGATAAAGCCTAGGGTAGTAGGTCGTGACAGAATGTAAACCCCCTAAATATATACAACTTAAATATTATAATTATTGAATTATAATTTATAATTTATAATTTTGAAGAACTTTGAGAAAGTCGCAAAGATCACTTCCGATTTTTCGTGATTTAAAAATATTAAAGTGTACTAATTTTATAGTTAAGAAGATTAGAATCATTACCAATTAAATTTCGAAACACAAAAAATGACTTCAATAACTTTGGATAATCAATGATCGATAATAAATTGGTTATTATTATAAACCCTAAAATTTTCTACTTTAAATATAAAAATAATAAAATAATAAAATAATAATAATTCATAGATAATAAAAGATAAGATTTCGTAACACGAGTTGATAACTTAACGAGTAAACATAGATAGTCTTAGATTTCAAGTATAAAATGAAAAGACTAATTTTAAAAAACCTATTGGTTAGAAAGCGATAATTTAGAAATGAATCTAGGGTTAAAAGATACATGATAGGCTAAAAAATAGATCAATATCTATAAATTTAAACCTTAAATAAAATATGTGTGTATATACAAGATTTATACTAATGAAATGTTTTCAAAAGGATATAATAATATGATTAATATATAAAATAAAAAACAAAGAACAATAAATATATAGTAAATTAGATCTAATTATAATTCAAAAGTACAAATAAAGGCTAAATCCTAAAATCTATAATAGCAAAATATAAATAAATCCAAACTAAGAACAATTTAATTACTAATTAGGTCAGAAAATATCAAAACATTAATAACTTAAACCCTTAACGATAAAATATAAATTACATAATGAATATTAAATTGAAAAATAAAAGTCTTAAACTAAAGATTTTAAGTATACCATAGTGTTTAGAATATTTAATATAATAGGTACGTGAGTTTTTCCTAAAAATATTATTGAATGAGTATCTACCGTACGTATTAATTACACCTGAAATAATGACCTTTCCTGGCAAGTTGCATGATGCTTGTGCCCATGAAAATTTATTCTATAAATTTGCGCTATCCCTCATTCTCTTCCACTCATGCTCTCTTTACTTCTCTCTCTCTCTTTCTCTCTCTCTCTCTCAAGCCTTCCTACATAAGGCAAAGGGAAAGAAATAATTAAAAAAAAACACAAAACCTCTCCAGCGTCCAAGAGAAGAGAAAGAAATGAAAAAAAAAAAACCTCTTCTGCGTCTAAAGAAAAAAAAAAAAAATCAAATCTTCACAAACTTCAAAAGTTCTATCTTTCACATAATAAAACCAATTTCAATTCCAGAAGTGGTGTTGTGATCGTGGCGATGCGCTCTTCAATTCAAGACCACTCATGATAAGGTTTCAAACACTCTAAAATTTTGCAAATATAATTTGGATCATAGAAATTTTTATGATATTAGGAGTTCTTATGTTAATCTTTGCTACAAATATATATATTTATATATATATATTTATAATGATATAAACTTATGTCACGCTAGTATGTATTTTGACTAGTTGATATTACATTTCATTTATCAAATGAATAATAAATTGATAAATAAAAACACTAGATGATAGAAAAGTGATCATAACATTAGATGATTTAATTTCTATAGTCCATTTGTTAGTAAATAGAAATTTAAAGACAAATCGTTAGGTTGAAATATACCTGATAGGATCAATAACTACCAAAATCTTCAAATTTAAAGCTCAAATTAAAATTCCGATTTCACAAACATGAAAGTTATAATATTTTAATAATATATAGACCAAAGCCTTAGTTTATCATATCAGATCTTGAAACTCTAATCGTGTAAGTGAAAAACCTAAATCTATCCGATCCCGTGGACTTTAGAATTTAGTTTCAACTCAGAAATGATGTAGAAAAGTATATAATCTTAACTATTGAGACATTTTTGGTATAATACTTGAAAGTTCTCAAAACACTAAAAGTTAAGCGTGCTCATAACCTAGGATGGTGACCACCGAGTAATGAGCGTAATTCGCTAAATTAAATATATCTTAATGAATATAGTTCTTATGCAATAACTGATTGATTAAAAATAAATTGTCTTATTTTAAAAGTATTGGTTAGCAAACTATAGCTTAAAGATAAATCGCTAAGTTGAGATATACCTAATAGAATATGATATTATGACTAATTCATAAAGATAAGACTCAAACTAAAATTTTTAATATTGGAAACACTAAAACAAAACTATTATGAACCTATATAGCACTAGACCCTAATTTAGTTTTGAGACCTTAAACCCTAATCGGTAAGCATGCATGTTTCGGCTATGGATTAAATATAGGGAAACTCACATATAAAATTTATGTATTTAGAAAGATAATGATTGAGCTCAAAATAAATTCATATATGTCCATGGTCATGGTTTGCATAGAAATCAAGGTTTTTAGGTTGAAATTATATTTAGGCTAAATAAAACTTAGAGTCATTGATCATATAATTAAATTAAGAATATATTCATGTATTGGGAAGCTCAAGGAGCTAGAATCAGTTTTTAATGTTAGACCATATAAAAATGGAATTAAATTAGCAAGAAAAATCAATTAAGAACTTGGATGGAAGAAATCTACATATTTAAGTTTCTACACGACCTCCTACACAAATTATGAAGACTTTTTGACCTTAAATGAAAATCGTATTTAAAAATTTGATAAATAATATAGAATTAAAATTATTTCGATCAAAGATAGTTATTTATGTAATTGAATTGATAAATTAATTATGTCTAATATATTTCAATAGAAACCTAGGATAATCTTCTGTTTAGGGTATTTCTATCTTACATAAGCATATGACATGTTTACTATAGAGTATTAAGAACAATAGCCAAAGAACATATCAAACCCTAGAATTATATGTTTCTAGCATGTGCAAAGATCAGCATGTATGAGCTATCTAAAACAAAACATAAATTATATTGAGTAATGGCAACATGTATAAAATTCAAGAAGTTAAATAATCTCTTAATCACATTATGAATATCTACACATTACTTTAGAAGTTTCGACCATAAAGTAATATGAACTTGTGCCATGACCAATTTAAGTGGTTTAACTTATAAATAGTATTTATTCATGCATAGAAATAAAATTAAAACGAAGAGACAAAGTTGAAAACCTTGAAGACCAAACCCTAAGTTCTTGACCCTATATAATTTCTAAGGAGGAATTCATGCTTGAATTAATAATTGAACCATACTTAGTTCAATAAAGTTGATCATATGGATAAATTTTGTAACATGATCATAATTATGTATAGATGTCATGGCTTACAAAGGAAAACAAGGGTTCCTAAGACAAACTTATCCAAATTCAATATTATATGAAGTAACTTGATTGTTTAGCTTAAAAATCAAATCATTAAACTCAAATATCACTATAGTGTAGATTTCATCATATATGGAAAATGAGAATTGTTAAGCATAGATTAATGTAAACTATAGGAATCATAGGAAGCATTTCCTAACATAATAAAGATAAGAGCTTAACTTAAAGATCAAGAAAAGAAAATGAAAATAAATTATAACATAGATTTTGGCCAAGCATCGGTCAAGTGACTTAAAATGAGTTTAATCACGAAAACTTAATGATCAATACATAAAACAAAACAGTAAGCTTGAAATAAGGATTAAAAATACAGAACAAGAGTAATAGGCATCATATAGTTTAAAAAAGCTTTCCAGCGCCTACTCATATGCTAAAATAAGTACAATAGACTAATCAAGATTACACTATTAAAATTGGTATGTAGAATAATTTATGGCACTTTTCTGAGAAAGTGAATTTTTACAAATTTTATAACTCAACCGGAGAAACTTAACACTCATAAGATTTGAAATCCATAGTCAAATATATAAAATAAATCAAGAATAATAAAATTTAACTTTAGGAAAAAAAATGTAAAACCGGATTATTATGTAGTACTAGTATAGTAATGAGTACCTTTTATCTCATTTTATAGGAGAAATAGATCAGTTATGGGACTTTCCAGTAAACTATTACGGCATTTAGTAAGGACAATAGGTGAGTAACTTTAATTTTATCACATTGATTGTACTTGTAAGTTTAGTGCGTATGAAATAACAAATCAAAACTATTATGTATGCAGGGATGAGAATTTATGTTGTATAGTGTTTGACTGAATGCCAAACTATGTTATTTGAAGTGATAACCAAATTGGATGATGTCATGCCCCGAGGGGTACCCTAAACGTGGCAGTCCATCGTACACGATACTAAAGCCTAAAAATGACTATTTTAGTCACACAAAGGCTTCCATATCATGTACAAGGCATACATCACAACCAATGGAACGAATCGGAGAAACGCAATTTACATTGATAATGATTAAGTGACAAGGCAAGGAGAATACTTATCATGAAACATAAACATGGCAAATTATAAGTCTTAGGGGAATATCCCTCTATTGTCTTCAAGTCAAAATAAATACACTTCCTAAAATTTCTAAAACACTAACATAGCATACATTACATATAAGGAACCTTACAAAGTAACTTCATCTTATGTTCTCAATGCCTTCATAAAAGTTTAACATCCTTCCATGACTTCTTTAATGTCATGATCTTCGATTTAAGCCACGGGTATACCTGTTTCAACAAAAAATCTATGGGGTATAAGCTTACAACTAGCTTAGTGAGGTATTCCTTTTCATTCGCACCATGGTTTCAAACAAGTTCATTTAAATTTTCACACATACGCTTTGCATGCAAAGTAACAATTATGTGATTACACAAATATATATAGTTATCCGAAACTATATATAGAATGGATTTACCCCTTCGTATTAAAGGTTAGAGAATTATTGATGAAGATCCTCGACCTTCTCTTGCTAGTCCCCAGGCCTCCGCCCAAAGCGTTCAGTTGGCTCGGCTCCAAACCTAGAGTCTTATTCCCCGAGCGATTTGAATTCTCTAGGAAGGAACATGGCTCGTGTCCCAGCACGATAACAGCTAATCCAACTCTACGCGTAGAAGTAACAGCCTTCCGAAAAAAATTTGATTCGATGGATGCCATGCGTGAACGTTTTATTTTCCTTAAGTCAAACCTTATTAAGGTTTCTTAGGGGCGATCAAACAATTTAGCAAACAATAAGCAATAAGTAAACATAACACTTAAACAGGCAGTTTGAAGTTGCGATATTCTTAATTCTCATTTCACACATAAGCATAGAATCGCATATATACATATTCCTGGATTCCCCATACATATCCATTTTTATCTTTTCTTAGTATACTAATACCACTACTTTACAAGCACAAGTAAGGTAACGAAATTAAGAGGAATAACTTACTGTCCTTTTGGCAGTCTTCTTAGTTGTAGCAATCCTCAGGAAGGGTAATCTCGTATCCTTTGTCACCTAGATAAAAAAAAAAAATACCTGAGATGAGTATTTCGTAAAAGTCTACTTAAACTTTCTAATTCTATTTTACTATATTCATCAAAATTACATAGAATGGAATTCCAATTTGAAATGGCCATAACTTGCTCATTTTAATTCGGAATTTTGCATATAATATACTATTTTCTACCTATTCGAAAAGATCTATCCATTTCTAAGGTTATTTTTGTCATATAAGGTCGTTTGGATTCCGAAGCTGTAGGGTACAGATTCAAAACTCATATTTCTAGATTTTACGAAACAATTTTCCAACTCAACTTCATTCAAATTTCCTTTAGTAAAATATATATATATATATGATTAATAAATCCTTTGATTATATAGATAAGCTCACTTTATATGCAAAAATTCTAATGGTAGTGTCTCAACAATTTATTTCATTAAAACAATTCATTTTGAAGTGTTAAAACTTAACTTGTCAAATTTCTTTTCAAGTATTTTAAAAAAACTTTATATTTTCCTAGTTTATTATAAATTAATATATTCTTATTTTATTTTCCTCATTCCTTTTTCCAAAACAAGTCAATTTTCCTTTAACCTTGGTTTTTATAATTTTTTCCTTCTAGTGATAAAAGATCAAAGTTATCAAAGGTTTATTAATAACCTATTTATAAATTTGCATTTAGAATGGTTTTAGAAAACGAGTCTTTTCTTCTTATATCTCTTGTTTAAATATAAGTTCCTGTTTTTTAAAACTTGGTCTTTTATTTCCTCTACAATTTTTATTAGAAAAGAATCCTCTTTATTAATAATAAAATCCTTTGTTTTTGATCTTATCATATTTATATTCTTTGAAAATAAGTTTCTTCTTTAAAAACTTGAAAATCATTATTTTCCTAAGTGGGTTTATATCTTTATGGGTTGATTTTATATTAACTTTGAAAACTAGTTTGTTTCTTGGTTTTGTTATAGAGTTGAAAAGAGTTTAATCTTAAGCTTTTTGTGAAAACTTTGAATACCAAAATATTATTTTCCTAAGACTTAGGTTACCATATTATGAAAAGAAAGTGTTTATTTATTATTTTTCCTTGGTAAAACTATCTTCGTTATTTGAGAAAACTTGTATTATTTCATTTCTATGTTGTTGATAATAACTCTATTATTAAATAACAAGTCACGTAATAGAAAATTTAGTTTCAAGTTCCTTTATTAAAGAAAAATTCTATTTTTAAATATGTTGTTGATAATAACTCTATTATTGAATAACAAGTCACATAATAGAAAATTTAGTTTCAAGTTCCTTTATTAAAGAAAAATTCTATTTTTAAATTTAGTTGAGACAATATCATTATGTAGATGCATGTATTATGAGCATGTAGTATGTAGATGATGAAAATATAAGAAAAAGGTGAAAAGCAAGATAATAATAAGCAATGTAATAATATCAAGTATTGGGAACCTTAGCTTCATCAAGGTATCTCGGGACTAAAAATAGATTAGTCCCAAAAAGAATAAAGAAAAGAAAGAAAGGTTGTTTTGACTTGATATGGACAAGTCTAAGACTAGAAAGACTAGTTTTAAAATAGTATGAAATAAATAAATTGCAAAACGTGAAAATAAATAAATAAATAACAAGTGAGCTTATATGCTCTAAAGATTATATATATAAATACATAAATATATTTAGTTAGATATGAATAAAAAGTTAGCATAATAATAACAATGATAATAACGAATAATAACAACATATATAAAAGCATAATATCAAGATAATAAAATCGGAGTTTCATGTGCAAGAACAAGACATGAACATGTTGTTGCTTTTACTACTCATGTGAGTTTTAAAACAACACTATAGTCATGTTAAGTTACATAACATGGATAAACTAAATGGTTGGAAGAAGTTTTACCTAAAGTGTTTATGTGGTACGAAGATGGTAGATGAATGAGATATTATGTGGATAGTAGAAAATAAGAGATGGTTTATGTGTAGAGGAGGATTTTATGAGTGTTTAATTAAAGAGAGTTTTTGTAGAGAGAAATCTTATGGAGAGTGTTTGTGTAGTGAATTTGAGAGAGTTTTGGTAGTAAAATGAGTTGTGTGAAAGAATAAATGAGGAATGGGGTATTTATAGAGTTTAGAGTGAAAATTAGATGTAATTAAATTAATTGAAAAAGAAAATAATTGAGACTGAAAAGAAGAGGGGGTGGACGACAATGGGGGGACAAGGAGAGAGAAAATGATTAAAATTGATTTTAGAAGAAAAGTGTAAGAGAAGTTTAATAATATGTAGTATAGAATTTTTATGGAAAAGAAAATTGTAAGAAATATGTATGTAGGTTGTAAGAATAGATAGTAAGAATAGATAGTAAGAAAAAATAGAGATAGATGAATAGTAAAAAGTACTATGAATAGTAGATTAGACAATTAAAATATCGGTAGTAATAAAAATATGCGTATAAATGTGATATCTGTAATTTTTAGCTACCGAAAAATTTTAAAACTAATATTTTTGGAAAATTTATATTTTTATGAGTCTATTGGTATTAACGGAATATTTTTTCCGTTTGGTATACTAAGGCACAGTTTTTCAAAACCGATCTCGTTCGGATCCGAAGGACATTAGAATTTGCGAATCTGATATTTTTAAGCTTCATTGTATTATTACGAACTATTATTAAAAATATATCCATTTCATTGTTTAGGGTTTAAGAGAACAGGATTGTCGGATTTTAAACACTAGGGTTAGTTATAACTTTGTCGACTTTTAAGGTTCCGATTTGACTTCCAGCTTGTTGATTTTATTCATATGATTATAAAATTTTAGGGTCTTGTCCATATTATATTTTTAGTTTAACTTCTATGGTTTATTTCATTTTATTTGCGATTATTAAATATTTTTAATTCTCGAGATCATTTAACCGAGTTCGGGGTGATGGGTTGACTCAGTTTGACTTTTGGTGAAAATTGAAACTTTTGATTCTAAAATTCATCGAAGGATTTAAGGTCTTTAGTATTTCGTTGTAGAGCATTATTTAGGTATATCGTCTTGATTTGTATGTTAGGAATCGGATAGATGATTTGATTGGTATACGGATGTTGAATCAATCGATGGTTGGATTTTCTATTTTTTTTAGGGTTCTTTTTTTTCTCAAGATTAAGAATTCTCGTGTTTAATCTTATTTAGAATTTGGTTTTAACTTTGGTCGATTTTCAAGGTTTTGGTTTTTGGTATTAGACTTCTAGGATTATTTTCTAAAAATTATGAAAATTTCAGGGGTTCACAAAATGATATATAATGTTTGGAACATGTTGATGCTTGTTTGTGAATTGTTTGGTCACCTAATAAACTAACATAATACTATATGGTCTTTAAATGAAATGATCATGCATTGCATAAATTGCATTATTGCATAAAGGCGTGACAGCCCGCTACGTTTTAGTGTTTCGATTCTCTGTTAATGCTTGGTTTTTCTAGATGTAAATTTCCTAGTTCTATGCAAGGTTTTCTTTGTTTCATTCGGTTCCATAGGAACTAACTGGCAAATGAAAGAATGCCACCCATGGTATCGACATGAAATGACTAACACTAAGTGGAGTTTCTTTGTTCCAATGATATGAGTAAAATGTTTCTCCCTTGGTTCTCTAATTCTCCTGGGCAAGTAGGTCATAAGGCAAAGTTCCTTGACTTGGTTTCTTCGACCCCAATAAGAGGGCGTAAATCTCCATCCTATTTGGATTCTAGGTTTTCTAAGCTTGTACTTATGCATATGATCGATTGTTACATTGCATATGCTTGCAAATTAAACTTGTTTGTTATTGCTTGATGTGTGGTCTAGTCAAGTTATCTCACTAAGCTATGGTTTCGCTCACCCCCTAACAGTTTTTATGCAAGAAAAATACTCGTTAGAAAATGGTTAGGAATGTGTGAAGAGAGCTCCTCCATCAGACTCATTGAAGTTAGAAAGATAGATCACGATGAACTTAGAATATAACTTAGATAAACGGTACAAACATTTGAGATTTTGTATTTTCTAGGATAGAACCCTATTTTTACTATTGGTAAGGGATATCGATTCTCTATGATCTTGGGGAGATGTGGAAAATTAGATTCCATAGTTATGTTTCAATGATAGTATTATATGTATTTGTATGACTAATGTATGAGAAATAAATAAATAAATAAAGTCTTGTAATCTCTAACTTGCAAGACGGTTCTCATTTCAGAATAATCCTACTAAGCCCCCTATTCGGATCGTGACGTAGTTGATCCATGGACTTCCTTAAACAAATAGCCATTAGAAAAACGGGGAAATCTTTCGATTAACTGAATGAGCGAAACTATACAACAATTGAAGATAAAATCAAAATCTGTTGAATGATGTCTAATTTCAGAAATATGATCTTCTAAGTGTTTGCTGATTCAAAGTATTCCCAGAACTAAATATTTACCTAAGACGTATAATTTATAAGAAAGAAAAAAAGAATTACTTAAGTCATAATTCAAATCCTAACTAAGCCTCATAAATAGAAACTAACAAGATTATGAAAGTAATAGAAAAGGAAGCCAACAAAAGAAACCAATAATAATCTCATACGACCAAATAAATTGAAAATAACAAAACAATCAAAATAACAAAAAAAAAAAAAAAAGTTGAACAGATGGTCAATTGATCCATAGTCTTCTTTTGCCAAGTAGCCATTAAAAGAAGGGTGAAAGCTTTAGGTTTGCTAATGGAGCGAAATTATATAACAATTAACAATAAAATCAAAATATGTTCAATTATGCCCAACGACTGAAATATGATCTTATATTTGTATGTTGATTCAAAATACTCCTAGAGCTAAATAATTGCCGAAGACGTATAATTTATAAGAAAGAGAATAAAAGAATTACTTTAAGTCACAAGTCAAATCGCAAATAAGCCCCATAAATTAAAACTAACAAAACAATGAAAATAATAGAAAATGAGGTTAAGAAAAGAAACTAATAAAAATCACATACGGCGGAATAAATAAAAATTAAAAAAACTATTGAAATAATAGAAAATGAAGTTAGCCAAATAGTCAGTTGATCCACAGTTTTCCTTAACCAACTAACGATTAGAAAAACAAGGAACGCTTTGGCTTAACTAATGGATCAAAACTATACAACAATTAAAGATTAAATCAAAATTTGTTGAATCGCCCTCAATTTTTGTAATATCTTCTAGGCGTTTATTGATTCATATTACTCCTAGAACTGAATATTTGGCTAAGACGTATAATTTAAAAGAAAGAAAAAAAGAATTACTTAAGTTAAAAGTCAAATCCTAAATAAGCCCCATAAATAAAAACTGACAAAACTATAAAAATAATAGAAAAGGAAGTTAATATAAGAAATTAATAAGAATTCCATATGTCCGAATAAATAGTAACTAACAAAACTATCAAATTACCGAAAAAGAAGTTAACCATATGGCCAGTTGATCCACAGTCTTCCTTAACCAAGTACCCATTAGTTAAATGGGAAAAACTTTGCGTTAATTGATGGAGCGAAACTACACGACAATTCGAGATAAAATCAATTTCTATTGGATTATGCCTAATTACTGAAATATGATCTTTTTGTTATTTATTGATTCAAAGTACTCCCAGAAGTAAATATTTCGTAAGACGTATATTTTATAAGAAAGAAAAAAAGAATTACATTGGTCACAAGTCAAATCCTATATAAGCCCCTAAATAGAAACTAACAAAATTATGAATATTAATAAAAGTCCCATACAACCAAATAAGTAGAAACTAGCAAAACTGTCAAATTGCCGAAAAGGAACTTAATCGAATGGCCATTTGATCCATAGTTTTTCTTAACCAAGAAGCCATTAGAAGGGCAAGGAAAGCTTTGTGTGAACTGATTGAGTGAAACTATACAATAATTAATGATAAAATCTAAATCGGTTCTATTTCGCCCAATTATTGAAATACGATCTTCTATATGTTTGTTGATTCAAAATACTCCCAAGCTGAATATTTGCCGAAGATGTATAATTTATAAGAAAGAAAAAAGGAATTACTTAAGTCATAAGCCATATCCTAAATAAGCCCCATAAATAGAAACTTATAAAACTATGAAAATAATATAAAAAGAAATCAACAAAAGAAACTAATAAAAAACCCATACGTCTAACTAAATAGAAACTAAAAAAAAATTAAAAAAAACAGACTGAAAAGAAAGTTAACCAAATGGCCAGTTGATCCATAGTTTTCCTTAACAGAGTAACCCTTAGAATATCAAGGAAAGCTTTGAGTTAATTGATGAAGTGAAAATATACAACAATTAAAGATAAAATCAAAATCTATTAAATTACACCCAATTACTAAAATACGATTTTCTATGTGTTTGTTGATTCAAAATAGTTCTAGAGCTGAATATTCGCCGAAGACATATAATTTAGAAAAAAAGAAAAAGAAAGAATTACTTAAGTTACAAGTCAAATCCTAGATAAGCCCCATAAATAAAAAACTATGAAAATTATAGAAAAGGAAGTTAATAAAAGAAACTTATAAAAATCCCATATTACCAAATAAGTAGAAACTAATAAAACTACTAATGTAACAGAAATGGAAGTTAACTAAATGGCTAATTAATCCATAATTTTCCTGAACCAAGGATCCATTAGAAGAACAAGGAAAGCTTCGAGTTAACTAATGGAGAGAAACTATACAATAATTAAAGATAAAATCGAAATTTATTGAATCACGCCCAATTTTTAGAATACGATCTTCTAGGTGTTTGTTTATTGTAAATATTCTCAAAATTGAATATTCGCCTAAGATGTATAATTTATAAGAAAGAAAAAAAAAAAAGAATTACTTATGCACTACTACCAATAATATCAAATTATAAAATTTATAAACCCAAAATAATTTCTATGATCAAGATAGATAGGTATACCTATCTATAGTAGCATATGATTAAAACAAGTGTGTCATCCACAGGGATCTAAGAAACAAGTACCAGTATTACCCTTTTTCTACTATTTAGCCTAAGTCTTGAAGCAATATCTAATATTAACTATTAATTAACTAAACTAGCAAATCCTAAGATCAATTATGTAAGCTTTCAAAAGGTGTATTCAGTCACAAGACATACCCTTCATCTTGATCTACCATAAACCCTAGTGTAGACACCCAATTCTTGCTCAAGTTTAGGGCTCTAATTTATAATAAAAATTAGTGTTACATCAAGCTCATAAAAAATATATATAAATAATAATAAAAAATAAAAAATAAAAAAATAATAAAAAGTAATAATAAAAAAAATATAGAAAAGATAGGAAAAGTAATTAAAAAGAAGAAAATAAGAATTTTTGAATAAAAATAAAAAAAATAAATAATAATAATAAATAAATAAATAAATAAATGAAATGAATAAAAATAATTAATTATTTGAGCTTGATATAATATATTAAACAAATTTTCAAAAATTATTTTGTGAATTTTGAATGAGCCTTAAAATCAAAATTTGTCAAACCCAAACAGGCACAGGCCAATGGCCTAATGGTTAAGACCACTGACCCAGACCCTAGCCCAAGCCATAGGTCATGGGTTCGAACCAGCTTGGATGCAAAATTTTGGACTTTCTTCCTCTTTGTTTTTTGCTCAAAATCAACCCAAACCACTCACTTTGGATCACGATTTGAGTGTGTAATTGTTGTTTTTTTTCAAAATTGATTATGTGGATTGATAGTCGGCATGGAATAGATTCTAATTGCATTGAATGTTGGATAAAATCAAGTCTCGAAGAGTCTCAATTTGTCGGTTGAAATTTGGGAAAAAATTGCGAAAGTTATGGAAGCTTAAAGGATCATCAATGGTGGCCGACCAAATTCGATGAATTTGGGCAATTAATTTGATCCTATACAGAGATGAGATCGACTATTCGAGTATTTACTCATTAATTTCGTCGGTTACAACGAATCGATTTCCAATTTTCAGTTTCAATTTTTTGCGAAAATTTGGGATCTCATTAAATGAAAGTTGTAACTGAAATCAAACCATGGATCTATAAATAGGGGTGATCCATGAGCAAAAAGCACAGATCAATTTCAAGAAACACACACATTAAGATCAATTTGAAATTTTCGAGTTTAGGGTTTAGAGTGAGAAATTTTTGAATTCGAAGTTATTGGATCAGATTTGATCCAAATTGAGTGTTTTAAGAGTGTTAGAAACTTTTTTTTATGTTTAGTGTGCTTAAATTTGCTCGAATTGATCACATTGATCTCTGCAATTTTTTAATTTTTTTTCGAACCCTCACCGCCTAATACCACCACACAAACCGCCACTTCTGGTTTCTGGGAGTGAACCACCACCACTAGCCATTACAGCTCCTCCATAGGCATCGGCCGACAAGTTTCCAGGGCTCGAAAACCACCACAGGCGGCCGAGGAACGCTCGAAAGGCAGCGTCATCGTCTTCTTCGCCAGTCGGGTATCCAAGATCCGACCCGAAATCCGAAGCCCAACCCGGTCGGTCGTCGGTCAACAATCAAGCAGATCAGACGGCCCAGATTCAATCATCCAGATCAGACGGTCCATATTTGATCAAACAGATCAACGGCCCAGATTCAATCATCCAGATCAGACGGTCCAGATTTGATCAAGCAGATCAACGGCCCAGATTCAATCATCCAGATCAGACGGTCCAGATTTGATCAAGCAGATCAACGGCCCAGATTCAATCAACTAGATCAGACGGTCCAGATTTGATCAAGAAGATCAACGGCCCAGATTCAATCAACCAGATCAGACAGCCTTGTCCAGATTCAATCAAGCAGATCAGACGGTCCAGATTTGATCAAGCAGATCAACGCTCCAGATTGAAAGTCAAGAGATCAGACGGTCCAGATCAAGCAAACGCGATCAACGCTCCAGATCTGATCCGAGAACATCCAACGGCCCAGGTCAGTCCGCATTATTTTATTATATTTTTATTATATAATTAATTTTGGAAAATAAAAAAAATAGTAAAAAATTCAGAAAAATTCATAAAAAATTCAGAAAAATCCAGAAAAATTAAAATAATTATTTTTCATATAAATTTACTTGTTTTAGTAATTTTTGACATTTTTGAATATTTCATGTACATGGATTGATTTTGAAATGTGTAGATGATGCATAAAAAATAATTTTAATGTATAATATTTGTAATATAATTTTGATATGATATATTTTGAATATTGAATTTTGAAAAAAAAAATTGATAAATAAAAATGACAAAATGGTTTTTCCAAAACTAAAATTGTTTTTTTTTTTGAATAAAAATGAATAAAATTTTTGAATAAAATAGAATGAATTTTTGAATTTGTGAATGGTGAATGGGATAAATGAAAATGAGAGAATTATTGAATATTTCTGAGAATCATGAAATTAATTAAAAATTTCAATCAAGTTATCTTCATAAATTTGCTATGAAGATAATAATTCAAGTTTTTCATCAAATTATTTTCATAAATTGTCTATGAAAATAATTAAAATCAAGTTATCTTCATAAATTTGCTATAAAGATAATAATTCAAGTTTTTCATCAAATTATTTTCATAAATTGTCTATGAAAATAATTAAAAATTTCAATCAAGTTATCTTCATAAATTTGCTATGAAGATAATAATTCAAGGTTTCATCAAATTATTTTCATAAATTATCTATGAAAATAATTAAAATCAAGTTATCTCATAAATTTGCTATGAAGATAATCATTCAAGTTTTTCATCAAATTATTTTCATAAATTGTCTATGAAAATAATCAAAAGTTTCAATTAAGCTATCTTTATAAATTTGCTATGAAGATAATAAAGTTTTTCCTCAATATTATCTTTATAAATTTACTATGAAGATAATAGTCAAAAGTTTCTCAAATTATTTTCATAAATTTACTATGAAAATAACCAAAGGTTTTCAATCAAATTATTTTCATAAATTTGCTATGAAAATAATAAAATTTCATCAAAATATTTTCATAAATTTGCTATGAAAATATTCAATCAAGTTTAATCAAATTGATTTTTCATGTAGCATTAAATTAGCCATGAATTATCATAAAATGATTTTAAAGAAAAATGATTTTGGACTTAGAAAAATTGCATTTTCATGAAATGAAAATCAATTGATTAGATCATAGGATCATCAAAAATGGTTTCATAAAAATTCAAAATTTAATGAATTTAAAGTGAAAAGAGTTCGAAAATTAAAATTGATCAACACACTAAGGTTCTTTTCAAAAGAACTACGTTTTGTCTGATCTCGATTAGCGAGTACGTAGGCACCTACGGGGCGACAATAAAAATGAAAAAATATTTTTTGTTATCATTTTGGTTATTTTTGTGAAATTTTTGAGCAATAAAAAATATGATAATATAAAAAGAAAAACAAAAAATGTGACTTGTAAATATTTTTATTTGAATTTTTGAGCATATAAAGGATAGATTATAAATTTAAAATTCCGAAAGTGGTAACCGATTTGATTTTAATAGGTTAGCCCCCGAATCCATGATATTTAGTTTTTAAAAAGTTTGTTTTTTTTTTTAAATCAAATTTTTTCGCAGACTAATAGCTAAGTTAGGATCAACCGACCCATTGATCCTAGATTTTGTTTTTTTTTTTTTTTTCGATTTATATCGGGTGGCGACTCTAAAAAGTTTCAAAAATTAAAATTTCTCTTAACCCCTAGTCGAGGATTCATGTTAAATGGGTTTGGGTTTAATGTGATTCGGGTTAGGAGAAATGAACCAGATAGTGGAAAAATCCAGGCTCGACACCTAGTTTCTTATAATAAAACATTGACTAATGAGTTGTTTACGCTTTGCACTATAGAATCATGTAATTAAATCAATTACTCGCTCGAGTTAATCAATTCCTAACCCCATATGAGATAGTGGACAACTTTTCCCCACTAACGCCACATGAGATTGCATTAAAGATTGGGATTCCTAAACAAAGATTGAATCTTTATGTAGAAAACCAAAGTTTCCCTATCTCTAGGTAAAATATGTAATCTCTATAATCATGAAGATTTATCCTATTAATGAAATCTCTTTCTATCTAACAAGAATCATACAAGCAATCAACTCTGTATACCAATCAATCACAAGACAATTAAAATACATGAATAGATACAAAGGTATAAACTTTTCATTAATAAAAAAAACAATTCAAATCATATAAGGGTTTAGAGTTTCACAAGATTTAGGCCATAAAAATCTACTCCTCCATGAAATTTACAACAAAAATAGAATATCTAAAGAAGTAATCAATAAACATGATATAACAATAAAACCATTTTTTTTGACGTTTTGTGATTTCTGATGGTGCTCAAGCACTTTTCCTCTTTGAAGTTCATCTTTTCTCTCTTAGGGTTTGGAAATTTGTGAAAGGATCCGTAAATACACGGACAAGGTAGCTATTTATAGTAAATGATAGGAAACATGTCTGCACGGCCTGGTCTACATGACCATGCTCGAAGGAAGGCTGGAATCCAAAGTTTGATTGTCATTGAAATTTGAAATGTGTACTAGCTAGTCTGCACGATCGTGCATGATTAGAGGGGCTAAAATTAAAAAAAATTGATTTCTTCTCTGTTTACTCTCTAGAGTGTTCTCTTGCATCCTTCCTTGTTTGTGTTGAAGGAAAGGCTGAAACTTAAAGACCTACTAACTTGTTCCCTTGCATTTATCATGGCAATGCACAAGGTAGTGTATATACAAATTTAGCTCTTGTCCATATATTGCTAGTTTCTTCTTTATTTTGCTTGCATTATCTTCAATTTCTTCAAATATCATCTTAGAGTCCAGAAATCAATATTTAAGCAATTAAGTATCCTTTCTTGACAAATTCACAAAGAATCCATATAAAATTATATCTAGAAATAAGGATCTTTTGACACTTATTGATTACTTAACTCACAAGTCAAATCTTAAATAAGCCTCATAAATAGAAACTAACAAAACTACCAAAATAAAAGAAAAGGAAGTCAAAAAAAGAAACTAATAAAATAGCCACACAGCCAAATAAATAGAAACTAACAAAACTATCAAAATAAGAGAAACGAAGTAATCAACTGGCCAGTTGATCTACAGTCTTCCTTTTTAAAGTAATCAGTAGAAAACGGGGAAACCTTTACGTTAAAAGACGGAGTGAAACGATACAACAATTAAAAATAAAATCAGAATTTGGTCAATCACCCCTCATTATTGAAATATGATTTTCTGTGTTTGTTGATTCAAAGTACTCCTATAACTAAATATTCGTGTAAGACATATAATTTATAAGAAAGGAAAAAGAATTACTTGAGTCACAAGTCAAATCCTAGATAATCCCAAAAAGAAACTAACAGAACAATCAAATAATTGAAAAGAAAGTTAACAAAAGAAACTAATAAAATCCCATTTGGCAAAATAAATAAAAACTAACAAAATCAAAATTATAGAAGAGGAAGTTAACTAAATCCACAGTCTTCCTTTATATGGTAGCCATTAAAAGAAGGGGAAAGCTTTGGGTTAACTAATGGACTGAAACTATACAATAATTGAAGACATAAATAAAATCTGTTGAATTTTGCCCGATTACTAAAATACAACCTTCTATTTGTTGTTGAATCAAAATATTCCTAGAACTAAATATTCACCTAAGACGTATAATTGATCAGAAAGAAAAAAAGAATTGCTTAACTCATAAGTCAAATCATAGATAATCCCCATAAATAGAAACTAACAAAACTATCAAAGTAACGTAAAAAGAAGTTAACCAAATGGTTAGTTGATCCATAGACTTCCTTAACCAAGTAGCAATTAGAAAAAGTGGGAATGCCTTGGGTTAACTAATAAAGCAAAACTATACAACAATTAAAGATAAAATCAAAATCTGTTGAATCACGCTTAATTTCAAAAATACGATCTCCTAGGTGTTTGTTGATTCAAAGTATTCCCAGAACTAAATATTTGCTTAAGACATATAATTTATAGGAAAGAAAAAAGAATTACTTAAGTCATAAATCAAATCCTAGATAAGCCTCATAAATGGAAACTAACAAAACTATGAAAAAAATACAAAAGGAAGTTAACAAGAGAAACTAATAAAAATCTCATACGGTCGAATAAATTGAAACTAACAAAACTATCAAAATAATCAGAAAGGGAAATGATAAAATGGCCAGTTGATCCACAATCTTCCTTAACCAAGTAGCCATTAAGAGAACAAGGAATGCTTTGGGTTAACTAATGGAGCAGAACTATACAAGAATTGAAGACAAAATCAAAATCTATTGTATTATGTCTGATTATTGAAATACGATCTTCCATGTGTTTGTTGAATCAAAGTATTTCTAGAACTGAATGTTCGCTTAAGATGTATAATTTATAAGGAAAAAAAAAAAAAATTGCTTAACTCATGAGTCAAATCATAAATAAGCCCCATAAATATAAACTAAAAAACTATGAAAATAATAGAAAAAGAAGTTAAAAATCCCATACGGCCAAATAAATAGAAACTAAAAAAAAACTATCGAAGTAGTAGAAAAGGAAGTTAACCAAATGGTTAATTGATCCACAGACTTTCCTAGCTAAATAGCAATTAGATAAATAGGGAAAGCTTTGTGGTAACTAATGGAGTGAAACTGTACGACTATTAAAGATAAAAAAAATCTATTGAATTACCCCCAATTACTGAAATACGATCATCAATGTGTTTTTGGATTAAAAATACTTCTAGACTGAATATTCGCATAAGCCATATAATTTATAAGAAGGAAAAAAAGAATTACTTAAGTCATAAGTCAAATCCTAGATAAGCCCCAAAAATAGAAACTAATAGAACAATTAAAATAATTGAAAAGAAAGTTAACAAAAGAAATTAATAAAGATCCCATATGGAAAAATAATTAAAAACTTACAAAACTATCAAAATTAGCAAAAAGGAAGCTAACTGATTGAGTGAAACTATACATCAATTGAAGACAAAATCAAAACCCGTTGAATTATGCTCAATTACTGAAATACGATCTTTTATGTGTTTGTTGAATCAAAGTATTCTTAGAACTAAATATTTGCCTAAGACGTATAATTTATAAGAAACAAAAATAGAATTGCTAAACTCACAAGTCAAATCCTAAATAACCCCATAAATAAACTAACAAAACTATGAAAATAATAGAAAAGGAATTAACAGAAGAAACTAGTAAAAATCCCATACAACCAAATAAATAGAAACTAAAAAAAACTATCAAAGTAACATATGAGGAAGTTAACCAAATGGTCAGTTGATCCACGGACTTTATTAACCAAGTAGCAATTAGAAAATTGGGGAAAGCTTTGCATTATTGAAATACCCCAAACCTTCTTCTAAGTTGGAAATTGAGTTTAAATAGATTAAATAAATCAAATGAGTTATAAGATATAATTAGATAAGTTGACCTAACTAGATTAATAATAGATTAAGTTGAATTTGAGATTTCAAATTCCTAGTTCCCTTAACATGATATTTAAATCTTTAGTGGATTTTTAATCCCTTAAATTTTAGTCCAAATCCTAACTCATAAATTGCCACAAATTTTGAGTTCATTTGCTTGCCCAAATATATCGGTTTTTAAGCCAAACTCAAATTGAATATTAATTTGATTTAAACTAAGTTCATAAATTAAGCTCTTATTTTAAGTTCTTAATTTCTAACCTATTGATTCCGAAATCATTTTCTAAATATTCTTAGAACTAAAGATATTGATTTGAAAGTTCTAAACCTGATATATTTATTCTAAAATATCCTAATTTTATCCTTTTTCTTTTCCTTATCTATTTTTTTCCCTGCCTTCTCTTTCATTTCCTTTTTCCTTCTCTCTCTTTCTTTTCTTCCTCTCCTTCTTATTCTTTTTCTTCCTCAAAAATTCAACCATGAATCTCAATTTCAAGAAGACAAAAAGAGAAATCAAAGTTAGAAGATGAAATAGAGGAAGGAAATCAAAATTAGGAGAAGCCCAACAACATGAAAGAAGATCGAAGTGCATATGATTGCCTAAACGATAAGTATTGTTTTTTTTCCTTGTTTTCATTATTGTTATTACATGTATATGATGTTTTGATGTTAGTTATAGTAGATATGATGAAGTTGACAAAAAAAAAATATATGAACATGAATAGGCTAGATGATTCAAAAAATGATTTGATGACATATGAAGTTAAGAGAGTTGTTGGATGTTGGGGATTTGGAGTTTTTGTGTATTTGGTGTTGTTAAGTGAGTATGTTGAGTTGTATGTTGCTTTTATGGTGTTTTAGTTGATATAAGAAGTGTAAAAATTGATAAAATGAAGTTAAAAAAACTTAGGAAGTCCGTTTCTCTTGTAATATGTCAATCACAAGCATGCAACGACCCTTATTGGGTTTTGGATGTGAGAAATTTGTGAACCAAGGCCTCTGATCATGATGCTTTTGTCTTGTACGGGCATGCAAAGGGGCTTATTGGCTTCGAGTCCCCAATTTCCCACTACGACGATATTTTGTAATTTGATCATAACATTTTTCATCTAAATTCGGATTGAGGTTATTCAAAATACTACGAAAAGCTTAAAAGAAGATCTATAACTTTCATGTTCTAAGTTTTTGCAGATTATCAAAACCTAAATTTCATTTGTTTCCGGCTGCTACATATCTAAACAAAGTTAAAAACTTGTGTTTGCTATTTAAGTATATGTAGTTAAGTATAAAATAGTTTCTACTTGACTAAATGTGCTTGAATGAATTAAAATGAAATAGATTGATTAAGTGTATTAAACTTAGCTAAGATTAAGCTAACATTGACTTAAGTTAATATGAATCTTAGATATAAAATTAACTTAGTTAACCAATCTAAGTTCAACTCAACTAAATAGACTTTAGTAAGCTAAAATGAATTAGATTGATTAAGTTTAATTAAAATGACTTAGTAATTGGATTAAATGATTAATTCTAATCAATTTGGTTAGGATTAAGTTAAAATAGGTTTAATAACTAGTAATTGAATTTAGAATGATATTTTAGATAAACGTTATTATAACATGGGGAATATGTTGTTTCAAATCCATGTTTTCTTAGGAAATGAATGTTTTTGGTATATGAATGCTTTGTTGATGCTTTGTGATAAGATACAATGATCAAAGTGGAAATAAATATTTTGGCAGACAATGAAGAACTGTCCGTATTTTGACGGGGCGATTTTCGCTAGCAGGATTCCTATTTAATGTTTGATCAATTAGGGTTTAAATAAAAGTTTGAGATAAATGGATAATGAGTATAATTTCTTATATGAGTTTAATTCTTGGATCCACAGATATGGATACCTGATTTATCTTTTGAGGTGGATTTTGAAACATCCTATGAGTCTCTATTTGGACTTCATATAAAAGGTATGCGGTGACTTAATGTTGTATGCTAGGATAAGCATATAAAATAGATTAAAAACTTAAAGACGACCTAAGTGATGAGTGTTGTTTTGTACGTGTGCCGTTAAATTTGTTCGAGAAGTGGCAACCTTATCCTAAGTTTAGGCACTTAGGTCACCCCTGTCATGATGCAATGACATTTGTAAGTGGCTTAGCGAATAGTCGATGGGTAAATGGTATCAGTGTGATGTCTATCTTGATTAATGAGAAGTAACATATTAGGGCTCATGTTTATGAGACCAGTTAAGCCTTTTTATATTATGGACTGAGATGGGTAGCGTGTGTGTAACGACTGTGAGCCTTAGAGGACGTTACTTTTCTTTATTGGTTATATCATTTAAGAGACATAGGTATTCGAGCTGCCTCTATTAACCCCCAGGCGTCATGTCATTACTCAAGATCCCCAGATTCTCAATGGATTATTCCAGAGTGTGAGTGCTCCAATGTTGATTTGTTTACTTTAAATGAAAGATAATAACTTGTTATTTGTTGCATTACATTTAGCTAGGCTTGTGTGCAATTCTATGTGTGTTTGTATTATTGTGTACAAAGCTTCATCTTATTATTGTTGTTATTATTCTTTTTCTAGGTATTATGTTGAGAATGATGATGATGATATGTTGATGATTGGACGATGAATGTTGATTTGATGAAGATGGCATTGATGTTGGTGATGATGATGTATAATTCGGATTATGGGCGATCCTGGAGGTTTTTGAGAGGAGAAGTGTCACGCCCCAACGGGTACCCTAAACTTGACAGTCCGCCGCACTCAATATTAAAGCTTAAGTATGACTACCTTAGCCATTCCCAAAAGCTTTTATATTAAGTGTAAAGCATACTTTCACAATTTTGGAGGACCATATATGGAATTATGAAGCTTAAGAAGATATAAATAACACATTAAGAAAAGAGGATTCATAATAATCGTTCACTTATAACAATGATCCTTACAAATTTAGGGATACTTCCGTGATTTCTAATCTATTACAAAAATATTTGTACTTTGTCTCTAATACTAAACTTCAATCTTAGAATTCTTTTATCTAAAAGAAATTACCTGCCCGCAGGGTCTTCATGGTCTTAACCATAAGTAAGGAAACTGCAAAAGATATCTATTGGAGTATAAGCTAATAGGCTTAGTGAGAATTATTTCCATAAATAACTTCTTGTAATCAAAGTTTCAAACAAGTTAATTAAGCAAACAAATGGGATGCAACATACACGTGGGCAAACAAGACATATAGTTTTCCGGTAACTATATGTTGAATGGATTTGCGCCCTCTATTCGGGGTTTAGTGATACATAGTCTCAAATCAAGTAGTTTTAGTTAAAAAGTTTTAAGCTTGCAAGCACTCATCGTGAAGCATTCCGAATCTACTTGAAATGACCTTGCTTTCGGATCTTCCGCCAAGCATTTTCCTTAAGCCGCTAAGCAATCACTTTCGGATCTTCCGCCAAGTGTTGCTTTCGACATAAGCTTACTATCCTTCTCACCCAAGGATAATAACCCAAAATACAATGTGACTCGCTTTGTGGTATCCATGAATCCATTTATTTGTAATACCATAACATTATTATTATCAAGTTTAAAGTGATCAAGGCATTTCATACAAAGCAAGTATTATACTACTAACAAGCAATTTAAATCAATTCTGGCTTCGACATCCTTAGGATTCTTTCAAAGAATTATTTCCAAACATAACCATTTGTCTTTTCTTAGCTTCTAGTGCAACTAATTTACAAGCACAACAAGTATAGCATTTAAAGGAAATAAACTCACGATGCCATGTCGACTATTCCTCTAAGCGGATGAGTCGTTCACACACTCCACTTAATCGTAATAATCTTCGGGATAAAGGAATCCTTCCTCGGGGTTACCTAGCCAAAAAATACCCATGATGAGTATTTCTTGATGATTTTCTTGAATTTTGACAAAACAATGTCAAAAGAACGTTAAAGTTCATATAAAGGAATGTTCCAATTCAAAATGGCCATAACTTGGTCATTTTAACTCGGAATCGCGCATATAATATACCGATTTCTACCTACTCAAAAAGATCTACCCATTTCCAAAATTATTTTCAACAAACAAAGCCATATAGGCTCCGAAACAGTGGCGACAAAATTCACCACGGATTTTCCAAGTAAAAACAACTTAGGTTCATTCATTCAAAACTTGCTTGGTAAATACTTAGTTATCTACATAGTTGAAAAATTCTCTTTTTATGACTACTTAGCTCATATTCATTCATGCTCAATTGTTTTGTTGTCCATTTATTTTACTTAAGTAAAACCATATCGGTTTTGAAGTTGTTTTAGGAAAATATAGTTTACAAGAATTTCATGTTTGTAAACTCCTTGAAATGACTATTTTGTTTCTTTAAAGTTTTATGCTGGCTTATGTATATATATCCAAGTAACTTTTTGAAAATGAATTTTTCTTCTTTCTAAGTTTTCTACACCAATCATATTTTAGAGTTTTTAGAAAATACACTATTATCCCTATTCTTTTTCTTACAAATTCCTTTGTCTATTTATTTGCAAAAATCTTTATATTGAACAATTCTCATCTTTTTATGTTTTTCATAGAAATCATCAATGCATAAAAATTTGTTTTCTTTTATAAAAACAATGTGGAACAATATGTGACTTAAGAACTTTTTATAGTAAAAGTAGTTTTCCAAAATTATCGTGAGTTCTTTTGTAACTTGAAAAAGAGATGACTTTATTTTTGTTTTTAAACCATATACTTGTTCCTAAATATCAAAATATCTTTTTGTCAATTATTTCTAGAACTTGAAATTTTGGACAACAATTTAAATGAACATGAATTATGAGAATAATAGCAAGCAAAATAACATAAGTAATAAAGTCAAGTATTGAAGTCTTAGCTTTTTCAAGGCTCCCGGGACTAAGAAGTAGACTAGTCCCAAAATAAAATAAAATGAAAGAAAGAAAAACTTGTTTTGACTTTATGAAGACAAGTCTAAGATTAGAGACTAGTCTTAAAATAACAAGGAATAAATAAATAAATTGCAAAGGAATAAATAAATTGCTTTGCATGAAATAAATAAATTGCAAGTGAGCTTATATGCTATAAAGAATATTTACATATATATATATAGATAATAATACTTAGATATATTAACAATAATATGAACAAAAATAATAACATATACATAAATAGATTTTCATGAACAAGAACAATACATGAACATAATGTAGCTTCCATAACTTGTAGTCTTTGGAAACTCACACTATGGTCATGTAAATTACATGACATGAAGAATAAAAATAAAAGAAGGTAGTTACCTAAAGAAGGTTTTGGTAGTAGTATGTGGTTATGGGTTTTTGTTGTAGGTAGAAGTTGTTGTAAAATTATTTTGAGAGAGTTTTGAGAGGAGAATTTGAGAGAGTTTTTGGTAAGAAATTTATTGGTAGTGAATGTGTGAAAAAAGTGAAAGAGGAGGGGGGTATTTATAGGAAAATGTGGAGGGATTTTGTGTGATTAAAATAAAAAAAAATAAAACAAATTAAGGGTTGTATGGGGAGAGGGGGCGTCGGCCACATGCATGGGAGGGGGAAAGTGATTTATTTTTTGACTTTTGTTAAATAAAAGATGTAATATTAAGGTAGATGTGAAATAAAGTTATTGGAAAGGTAAAAAGTAAGGATTATAGGTTATGGAGCGTGTAAGAATGGGTGTAAGAAAAGTAGAGATAAAAGAATAGTGTGGAATAGTAATGAATAGTGTAATGTAAGATAGATATGACTAATAAAGTACTGGTAGTAAGAAAAGACGCGTATAAATGCGATATCTATTATTTTCTTACCGAAAAATTACGAAACTGATATTTTTGGAAAACTTATATTTTTACGAGTCTAATGGTGTATTCGGAATAATTTCCTATTCCGAGCTCCCGGACACGTTTTTCGATAACTATGTCCGATCAGGTTCAAAGGTCATTCGAAATTCACAAAACTGATATTTATATATAACCTATAGCTATTACGAACTATTCTAGCTAATTATTCCAACTTCGTTTTCCAGGGTCAAAGAAAACGGCAATGCCGAACTTAATTGGTTACGATAAACTAGGGTTTTGTTGACCTTTAGGGTTCCGTTTGACTTCCGGTTTAGGGTTTTATGCTAAACCGATTCCAAAAATTTAGGGGTTTACAAGAAGTGAAATGAGTTAGGATCGTGGATGTATTTTATTGTGTTTATGTTTTATTTCAAACTGTTGAATTTATCTCTTGAATTTGTATTTCCTTTTAAAAAGGGCCTGGTGGTGCCCAAATGTTTGAAAATGTTGATTTACTCATGAGAATAGATTATAAAATGTCTTGTAAAAGTTTGTTTTATAAGTTTTAAATCCAGTTATTTTGAGAATCTAAATACATGATTTCATAATGTAATATACAAGTAAATCATATATCAAGAAGCGTAAAGGTGTCAATAGATAAAAAATGAGAGGTTAATGTAATCCCCAAGTTTTTCATAAATAGAATTAAAGTAAGAACTTTTGTGTTTGATTGTGTATGTGGTAGTGTTTGTTATTAAAGTAAAATGTAAGCAAAATAGTTTTTGCAAAATCAATTTAGTAAGAATAGAAATTTAAAATCATCAATGGAATTGAATTGAGAAAATTGTTAATTATATATTCTTTATATTCTTTTAGAGAATTGAGTTTTGTAAACATAAATTCTAAATTACCAATAATATTGATATGGATTCTTATAAGAATTTAATTTCATTAAATAAGATTTATAAATCAAATTGTTACTAAACTTTGTTTTGAGTTGAATAATTAATAATTGTAATTTTATAGAAAAGTAATAGTGTAATATGTGTTTGTTTTGAGCTTGGCTACAAAAATTAAAGCTTAAAGACCACCACAACTCCCATGCACACACACACACTTGATTAAGTTTGAAAATGCCCCAAAAGTGAAATGAATTTTATATATATACACAAATGTTTATCCATTGAAGAGGTAGAATTTTTCTCTTCCTTGTTCTCTTCTCCATTCCAAAAACCGGTGCACATACTCATACACACACACACCACATCAACTTCAATTTCTTCTTTTTAAATTGTCAATGAAAGCAAGACTAGCTCCTAACTTCAAGTTGAAGCAAGTTTAAGTAAGTATTTCTTACTTTATCTTTGTTGTTGGTGTGTTTTAGTAGTTGTATTATTTAGGGTAGTTGTTGGTTAATGGCTGCCTTTGGAATGGTTATGAGTTTTAGATGTTGATATATGAAGTAGGGTGATGGAAAAGTGGTGTTGAAGTTTTAAAGCTTGAAGTTAATGGTTGGATTGATAGTTGGTTGTTTAATGTGGATATAAAGATGAGTTAGAAGAATTAAAGGTGTGGATGATGAATTTGAGTCTTGTATTATGATATACAAGTGTTTTGGATGAAAACAAGACAATTGAAATTAGTTAAAGTGTGTAAAAATTGTATAATATATAGGTGTTTTCGCTGTAGAGTGACCACGGGGTGTGGTGGAGGGCGTGGCATGTCCTGAGTGAAATTTGGGTTGCTCGACCCCTTGCCACGGGCGTGGCAAGGGTGGTGGTAGCCTTTGTTCTTCTCTATATGGAGGTGTAGCAAAGGTGGTGGCGGCCTCTGTTCTTCTCCACATGGAGGCGTGGCAAGGGTAGTGTCGGCCTTTGTTCTTCTCCATATGGGGTGTGCCATAGGGCGTGGTGGTCTTAAAGTGTCATTTTGTCTCATTTAGCTTTAAAATCTTATTTAATCCTTCTTGTCTTTGTTAAGTAGATAGTAATATAAACTTTTCTATCTTATAGGAACCCTAGATCACGAGTTGGATTTTCCATTGGACTATTACGACGATTAATGAGCACGTACGAGTGAGTAACTTGAATCCTAGCACTTTGTTTGTGTTTGTAAGTAGTGGAATATAGGTTAATTGTAACTATAAGGAACCAATTGCATGGGGATGGGAATTATTACGTGGTATGTAATGTATGTTTGAATTGCAATTCTTAATAATTGAAGTGACAACCACTTGTTTTACATTAATATATAGTTGTCTCGTTGAATGTTTGAAGTTGATATGATCACTTGATAATATGGAATTAAGTTTAATAGACTTCTAATATTAATATGACATGCATTTCATAACATCATATTGCATTAGCATGGTATTCTTGTCACGTATTAACGAATTCGATTCTGTGGTAATGTTTGTTGGGACCAGTAAGTTTGCTTGTAGGTTACCATATGGTTGTCAACTTCGTAGAAACTAAGCAAGCTTCGAAGGAGGTCGTCTGTGTCGGAGGTGGCTTAAGAGTGTTAATACTTAGTGAGATTTCTCAAGTTTTATGACAAGTGGAAGTTCTATTTTGAAAATGAAAATGATTCTCTAAAAGACTGCTCATGTCCTGTGGGACTTTGGTAGAGACTATTCCCCTAGGTGGGTTAGGTAAAAGAAAATCCTTCTACTTTGGTGTTGAGTTTCTCATGGGCATGAATTACTGAAATTATCCTCCAACCCCTAGGAAGGGCGTAAATCCTCATAGGTTTGAATTCCAGTTATTCAAACCACATTTATTGCATATGATTGATCCGTGCATTGCATATGATTACTAATTCAACTTGTTTGAGCTTAATGTTTGTGCTAAGATTTTGTTATTTACCGAGCTTTATGTGCTTACACTCTCTTAGACTGTTGAATTACATGGTTTTAAGCAAGGAGACTAAATCAAGCTCAAATGCGGGAGTTAGACTTTTTGGAACATGTGTTTTGTTAAGGCGAAGACCATATATGTAATAGAGACTAGTTATGGTTGTAATAGCTTAAGTTAAGTTTGTTTATCTTTATAGCTTTTGTGGTTATGGGGTTCGGTTCAAGCCTCGTAGACCTTGATTTGTAAAGTTTATATGAAGTTTTTGATTAGTTTATATGTTCCTTTGTGGTTATATATATATATGTATGCAATATCTTTCTCACTCAAACAACTTTCAATCCTGTTTTCATTGTCCACTCCAATTGGGGAACATTAGTTGTATATTTTTATGTAACTTTCTGGAGGCCTTAGTTAGTTACATGGCTTACTATTACGACTAGGGTACCCTGTAAGGGTGTGCAGCTCAATTGGTGAGAGGTGTTACATTTGGGGCAAACAAAAGCCTCATGTCCTGGGTTCGACTAGCCACGATTGCAGCTAGAGTGTTACTTAGGCGTAAGGGTAACAATACCTTCTTGTGCTCAATTGTGCCTTAGGGTGCACCAAGTGCTAGTACACCTAAGGCACAACTGTGTAGCTCAATTAGCGAGAGACATTGCCTTTAGGGCAAACAAAAGCCTCATGTCCTAGGTTCGACTCGCCACGGCTACAGCTAGAGTCTTACTCGAGTTTGAGGGTAACAATACCTTCTTGCCCTCGGTTGTGCCTTAAGGTGCACTGGCATCACGTTCAGTGTCGCCATGGCCTAAAGTACCCAATGCGGTGGTGCACGTTGTAGGTGGGGAATCGGGGTGGGGCGGGGCATGACAATTAATATAGTAAAAAATCTCAATATAATTTGTTTTGATCACATGATAGACACATGATGAAAGATTGAAATTTTACATTGAATGCCGGCTTCAATGTTGCCGATGTAAGAATCAAAGCAGCCGGCATATTTTGTTGTGGCTTTGGTAGTGTTAACCTACATTGGAAATGAAGATTTGTGTTCAAAGTGTCTACACTGCGAGTGTATATTATATGCTGCCAATGTTGGGTCTACACGCCGGTACATACCGCGTACGTTGAATTAAGAAAATGACCTAAGACAAATAGCAAGTTGTTACGCCTTCAGCTTTAGCATTTACACCACCGCTTCAACCTATACTACTGTGAACAATTAGAAACTGTCAATGTATGTTGAGTAGAAGGCCAAAAGTTGCACAAAATCTCTATATCTATCCTTTATTTCCTTCTTTAAAATAAACCCTAAGTCTAGAAATATCCTCTGTGATTATTCCTAACAAGCCAAGGAGATTAAGAAGATCATATCAAAGTAATTGTATATCCTTTTTGTCTTAAGATTTATTATCTATTTTATTTCTTAGGGTTTTCTATTTGTTTTGAAGGGCAAGTGAAGAAGAACCCTATATTAGTTAGAGATTTGGATTTTTTATGATCAAGAGGGATTGGAACAAATCTAGATAAGTTTGATATGTTTATATCTTTATGATATCACAATTATAAGTTTTGTTGATTTTTGGTCTATTTGGTATTGAATGGAGTTCTTGGATTTGGAGAATTTGTTGAGGAGATTGGTTTTTTTGGAGAGTTTCTGTATTCAGTGAAGGAGAAAGGTGTGCATTTATGATTACTTTGAGATTTGGGTATTAGATAATATTTGGGATAAAATTAGTTTTTGGAAAACATGTTTTGAAATCTATTCTATTTATATGATTAGGGTTTTTGGAGATTTAGATTTCAGTTCCTTGAGATTGATTCAGGTACGACCATTCCTTGTTTATTGTATGTGCTTATAGGTTTAGAGTTTTTTAATGAATCTAATTATATTGGTCTTTTAATTATATTGTTTATCGTTTGTGCTTGGCTGCTATTACGAAAAACCACGTAAGTATGATACAAACGCTGGCAACCTGATGATCCTTGTGTGCTGTTGTCCCTGTAGAGTTACACCTAGAAATGATTTTAGTAGATTAAGAGTCGTGTTAGCTTAATTGTGGTACGTAATGATATGTGGGGAGTACCCAACATCCATATACGTATAAAAGTATTTTATATAAACATTGTTTTCTTTGGCATGAGTTACTTCAAGTTTAGGATTATTTGCAATTGGCCTTAAACTATGTTGTTTGTTTGACTAATCAAAAAAAAAACTTGTTTGGTGCATTAGTTTTAAGGTTGTATGTGAAATTTGTATGTTGTATGTTTATGCGTATTTGTTGTGGTAAGGCGTACTAAGCGATTTTGCTCATTCTTTTATCTTTTTCAAGAATAGGTGAAGATCAAGTCTATTATGATTCATCAGGATTTGATGCTTTTATGGACTATGGGGATGGATAGTGGACTTGACTTTCCTGCTGAGGACTAGTAGATTTGGATTATGGAAACAGGAGAGTAGATTTAAAGTCTGCATGAAGTTTATATGTTTATGAGATTTTATGTTTTTGTTTTTAAGGTTGAGTTATAATATTTTCTTTTAGATTATAAGTTTGGATCTAGATGGTTTTGGTTTATGCCAACAAGATTATTTAAGGAGTTTGATTTCGATAAGATATTTCAAACAATTACCCCTTTATTTACGAGTATTTGAGATTATTATTATTGTTTACTTGTGGTATAGATCTTCATAGCCTTGGCGTGTTCTTATAAAGAGAAGGACACGTGACAGATTATAATGCCTTAAAATTAGAGTGTTACACAAAATTTAAAAGCGAGTAGCAAATGTTCATAATAAACATATCATTCAATGAGACCTGTGCGTGTAATACTTAGAGTATTATATGTGGCAGTAATGGCCAATGGATCTAAAGTCTTCCTTAACTAAGTAGCCATTAAAAGAATGGGAACAGCTTTGGATTAACTGATGGAGCGAAACTATACAACAATTGAAGAAAAATCAAAATCTATTGAATTACGTCTAATTACTAAAATACGATAATCTATGTGTTCGTTGAACCAAAGGATTCCTAGAATTGAATATTCGCCTAAACATATAATAAGAAAGGAAAAAATAATTGCTTAACTCACAAGTCAAATCATAAATAAGCCCTATAAATAGAAGCTAAAAAAACTATGAAAATAAAGGAAAAGTTAACAAAAGAAACTAATAAATATCTAATACAACTAAATAAATAGAAACACAAAACTTTCAAAGTAACATAAAAGGAACAAATGGCCAGTTGATCCACAAACATCCTTAACCAAGTAGCAATTAGAAAAACTGGAAAGCTTTGAGTTAACTGATGAAATTAAGCTGTAACACAATTAAAGATAAAATCAAAATCTGTTGAATCACCCCCAATTATTGAAATATGATCATCGATGTGTTTTTTTGATTAAAAACTCCTAGAACTAAATATTCGTGTAAGATGTATAATTATGAGAAAGAAAAAAAGAATTACTTAAGTCACATGTCAAATCCGATAAGCCCCAAAAATAGAAACTAATGGAACAATCAAAATAATTGAAAAGAAAGTTAACAAAAGAAACTAACAAAGATCCCATATGGAAAAATAATTAGAAACTAACAAAACTATCAAAATTACAAAAAGGAAGTTAACTAAATAGCCAGTTGATCCACAATTTGCCTGAACCAAGTAGCCATTAAAAGAATGGGGCTTAGTTAACTAATGGAGTGAAACTATACAACAACTGAAGACAAAATCAAAACCTATTAATTACACCCAATACTGAAAATACGATCTTCTATGTGTTTGTTGAATCATAGTATTTCTAGAAGTGAATATTAGCCTAAGACGTATAATTTATGAGAAAGAAAAAAAAGAATTGTTTAACTCACAAGTCAAATCTTAAATAAGCCCCATAAATATAAACTAGAAAAACTATGAAAATAACAAAATAGGAAGTTAACAAAAGAAACTAATAAAAATCCAATATAACCAAATAAATAGAAACTAACAAAACTATCAAAGTAACAAAAAAAAGGAAGTTGACCAAATGAGCAATTGATTCACTGACTTCCTTAACCAAGTAGCCATTAGAAAACTTGGGAAAGCTTTAGGTTAACTGATGAATTGAAACTGTACAATAATTAAAGATAAAATCAAAATCTGTTGAAACACGTCCAATTTCAGAAATACGATCTTCTTGGTGTTTGTTGATTCAAAGTATTCCTAGAACAAAATATTCGCCTAATACATATAATTTATAAGAAAGGAAAAAAGAATTACTTAAGTCATAAGTTAAATCATAAATAAGCCCCATAAATAAAAACTAACAAAACTATAAAAATGATAGAAAAGGAAATTAACAAAAGAAACAAATGAACATCCCATACGGGCAAATAAATTGAAACTAACAAAACTATCAAAATAACCGAAAAGGGAGATGACCAAATGGCTAGTTGATCTATAATCTTCCTTAACCAAGTAGCCATTACAAGAATGGGGAAAGCTTTAGGTTAACCGATGGAGCGAAACTATACAACAATTGAACACAAAATCAAAATTTGTTGAATTACGCCCAATTACTAAAATACGATCTCCTATGTGTTTGTTGAATAAAAAAATTCCTAAAACTGAATATTTACCTAAGATGTATAATTTATAAGAAACAAAAAAAAAAAAGGAATTTCTTAACTCACAAGTCAAACCATGAATAAGCCCTGTAAATAGAAACTAACAAAACTAAGAAAATAATAGAAAAGGAAATTAACAAAAAAACTAATAAAAATCCCATACAGTAAAAAAATAGAAACTAACAAAACTATGAAGGTAACAAAAAAGGAAGTTAACCGAATAGCCAGTTGATCCACAAACTTCCTTACCAAGTAGCAATGACAAAAACAGGGAAAGCTTTGGTTAACCGATGAAGTGAAGTTGTACAACAATTAAAGATAAAATCAAAATCTGTTGAATCACCTCCAATTATTGAAATACGATCATCGATGTGTTTTTTTATTAAATATACTCCTAGAACTAAGTATTCGCGTAAGATGTATAATTTATAAGAAAGAAAAAAAGAATTACTTAAGTCACAAGTCACATCCTAGATATGTCCCAAAAGTAGAAACTAACAGAACAACCAAAATAATTGAAAAAAAAGTTAACAAAAGAAACTAATAACGATCCCATATGGCAAAATAAATAGAAACTAACAAAACTATCAAAATTACAAAAAAGTAAGTCAACTAAATGGCCAGTTGATCCACAGTTTTCCTTAATTAAGTAGCCATTAAAATAGAGAAAGCTTTAGGTTAACTAATGGAGCGAAACTATATAACGATTGAAGACAAAATCAAAACCTATTGAATTACGCTTAATAACTGAAATACGATCTTCTATGTGTTTGTTGGATCAAAGTATTCCCAGAACTGAATATTCGCCCAAGATATATAATTTATAAGAAAGAAAAAAGGAATTGCTTAACTCACAAGCCAAATCCTAAATAAGTCCCATAAACGAAACTTACAAAACTATGAAAATAATAAAATAAGAAGTTAACAAAAAAATAAAAATAAAAATTCCATATGGCTAATTAGATGGAAACTAGCAAAACTATCAAAGTAACATAAAAGGAAGTTAACCAAATGGCTAGTTGATCTACAGATTTCCTTAACCAAGTAGCCATTAGAAAAAGTGGGAAAGCTTTAGGTTAATTGATTAAGCAAAATTGTACAACAATTAAAGATAAAATCAAAATTTGTTGAATCACGCCCAATTTTAAAATACGATCTTCTAGGTGTTTGTTAATTCAAAGTATTCCGAACTAAATATTCGCCTAAGACATTTAATTTTAAGAAAGAAAAAAAAAAATTACTTATGTCATAAGTTAAATCCTAAATAAGCCCCATAAATAGAAACTAACAAAACTATGAAAATAATAGAAAAGGAAATTAACAAAAGAAACAAATAAAAATTCTATACGGGCAAACCAATTGAAACTAACAAAACTATCAAAATAACCAAAAAGGGAAATGACCAAATGGCTAGTTAATCCAGAGTCTTCCTTAAGCAAGTAACCATTAAAAGAATGGAGAAATCTTTAGATTAACTGATGGATCGAAACTATACAACAATTGAAGACAAAATCAAAATCTATTGAATTATGCCCAATTATTGAAATACGATTTTCTATGTGTTTATTGATTCAAAATTCTTTGATAGTTGAATATTTGCTTGAGAGTATAATTTATAAGAAAGAAAAAAGAATTACTTAAGTCACAAGTCAAATCCTAAATAAGCCTCATGAATAAAAACTATCAGAACTATGAAAATAATAGAAAAGTAAGTTTACAAAAGAAACTAATAAATAACCCATATGGCCGAATAAATAAAAACTATAAAAACTATAAAAAAAAAAAAAGGAAGCTAACTAAATAGCCAATTGATCCAAAATTTTCCTTAACAAAATAACCATTAGAATATCAAGGAAAGCTTTAGGTTAACTGATGAAGCAAAACCATACAACAATTAAAGATAATATCAAAATTTGTTGAATCATGCCCAATTTTTGGAATATGATCTTCTTGGTGTTTGTTGATTTAAATTACTCCCAAAACTGAATGTTTGCCGAAGACATATAATTTATAATGAAAAAAAAAAAATTACTTATGTTAAAAGTCAAATTCTAAATAAGCACCATAAATAGAAACTATCAAAATAAAATAAAACAAAGTTAACAAAAGAAACTAATAAAAATCACATACATCCTAATAAGTAGAAACTAACAAAACTATTAAAATAACATAAAACATAAATAACCAAATTGCTAATTGTCATGCCCTAAAAGGGGCTTAGAAGAACCAACCTGTAGTAATCATATCAAGTATGCATTCAACATATGAAACCGTTTTGCAAGTAAGAGATTGCAAAACTCTATTAATAATATAGCTATATAAGTTTTAATTCATAAAAAATATTTTAATAATTAAGGAAATATGGATTCCTACAGTTTTCCAAAACCACGTATGCCCTACCAAACAGTAAAATAGAATAGATTATATACATTTTTTAATCTCAAACTATTACACCAAAGCTCTGATTCTTTTTTAAAGCCTATATCATACATTACACATTTGAAACTTTAACACTAAACATATAAACTACTTTCTAAACTAATCTTCATATCTCCAATAACTTTACACTTCCTTAGCTCATTCCCGACCTAAAATATACCTGCACAAAAACTATAGGGTATGATCTAATCCATAGCTTAGTGAATAGCATGGCCAAACCACACAATAAGTAAATGTCAAACAAGTGTTATTAACAAATATATGCAATTAGCACTCAATCATATAGTATGCACAGTTTGGATAACCCCACGTGCCAAATAAATAAAAACTATCAAAATAACAGAAAAGGAAGTTAACCAAATGGCTAATTGATCCACTATGCTCTTAACCAAGTAAGCATTAGAAGAATGAGGAAAGCTTTGCATTAACTATTGAGCGAAACTATAAAAAAATTAAATAAAATCAAAATTGAATCACACACAATTATGGAAATATAATCTTCTATATATGTTGCTTCAAATTATTCCCAAAGCCCAAAATTTGCCTAAGCATATAATTAGTAAGAAAGAAAAAAAAAAAAAAGAATTACTCAAGTGAAATGTAAAATCCTGAATAAGACCCATAAATAGAAAGTAGCAAAACTATCAAGATAATAAAAAAAATTAACAAAAAAAACAAACAAAATCCCAGACGGTCAAATAAAGAAAACTAACAAACTATCAAAATAACAGAAAAGGAAGTTAACCAAGTGGTCAGTTGATCCATAGTGCTCCTTAACCATGTAGCCATTAAAAGAATGGTGAATGCTTTGCATTAATTGATGGAGTGAAACTATAAAAAAATTTAAATAGAAAATCAAATCTGTTGAATCACACCCAATTATGGAAATATATGTGTTTGTTGTTTGAAAGTATTCCTTAGAGCTAAATATTTGCCTAAGTCGTATAATTTGTAAGAAAGAAAAAAGAATTACTTAAGTCGAAAGTCAAATCCTAAATAAGCCCCGTAAATAAAAAGTAACAAAACTATATAAATAATAAAGAAGGGAGTTAACAAAAGAAACTTATAAAAATGTAATTCTTTCCGTAACCCATAAATAAGATAATAAAATCACCAAAACACAAGTCAAACCAAACACACCACAACATTATTCCAAACCCATAAATTGGATATGAAAGTTCTTTCTAAAGAATAATATGGGTTAATTTTACTTGTGGCACCTGAACTTTTTCAATTTAATAGATATATACCTAAACAAAATTTCGTTACAAGAAAATACCTAAACTTTTAAATTTTTCACCCACGGTACCTTTGGATAGATCCATCCAGTTTTCCATCCAACAACTGACGTGGCAAGCAAAATAAATTGAAATATTGATTTTTCCACATTAGCATTTTTTTTTACTTTTTTATTATATTATTTTTTACTTTCCTCTCTCTCTCTTTCTCTCTCTTTGCTCTTTCCTACACTGTTGCTTCTTCTTCTTTCTCTTCTTGTTCTTCTTCAAACATTATTCGATTAAAAAAAAAAAAACCTAAAATACTAGACCTCATAGTCAAACTTCAATAAAAAAAAAAATTGATTAACACTTCACAAATCTAAAAATCCGGATATAACCTTGTTCTTTAAGCAAATTTCTTGATACAATAAAATCTCGTTTCGTTTCTATTAAGGAAAAAAAAAAAAAAAGAAAACATGCACCATGGAGACGTAATCATTAGCATCATATTTGTCCCTTACCCACTTCACGAAAACCTGACATGATCTTAAAGGGACAAAATGAAAAGACCAAATAAGCTATATCATAATATTTCTAAAAAATATCATATTAACAAGATTGTCGTCACATGGATCTAAACATAACTAGTAACTACACATAGGAAAATCAAGGACTTCTTCAAACAATTGTACCACGATTTTTCCATTTGCAGTCTCATATCATTGGTAAATCCATTCGGTTCAATTCATCTTAACTCATCACCACCTTATGGCGTTGAGGAGGTATTGAAGCAGTATTGTTGCTCTTATTGAACGTGTCTAATTTCCTCAACTCTCTCCATGCCCATGCCATCGGATTGACACTTTTTTCCAGTTCTGCCCTACCCAGCTTCGATCGACAAACCCAAAAAAACCCTCATAAATAAAAGAGTCAAGATGAGCAGGAAATGTTAGGCACAAAAAACCTAGAAAACCCTAGAAAATCGATTTGAAAATTTAATAAGATACACACAAAATCGAAGGACAAGAGCTTAAGGGGATGAAAGGGGACAAAGGGGACAACAAGGCAAACAAAACCCCTCAAAGATACATATGTTTCATGACTTGAGCAAAGAGATCAAGGGTTTTGACTTAGTGCCATCTAAAATTTTTTATTCAAAAAAGAAACAAAATTAGATAAAATAAAAATATAAATTTTAGGTATTAGGAGATATGTATTTGGAGATGGGTATTTAGAGATGGCGTGGAAGAAGAATAAGAATAAGAAGAGAAAGAAGAAGAGGAGGAGGAGGAAGTAACAATGCATAAGAAGAGAGAAGAGAGGGAAAGGAGAGAGGGAGAGGGAAAGGAAAAGTAAAAATACTAAAAAAAAAGTTGCCACCATGGACTTAAAAATATAATATTTTAATTGGATCGGTTTACCATGTTAGTTGTTGGATGGAAAATTGGACATAATCCATTTAGATAAACCATGGGTGAAAAATTTAAAATATTTAGATATTTTTTTATAATGAAATTTTGTTTAGGGATATATCTATAAAATCTAAAAAGTTCAAATATGAAAAATAAATAATGAAAAGGTAATTAACAAAAAAAAAAAAAAAAAACTAATAGGGTAATATCAAATCGCCAAAACACAAATCAAATCAAACATATGAAAGTTTTTCCAAAGAATATTATACATACATACACACATATATGTATACATATATATATATATATATATGTAAATGGCAGGATGAATTCTAATGAAAAAACAAGCCGAATAGGCGTACAGGCTGAACTGAACTCTAGAGCCTTCCTCCTAAAGCTAACAGCAAAAACCCTTCCTAAAACCCTAAGCTTTGAAATCTCACAAAGTCAGGAGATTCTAAGCTCTGGGGTCATCTTTCTCAATTGTGATAATTCTACCTTAACCATTGTTTGAGACTATACAATCTCAATCAATCCTATATAAATTTACAGTAACTCCATTAACGAGCATTGCACTTCCAGTTTAATAAAAGTTTCAATCCATTTGTTAAAAATTGAAGGGGAAAAAAATTAGAAAAGGAGGTCTTTTTAGAGACCATTTTGCAAAATGGTGTTTGGGCAAGTAGTAATAGGTCCACCTGGTTCAGGGAAGACTACTTACTGTAATGGAATGTCCCAATTTCTTCAACTTATTGGAAGGTATACTCTCTCTCTCTCTCTCTCACACACACACACACACACACACACACACACACAACACACGATTTTGTTTGTAGATATACACAAATTGGCTTCCTGGGTATTACTCAATTGATTCAAAGCAATAGGTATTTGCATAAATCTATGTTGGATTAGGTGTTGTATGGTCCGTTTCCCTGTCAATCACATGTGAATGCAGTTTAGATTAGATAATCATGGAATTCATCTATATATGATTGGAGGGGATAGGGAATTGGTGATGGCGCAGTTCTCTTTCATGGATTTTCTCATTGATTTTTTAATTTTATAGTGTATGGCAAGCTTGCGTTGGTTGTCAAATATCAAGATGGATATAAGTAGGGTATTCAAGATGGTTAGAATTGTTACTCCTTTTGGAGAATAGATTCGGCATGACTCGCTTTCTACTTGTACATTCTTCGGGTTTGTTTACTTTTGTTCTTTCAAATACATATTTGCAAAGTGAACTATTTGTTGGATCATCACATTGCTTTAATACTCCCAATATAATTTGGTAATGCACTTGATAGTCTGTTTGATGCGTTTTGGGCTTCCCGCATATGTTCCAAAATATTTATATTTGCCATAGGCACCATTTGTTGAATCGTCAAAGTTTGTGTTCCTGATAAATGCTTAGTGGAGTGTGAATGAAATGTTTTACATGCTGTTGCTTCTTCACTATAAATTTAATTTTTTCAAAGAGGCAGGAAGAAAGCTCATAGGTAATTGTTTGCTTTTTTTTTCTTGTAAATTCTTTTTTAATAATTTTTATTTCAGCTTGTTGGTTCTACAATGGCTTAGGTGATTTTACTGCAAAAAAAGTCTCTGGATAAAAACACAATTTTCTGTGATAATACGTTGGGTAAATCCCCAAAAGCAGCTCCTTATTGTATTTGGAGAGCTAGGAATTTTCCATGCTTGGGTCTTGGCACTCCTAATGTACCCTGTCTTGGTAGCTTATTGTGAACTGTCTTTGTACTTAATAGTTGACTGGCTGCTTACTATTATTGTAGCTATGAAAGTATAGCTTGTAAATAGTAGGCATTGCCCCCCATTCTGCACATTGTGGTTGTATTCCTTTTGGTTAAATAAAATTTGAACTAACCCCATCCCCACCCCCCCACCCCACCCCCACCAACCCACAAAAAAAAAAAAAAAAAAAAAAAAATCCCCCAAAAGTGAGCAACTACTGTAGCAATTTGGCTTGGTGTAGTTTCATGTTGATTTTCTTTTAGTATGTTTATCACATATTGAGGAAGTCTGTCATGTTTTGATGAACCAGCACTATGTACAGTATTCCATTTGATGTTCCTATTTACTAGATAAATCTCACTTCAATGATATATCTAAATGAAGAATTAACTACTGACTGCAGGAAAGTCGCAATCATCAATCTTGATCCTGCCAATGATATGTTACCGTATCCTTTTTATATGAGAATTGCATTTGTAATTTTTCAGTCACCATGGAAAAGTTATTGTGAACTTTCCTTGATCCTCTACATAGGTATGAGTGTGCTGCGAATATTGAGGAACTTATTAAATTAAGTGATGTGATGATGGAGCACTCTCTTGGTCCAAATGGAGGTAGTCTAGATTTCTTTCTTTATATTATTATATTATTTATCATTATTTTGTAGTGGAAAGTCCTGTCAAAAGAGCCTTTGTATGCAAATAGACTTCTCGGCAAGAAGCTTTGTATGTCTACACTGTTTACAAATAACAACATGAAATACGGAGTATAAGATTTCTGTACCTTCCTACAATGGCTATATTGCATATTTGCATTGTAAATTTATTTATTTTATAAGTCACATGTCATGGAATTGTTTTAGACTGTAGGGAAGCCATCTATCAGGTTGGTTCTTTTGCTTTATATTATTCCCCCACTATTCATTTGTGCAATGCATTTGGGCAGGTCTTGTTTACTGTATGGACTACCTAGAGAAAAATATTGATTGGCTGGAAGCCAAGTTGAAACCTCTTCTAAAAGGTTTGAACTACGTAATTGACTTTAAGTTATGCAACAAACATAAACATTGCATATTCATTTTGGGTGCTTTTCTGTTCCTTGCATTTTGTGATTGTTCTTTGGAGACCATTATTATTTAGAACAGCATAAAGCTTCATTCCTGTCATCTTCTCATGGGCTTTGCTTTAATAAGAGGCCTTGTAGTCATTTATACACCAAAAAAAAAAAAAAAAAAAAAACCTTGTGGTGCTTTTAATGTGGGCTCTTCCTTTTGCCATATATGAGCAATGCCTAAAGTTTCCATAACGTCAAAAATTAAGATTATTCATTTGAATTTAAGTTCTTAAGTTCAGATGGTGGTGACAAGTTCATGTTGGGTAGTGAAGATGATCTCGAGGCATATCTAGTAAAAGGGCCTCATTATGAAAATGTGAAGGTTGATTATAATTGAGTTTGTTTTCATTTGTAATTTATTTATTTATTTAATTTGTTATAGATAATATTGTATTTATTAGTGTTATATTTACTATGTGATGTAATTAATAGAGGAGTAGTGAGGTATACCAATGGTCACAAAAACTTTGTATATATATATATCTTTATGTATGTACAAACAAAAGATAGATATAGAAACATTTTACTATTTCCTTCTTATAACATGGTATCAGAGCCAAACTTTCTTTTTTGAAATTATTTTTTTTTGTTGCCCCTGTGAACAACAGACCTTTTTTTTTCGTTGTCCTTGTGAGCAACAGACCTTTCTTCTTTCTTTTTGTTGCCCCTATGTGCAACAGACCCTTCTGGTATCTATCCATTTTCGTGCATCTCCTTTGCTTGCACTTCTTCTTTTTCTCTTCTTTTGTTGTTGATTTTAGAGAGAGAAAGAGAGATATAAAGGGAGAGAGAAAGAGAGATTGGTCATAATAACTCTCCCGCCTACCGTGGAAGCAAGCTCACAGGCCAATCTTTCACCCCACAAATTTCGACAAGTTTCTGACGCGCGTGTGTCACACGTGCCACTTCAGCTTTTGGTGTCCTCCTCCTTTTGTAGGCGCGTAGCAGAGCGTGATGGTCTTTTAAGCCACTTGAGAGCTTCCCCACTCATCTAGTAAGGATATTCTTGCATTTCCTCAGTTCCTTTCATCATCTCGATCATCTTGGGAAACGTGCTTGTGAATTTCATTACCTCTAAACCTGGTTTTAGATATTTCGTTACTTTTGTGGATAATTACTCTCGCATGATATGGCTTTATCTTATGAGAGATCGTTCTGAGGTATTTTCTCATTTTATGACCTTTTGTGCCAAGATCAAAACACACTTTAATACCTCTATCTAAATATTAAGAAGTGATAATTCCAAAGAGTACTTTTCTTACTCATTTCTGACTTACATGATACAAAATAACATTCTTCACCAATCTTGATGTGCTGATACACTATCTCAAAATGGAGCGGTTGAAAGAAAAAATTGACACCTTCTTGAGACAGCGAGAGCCCTCCTATTTCAGATGAATGTTACTAAACAATTTTGGGCTAATGTAGTTTCCATTGCATGTTTCCTAATCAACCGTCTATCCTCATTTGTTTTTCAAGGAGAGATTCTGCATAAAGTTTTGTTTCCTATTGAACCTAGAATATTTGGCACTACTTGCTTTGTTCATGATGTTCGTCCTCAAGTAACCAAATTGGATCCTAAGTCTCTTAAATGTGTCTTTTTGGGTTGTTCTCGAGTTCAAAAGGGATATCAATGTTACTGTCCTTATCTTGACAAGTATCTTATGTTAGTAGATATTACATTTGTAGAAAACACTCCATTTTTTCCATCAACTGAAAAATCAACATAAGATGAGAATGATGATATGTTAGTTTATCAAATTACATATCAATCTCCATGTACACAGATAGCTTTATCAACACCACCACCAGTTCCACCAAGGCCTCTTATCCGATTTGTGTATTCCAGACAACGAGACCTACCTACTTCATATCCTGAACCATCCTCTTCTTTTATATATCCCACTCCAACTGACCTTGATCTTCCAATTGCACTTTGAAAAGTAAACGTCAATATACCTATCCTATTTCTTCTTGTGTTTCATATGATCACTTGTTGTCATCATCATCTTCATTTATAGCGTCACTTGATACTGCGGCACTTCCTAAGATACTTCATGGTGTTCTTTTTCATCCTGGCTGGCATGATGCTATGATTGAAGAAATGCATGCCTTAGACACTAATGGAACATGGGATTTAGTGGACTTACCAGTAGGAAAGAAGGCAATTGGTTGTAAGTGGGTTTTTACTGTTAAGGTTAATCTGGATGGATCAGTTGCACGGTTAAAAGCCCGTCTTGTAGTTAAAGGTTATGCTCAGACTTATGGGGTAGATTACTTAGACACATTTTTTCTTGTGGCTAAGTTGACTGCTGTATGATTGTCAATATCTTTAGCAACTACTCATCATTGGCCTTTATATCAGTTGGATATCAAGAATGCATTCTTACATGGTGATTTGCGGGAAAAGTATATATGGAGCAACCTCTTGGGTTTGTTGCTCAGGGGTTGGGTAAAGTTTGTCGTCTTTGAAAGTCGTTATATGGTTTGAAACAGAGTCCTAGGGCCTGGTTTGGAAAATTTAGTCAGGCAGTTAAAACTTTTGGCTTATAAAAGAGCAAGTCAGATTACTCTGTATTCTTTAGATGCACCAACTCTAGTATGATTCTTCTTGTTGTCTATGTTGATGATATCATTATTATAGGAAGTGACAGTGCAGGTATATTGTCTCTCAAATCATTTCTGCAAACCTAGTTTCAAACAAAGGATTTAGGAATGCTGAAATATTTCTTGGGTATTGAGTTAACAAGGAGCAAGAAGGGCATTTTTCTGTCTTAAAGAAAGTATGTGCTTGACTTATTAACAGGGACAGGAAAACCGGGAGCTAAGTCATGCAGTACTCCTATGCTTCTCAATGTGCAACTTACAAAAGAGGGTGAATTATTCAAAGATCCGGAGTGATATAGGCGTTTGGTTGGAAAGTTGAATTACCTCACTGTGACCCATCCTAATATTGCGTATCTGATTAGTATTGTAAGTCAGTTTATGTCCTCTCGTATAATACATCATTGGTCAGTTTTAAAACAAATTTTGTGCTATCTAGAGAGTGTTCCAGGACTTGGAATAGTGTATGGAGATAATGGGCATAATCGTATTGAGTGTTTCTGAGATGCTGATTGGGTAGGATCCAAAATAGATAAAAGGTCCACTACTAGATATTTGTGTTTGTTGGAGGTAATCTAATATCTTAGAGAAGCAAGAAACAGAACACAGTATCTCGCTGAAGTGCAGAAGCAGAATATAGGGCTATGGCACAATCAGTATGTGAAATAGTATGGATTCATTAGCTTTTTAATTAACTTGGCATTGAGGTACCTATGCCTGTTCAGTTACGGTGTGATAATCAAGCTGCTCTTCATATTGCATCTAACCCCATGTTCCATAAGCGAGTTAAGCATATTGAAATTGATTGTCATTTCATCCGTGAAAAGATACAATAGAAATTGATCTCCACATATGTCAAGACTGGAGCACAGTTGGCAGATATTTTTACTAAAATATTGAATGGGGCTAGAATCAATGATATTTGTAACAAGTTGGGCATGATTAATATCTATGCTCCACAGGATATGTCAAGACTGGAGCACAGTTGACAGATATTTTTACTAAAGCATTGAATGGGGCTAGAATCAATGATATTTGTAATAAGTTGGGCATGATTAATATCTATGCTCCAAACTTAAGAGGAAGTGTTATAGATAATATTGTATTTATTAGTGTTATATTTACTATGTAATGTAATTAATAGAGGAGTAGGTGAGATATACCAATAGTCACGAGAACTTTGTATATATATCTCTATGTATATACAAACAAAAGATAGATATAGAAAATTCTTGTGACTATTGGTATACCTCATCTATTGCTTTGGAACTACTTATGGGTGCTATTGGGCCTTCTCAATCTCAAAAGTTAGCTTATAAGGTGAGGTTTTCCCTCACACTTATAAAATAGCACGTAGCCCTTCCACAACCGATGTGGGATATCCCTAATATCTCTATCACACATCAGATCATGGGATTAACCGTCTATGTCCGGCTCAACCCGGAGATGTTGCAAACCTGGGCTCTGATACTCCTGTTGGGTGCTATTGGGCCTTCTCAATCCCAAAAGCTAGCTCATGAGATGAGACTTTCCCTCACATTTATAAACTAGCACTCAGCCCCTTATACAACCGATGTGGGATATCCCTACCATTATTTATTTTTTAGCCAGCTTGTTATTGTTTGAGATTGAATATCTATGACAACTTGTGCTACTTCCCATGTTAACGATTCTGCAGTATATGAGCATAAGTATTCTAAATCTTTCATGCATTAGTTATATGCCATACAATCAAATTTTCTGCATAGTCCATGTCATGATCACAGATCTTCTTTCAACTTCCAAATTGCCTCTTCTATTTAGATAACCTTGGTCAATGTCTGCTCAATGTACCAGGGATTAGATAATGCTTGCTTACATGACTTGATCAAACTTCGTTATATATGGTGGCTATCACTTTCTTCTTATGTAAGCATAGGATATTGCATTATTTAGGAGGAGATTGAGTGAGTATTGTTTTTTGATGCTTAAAAAGTGCACAAGACAGTTACCCTTAAAAAAAAAAAAAATGGTCTTGCTACTGATGTGTGAATCATATCCTCATTGTTCCACAAAAAGAGTTCTTTGTTTGATAGTTTTTTTAATTTTAATTTTTATATATTTATTAATCTATTTGTTTGTACTTGTGAATCTTTGGTATTTGTATTGTGGTGAAAACTTGTGTCAGAAAATCTTCAACAATACATTTATAGCTAAAATAAGAAGCGTTTTATGATTTAAAATTTGAATATCTCATTTTCTTGATTGATAGGGTTATTTTATTTGTTGATTCCAGATCTCCAATCAAAATATTCTGACATTCAGTTCTGTTGTTCTGAGCTATTTCTGCTCTCAACAGCACTGAGCAAACTCATAATTTGTAACAAAGTATTATCAAACAATCAAATTTCTTTCTAGATAGACTCTCAAGAAAATAGTACTCCAGTGAGAACAATTTCTTTCCCCCTAAATGGGAAAGCAATTTCTCAAGAAAACATTCAGACTCAGATATCTAAAAAAACAAGCTTTTAGACCCTATCATGCTATTTTTTGCCCTCTGATTTAAAAAAAAAAAAAAGACTCGAAATTATTTACCTTTTTTTTTGGGGGGTTGTGTGTGTTGGGGAGGTGAGGGTTGAGCATAGATTTGTATTTGCAGTCTGCTCTTCTTTTTATTTTCATTTACGTACGTTGTATTTCATTGATAGGAGTAGAATTAATATTTTGCTTTTATTATCATGAAATAACGATTCTCTTGTTTGGTTTGTAAAAAGTTCAACCATATAGAATGTTTGCTACATGTAATATAGAATAAATAAAGAATCCTTATTCCTTTCTTTTATTAGAGGAATTACTGTCTCTTATAAAAAAACATTTTTTTCCTCTCAAAAATACTACTAATCATAAAATAAAGAAATTGTTATTTATTTCCAGTTTTATTCAATTCTAGTAAACCAAATGTAACGATAATGGTACTTCATATAAACAATATGGATATGCCATGCAATATGTTCGTTGTTGGGATGAACATATTTTATTTGGGAAATTGTACTGAAGCATGGTTCCACTCTGTGATGATTGATCCTCTGCATGTCCGTATTGCTCTATTTGCGCTGTTTGATTCTTTGCATCTTAGTTTGCAATTACCTAATACTGTAGTGCTTTTGCAGATCATTATCTTCTCTTTGATTTTCCTGGTCAGGTGGAGTTATTTTTCCTTCATTCCAATGCGAAAAGAGTGATAGAGAAACTTATAAAGAAGTTAAACCTTCGTGTATGACTTCCTGCTATTTATTTCACTAAGTCGTTCTTTAAATGTCATTTTTTCAGCAGCTGATCCTCCTTTTATTGCCAATTGAACACGTTCCTGTATTTTGCAGTTGACTGCCGTGCATTTAGTAGATGCCCATCTCTGCAGTGATCCTGGAAAATATATCAGCGCATTGCTTCTCTCACTGACGACAATGCTCCATTTGGAACTTCCTCATATAAATGTGTTATCCAAGATTGACCTAATTGAGAGCTATGGAAAGCTAGGTTTGCAGCCACTGTTTTCGAATGCAAAAGGAGCCTTTTCTTTTCTTTTTGGGGCAGAGGTGGGGTTGTAGTTGTGAGGAAGATTCATTCAGATTAAGTCTGATGTATATTATTTTCATTTCATGCAGCCTTCAACCTTGATTTCTACACAGACGTACAAGATTTATCCTATTTGCAATACCATCTTGATCGAGACCCTCGCTCTGCAAAATACAGGTGATATGCGTTACATTATTGTCAATCCTTGACCCCTTCCTCAATCACATTCTTTTCATAACACAAATTTTTGCTGCTTCAGTCATCTAGAGTTTGAGTTTCATGTTTTAGTATATGTAGTTCATGTTCTTATAGTATTTTGTTTTTCAAGATTTATGTGGTCACTGTGGAAGCATGAAGTCAGTTGATCTGTGTTCAGGCTTTGCTAAACACATTACTTGACCTAAGTAATTATTGTTCAACTTATCTTATTTTATGGAAAGCCTTGAATTTCTATGGTCATAAATATGTCCTTCATGTTCTTATAGTATTTTGTTTTTCAAGATTTATGTGGCCACTGTGGAAGCATGAAATGAGTTGATCTATGTTCATGCTTTGCTAAACACATTACTTGACGTAAGGATTTATTGTTCAACTTATCTTATATTATGGAAAGCCTTGAATTTCTATGGCGACGAACTTATAACATTTGATCAACTGTTGAAGACTTTACTTGAGAGTATGCCAAACACCCATGAACCTTAGGGTGCATTTGTTGAATATAGTACCTCCAGATTTAGGGAAAGAATTAAGTTTTCAAGTAAAGGAAAAATACATTGGAAAAATGATTTTGTTTTGCAACTGTGATAAGCTTCCATTGTACCTCTCGCCATCTCAACCACCACTCACCCCCAAATAACACCATCCTTTGGCCAAGTGCTGTATTATCTAAATTTCTTATCATCAGAAGCATTACAACGTATGCTAAATTGAAAGAAATGGAATATCATTTTCATGAAACAAAAACACAACATTTATATTTGTTCCTGTTTAAAAAAAAAAAAAAAAAATTAATGATCGATACTTATATTTTTGCTAATATAGACTGCATTTTTAGATTGTCCATGCATCATTATATGCATGCTTGTGTTTTAATTGTTTTTGCACTTAGTTCTAAATGCCTTTATAATCGTCATAGGAAGCTCACAAAAGAGCTGTGTGAGGTGATTGAAGATTTCAGTCTTGTTAACTTTTCAACCTTGGATATTCAGGCATGGTCATATCCCTTATCTATTTTGTATAAATTCATAACTTCATCAGTGTTAATATGCTAAACTGCTATTTGTACTCTTTTTTTAGGATAAAGAGAGTGTTGGAAATCTTGTGAAGTTGATAGACAAGAGCAATGGATACATATTTGCTGGCATTGAACCCACTGCTCTTGAATTTAGCAAGATAGCAGTTGGTCCTCAGGACTGGGACTACTACAGATATCCTTTCTTTGTTCTAGTTCTACCCTTTTTGCTTCTCTCTAATGTATCTGCTGGCATTTTTGAGTGTGTGGGGAAAATCCCCAACTGATGGCTTATTGGCTAATGGCTGAGGTTCAATTACTCTCATAGAAGCCGTTGAGGGTACTCCACGAGTCTCATAAATAGGATGCTTGTGTGCTTGAATCCGGGTAAATTATAGTTGTGCCACCTGGCCCCCTTTAACCCCCGTCACCTCAAACATAAGTTTCTAGAATAATCAATCTGTTATCTGAACGGTAGAGTGGCTGTCAATTTTCAATAATTTACTGAGCCTGATAGTGTAAAACCTCTTGGTTTGTCATTTAACATATGGTAGTCCATGACTTCAATGGGTTTCTTAGTGTTCTTTCCTGTTGAGAAAAACAGGGTTGGAGCTGCATGGTGGTATTCCAATTCCTAGTGAGAGCTGTTTCAATAATGCAGGATAAATGAAATAAGATACTAATATTGGAAGATTTTTTCATTTGGTATGGTTTACCTCAAGATATTTTCATGAAAAAGCGAAAATGACATGCGTGGTGTAGAATTTATTTGTGGTGCTGTTGTTTTAGTTACAGATAGACAGATAATTTTTTTTTTTTTTTTCCCGGTGAACACAGATTAACAGATTTGCAGGTAATGAATCTTCCTTGACAAAGCAGTTTACAGTTGCATCAGTGCAAGAGAAGTACTTGAAAGATGACGAGAACTTCGATGATAATGACTGAGCAAATTCCTGTGTTGAAGGTTGGAATGCCCTGATGGGTCTTGTCGCAGCCCCATGAACATTGCTGCATGCAATCTACCATGTTAATTTATTGAGTCTTCGGCCAAAAAATGTTAATGCATTGATTCAATCCAGTGTTTGCATAATGCTTGATGTCAAATTATATTGATACATGGTAGGAACTCCGAATGTTTTCTGGGTCCACCCCATTGTAGCATTTTGGAAGCACACAGAAGGAAGCAACATACTCTACAAAGGAGCTTCCCTTTAGTGGGTTGTAAAAAGGAGTTGAATAACTCTTCATCTTCCATGTTTGCAAAGTAGTTTATTTGTATATTAGCAGATTTATTTGGTATCTTTTATTTTGTTGTTGTTGTTGTGAAATCATAAAAAATATGTCCACATATATTGATAGACAAAAGGATAGGGCATTAGATGAGCGCTAGCAGGATGGGTTTAGGTACTTCTATAGGTAAGGTTGTAATTCACTCTCTCTTAATTCTTCCATTTCATTTGGGCAGGCTTTCTCCTATTGAATGAAACAACCAGCTTTTCTGATCCCCAAGAGATCCTGAATGAATGAGATCTAATCCTAGACAGATCCAAATCGGGACTCCTTTTCGGGATTTGGAAGAAGAGTGTTTTGAGTGAGATATGTCAACAATGACAAATCCTCTGCCTCTGCCTATAAGTTAGCAAATATCATTCGGGTATGGACTGAGTTATATTTACTTTGAACCCAACACTGTCTATATTTTGTCAACAGTGTGTGTTTATTACTATGTAGTTTTTAAGTAATCACATGGCGTCCGATAAAATCCCAAAATTACGGCACATGCACAGTTTCAATTTGGTCGAGCACTATCTTCTTCAAATCTATCATTTCTATTTCCAGCCTTATCTTTGGATACAGTGTAATCTTGCATTATGAGAAGGATTTGACCTTTTATTTTATTTTATTGTTGTCTCTTTTCCCTCTTTTGGGCAAATGTCCTTGGATGGTTGGATTTCGGATCATCATAAAGTAAATTTTTTAGGTGGAAAATACAGATAATTATTTTAAACTTTGATGTGGATATGTTTCCTAAATATTTTTTAATATTACTGCCAATTCTTTAAACTTTGACCGTAGGGCAAAATTGCTCTTGTAAATTTATCAAAGCGAATTTTAGTACTATGTAAAATTTGATTTTGGTATTCTCGTCTTTCATGTTGCTAATTTAGTGGAATTTAGGGGGTTATTTTTAATATTTAAAAATTGACAGGTATATTGATTTTGAAGCACCGTTCACGTTCCGGCACGTATCTGACACTTTGTGAGCCTGGTTTATGTTGTTGATTGCACAAGAGGCCCGTCGTCTTGAAGGTGTCAATTTGTCTCACTTTCATGATCACATTATACAAATCCTTGTCTTCTAGAAATAGAAGGAGCCGGCAAAGTCAATAGGTCTGGCTATATATCACCAAAGTGCGTCCAAGATCCATGTTTGTTTGAAGAAAAAGTCACCTTCGTGTCCCAGTAGACACGTTCGGGGACCACATCACATAACTACTCATGAAGATTATTATTAGAAAATTGGTTACCAAAGGAAACTATTTGAAACGTAATTTTATTTTCCTTTTTAATATTTGGTTTGTCAAATCAAATTCAAAATTTATGATTGATTCAATGGGAAATTTGAACCAAACAAAAAAAAAAAAAGGAAAATAAATAACCATTACCTTTTTTAGAAAAAAAAGATGTGTAATTTCTTTCTTCTAAAAGTTAGGAAAACAAAAAGAGAGCAATATATTAAAAGGAAAAGCATACTTTAGATGCCAATGTGGATTAAGGAAAAAAATAATAATATTTTTAAAAAAAATTACATAAATCACGCTAAACTAAAAATAATCATAGATATAGATAAGTTGGCTTCATTTTTTGAAGAGACAATGTTAGTGTAGATGTTTGTTTATCTACATTATCCTTGTCTTTTGAAGAGATAAGGTTAGCTACTTACAAGGTCAGTAGCTTACAACCTTACTTTCTTAAAAAACAAGGTCAACTTGTCTATTTTTTGGATTATTTTTTCGCCTAACAAGATTTATGTAATTTTTTTAAATGCTATTTTTTTTCCCTTATTCCACCAATGTTTACCTACTATTTTATTTGGATTTTTTAATTTTATTATATAAATAAATATATTCAATACTATTATATAAATTTATGATTACAAACCAATTTAAAGCAGACACATGTCAGTGAGTTTCAATGCATTCAAAAACTTAAACAGATTGGATTAAAATACTACTTTTATAAGAATTTTGAAAACATTTAGGATTTAAATTGAAGAAATGAAAAAGATTGAGAATTCAAATTATAACATGGGCAAACATTAAGGACTCAAAGTTTTTTTTCCCCCTTATATTAATATAAAAGGTTTTTCTTGTCATATTATACAAATTAAATGACAAAACATATTTTATAGCCTCCTCCACTTTTAAATGTAAGGGTAAACAAATAATCTATTTGTTTGTATTTACTTTATATACATATTCCAACTAGCAGTTCTGAATTAAGTTGAAAATTTTTCACTCACCTCTTGTCAAATTTTGCTTCACCAAGTATAGATCTTAATGGAATGAGTCACATTTTTATTTCTTTCTTTTAATACAAAAAATTTATAAATTATCCTCCTAAACTTTTATTTATGTGCGGATTCACCTCTTAAACTTTTAAAATGAGTTTTTTGACTCTTTAAATTTTAAAAAATTGACATAGATAAAGATACTTAACATTTTCCATTAAAATCAAACATGAGGAATTGCAAAATATTCCCTCAAACTTTCATTTATGTGCAAATTCATCCTTCAACTTTTATCTATGTGTAGACTTACACCATCCATCTACTTCCCCCGGCCCCCGACCCTCCCCAAAACCACAAAAAAAAAAAAATGTTAGCTGTCCTTAACTGTGTTTTTTTTTCCCTGAAATTTCAAGGGATCAAAATGCTCACTTTAAAGTTCAAAAAGTAAATCCTCACCTTGGTAAAAGTTCACCGAAGTAATATGCAAATTCCCCCTGAAATTACATAAGTGTACATCATGCAGACAAAAAAAAATAAATAAATAAACCCATGCAATATAGTAATATACACAAAATAATCTTGCAAGGGTATCATATGTACAAATTGTGATACACAAAGGTATTGCATTTTGAACATGTGATACATATTGATATTGCATTTTGAATGCATGATATACATTTGTATTGTATTTTGAATATGTGATATACATATTATAATTTATAACATGCAACACTCTTATGCTCATAAACACCGTATCTTTAAAATGTGATGTTATGATTGTGTTTGTGTAATTAATTTGTCTAATCGATATTTGCGCATTTTGTTGGGTGAATCGACAAACAAGAAACTTTTTCCATCTTAATGACTTTATTTTTTTCCTTTTGTACTTAAGTTTCCTTGCCACATAAATAAATACATCGATTAAGATGGATGGATTTTTTCTTCTCCTCATCACTTAAAATTTAGTATATAATTAGTAATTTTACAATAAGCATTGCCTATTCTTCAATTATTTTTCATTTTTAGAAACATAATTATTTCTTATAATTATTCATAGATCAATCCATGGAAAATCAAGTCCAACTGGATTTCTATGGTTTCTTTAAATCAAACTATAGATTATGATCAGGTGGTTTTTTTTTTTTTTTTTCCAGCTGCAGTATTTGGTTTATTTTTAAGGGATGAACTAAATCGAATTAAATTAAACCATCTTCACCTCTATAACTATGAAGCTACATCATGTTTAATAGCAGTTCTTTAATAAATTTCCAAGTACAATAATTAAGAGATTTTAAAAAGAAAGGTTTTATCTTTACAAACTAATAATATGGGATGGAACACATGTCTAAGTTTCTTGTGAAAAAAAAAATTACACAAAACCAAATTATATATAAAAAAAAATACCAAAATAGTGTCTTTATATTTCATGTTGGAGAAGAGATACAAAATTCTATATATGTATTATATGTTGAAGGCGAGATACAACGACCTACCATGTAAAACTTTTAAAAATTTATGTATCGCATCATATTGGTTGTGCTATACAGGTTTGTAGCTGTATCTTACACCTAACAAGTGATACATGTATAATTATATGCGTATTTCTCGTTGAACACGTAATACTAGTCCAAAATGTATCGCACTCCCAATGTGCAATACACATGTAATATAAAAAAAATTGTATCACATACAGCGACACTATTTTTATAATTTTTCTTTACACAATTTGATGTTGTGTAATTTTTTTAAAGTACGGTATACATGTAATATTCTCTATTAATATGTGTGTATATATACACATATATGCCTTACTTTAATGGATGAGCGGATCTAGTTGCTATAATTACACATGCAACATGATCATCAAGCTTCGTATGGTCTTAAATTAGTGATATGGAAACACAAAGTGATGATGACTTTAAATACAAGGAACGGAGGAGGGTTGAATGCTTTTGGAGAACATAATGCACATGTTATAGGTGAATGAATATAGAGTATTGGTCTAACTATTTTTAAGAAAAAGTAGTTTGTTTTTTGTTCTATGCTTGAATTTTTAAAACAATAGTCCAACAACACAATGCCATTTCTTTGATATTTTTTATCCTCTTAATTATTTGACTATCAATGATGTCTATTGGGTTGTTTTAATGATTAAAGGTCGAGATAAGTCTTCCTTTTGATTGAGCTCTCCATGAGATTCTCTTAAATCCATACCTATTGGAAAGTTTTATTAATAAGTACATGTGCCTACTTGTAAAAGGTTAAGATTGGACTAATTGGTCAATTGATGCCGACTTCAAACCATCATACTAACGACTAATTCACTTCGCCATATAAGATAAAGAGAGAATTAAATTCTAATTTAATATGAATGAAATATAGTTATAATGACTATTACAATATTCACTTTATATAAAAATAAAACAAGTAATTATTGGAGTAAAAGTAAAATATATGTAATGTCTCTTGTGTTTATTACAAATGAATGATAATTTTATAGGTGATATTTTCAAGATAGGGTATTTATAATAAAAATTGAAAATAAACCATTGAATTGTAATTCATATACGTGCAGAATAAATTACTATTTATTATTTTGTATAATAGTAATTTGATATGAATTGTTATTCATCTTGACTAAACATTATAATTAAAATTTCACGTAAAACAATAAATGAATCAATAGCTATGCTTTTAAGTGAACAGGTCGTAAATCTTCTGAAAGCATCTAATCTCTATAGAGCCTGTTGAACTCACGATAATAGTTTATTTTTGGAAAGAGATAAACATTGCAATCTATTGATTGACAAACGAATATTAGAAAGTAATCTTCTATCAACCTGTTGATTCCATAGAGTACCAGGAGAGATAGGAAAGACAAAACAATATTTTATTTAATAACAAATCATGTCTCAATATTTATAAGTCTAGTTTATTTATAGGATTGAAATGGAATCTAATTAAATGACTTGATATAAATAGAATAAATCCTATTAAAAAAGATTATGCTTCTATTAAATTAACATTAATCTTATTAAATCTAGAAAAAAAATCATAATCTTCCTAAAATAATGATATGTTCTTCATGTTCTGCATCATCCACCCATGTGGATATAATTTGCCCTCAAATTTTCAACATTAGCTTGCCCTTATAGTGTGATGATATCCCAAGACGAACATCGGCTCTGATACTAACTAATGCAACAGAAGAAAAGATAGTTAAGTTTCATGATCCAGATACGTATATACTTTGTTTGTTGCTTGTGTTTATTTAGGATAGAAACTTAACTTGACTAATTTAACCATCTAGCTTATTTAGATGAAGAGTATCTATGCTATTATCGCAGCAACCTGATGATCCATGTGTGGCGTTGTTCAAGAGTGAAGTTGCATATAGCAATGATTTGGGTAGATCTAGGATGTATTGGCATCATGGTTACTTGGGAATACCCAATAACCAATATATATATATATATATATATTTATGCATGATCTAGGATACTGAATTATCCCTTTATTAAGTGTTGAGTTAAAGGATAAAGATAATTAAATGGTTGTTTCATTCATATGATTATGATGCATGTGAGTTTGTCATTGTTTATTCAAGCGCATGTGCTTATTGGTATATCATGATAGACTTTAGCTCACCCTTTATCTTTTTCAGGTACAGATGGAACCCCTATGGCTTTTGACTTATCTAGATATAGCATTATCGAAAACTATGGGGTAGATGGTAGTAACAAGGATTACCTAGCAAATATTTAGACATGATTTGTTTGATTGCAAAAGATAAAGACTCCTATCATGTTATGTGGTTGTTATTCTTTTATTAAGCTAGAGTGTTAAGGAGTGGACCCACCTATTAGTTTATATATGTGTGTGTACATTTAGATGGACTCTATGAATCATCCTTTGCTATCTATTTGGAGGAAGTATGAAATTCTATAATAGTCGTAATGAAGTGCTTATATTGTGACTATGGATTTGAAGTATTAATATATGTGTGTTGGGAGTGTAAATGATATGTATTGTGGTTATTAGTAGGTTTTGAGCCGTTGCATGTTTAAGTGTTATATGGGCACATGGCGGGTTATAAGTACCCTTGAATTTAGGGCGTTACACTCTCATACTAGGTTAGTGCTCAGCCCTTCTCAACTTAATGTCCTTGTCATGTATCCAATGGTTAGGGGAGAGGTATGGGAAAATATTGAGTGGGCAATATATGCTACGTGAGTGTATACGTAGTGTGTAACTAACAATTATATACTAACACATAGATAATATAATAGGTAATTTTCAAAATAATCACTACCCACATACCTACGTGTTAGAAGACCATTGTTAGTTACACAACCACATATATATTACATGTATTGAATCTCTTCCTAGGATTGGGGTGGCATTTACTAATTTACCAATCAAGCAAGGGAATAGAAGTACTCTGAAAATATTTTTTCTCTGTTGTCATGTGCTTCTTTTCACTTTTATAGAAACCATGAGCTTCCTTCTTCTTATGTTTGTCATCATTATTATATGCAGATGATCATGAATGGGGATGGGCTTAAAGGGCCTAGCTCCACAGGCAAAAGAAAATTAGTCATTGATTTTCATTTAAAGTGTCTAATTATATATATATATATATATATTATTTTAGAAAGTAAATTTAAGGATAAAGATCAAATTTGGTAACTGAATTTTACATAAATATTCAATTTGATACGTAAACTTTGAAGTGGTCAATGTAATATGTAATCAAACTTTTTGTATTTATTTTTATTATCTTATTAATATTAATTACTCTATTTGTTGACTTGTAAAATGTATCATATCATTAAATTTTTACTACTTCTATTGACACAATTCGATACTGATAAGTTGTTTTTTACATATCAAGAAATGAAAGCAAACAATATAAGTGATGTAGTGAAAATATTGATGAAAGGTTTGATTGAGTATTAAATTGATTATTTTAAAGTTTAAGTATTAAATTGAATATTTTGCAATATTTATATACAAAATTTGATATTTTTCCTAAATTTTAATATGTAGTTGAATATGGTTTAGTGGATCAATTATTTATATCAAGAGATCACGAGTTCAAATCCCATAATTGTCAATTTACTTATCAATATCGGATTTATTGCTTGCCTATTTTAATTTCTTTTTTATTTTTTCAATTATTTGCTTAATTCTCAATAATTGACTTTTCTCCATTTTTGCTTTTACCTACCAACACCCTTCCACACCCCCTCCTCCCTACAAAACAAAAAATAAAACAAAAAAGGTTAATATATAAAATAAATTTTCATTAAACATTATTTACTTATTAGTAGTTATATAAATTAGACATGTATATAACATTTCAATACTATAAGTTTTTCAATCTTATTGTATAAAGTATGAGTAAATATTAACAGTCATACTTGATGTACTAATATATATACGTTGATGGACTTCGGAGGCAATGCATAGTTGCACACTTTGCTATCTAGTAGTAGTATACCATAACTAGAAATCACATTTTCAACAATACAAATTTTTTAATAATCTTTTTGCAAAAAGTATTAATAAATAGGATAAAAATGTCCCATTTGGTACTGCGAACTTTACATATTTATGCTATTAATTATTTGAAGTTTAAAAGTATCAAATTATCTATGAGCTTTTCGAGTTCAATTATAGTACTTAAATGAGATAGTTAATCACAAAAAAAAGGTAACTAATTGCAAAATTTAACAAAGCTCAAGTAGTTTGTTGCAAAATGGACAATGTTTAAGTAAAATTAACACTTTTAAACTTTAAATAGTTAATCACATAAATCGACAAAGCTCAAGAGCTAAATGTAACTTTTGCCTTAGTAAATAATGATAATGATTCGAGTTAATTTATTAATATTTTCCTATAAATAATATTGTAAAGATGATTGTGGATTAATTACACAAATTTCTATAAAGTTCAAGTACCAAATGTATCATTTTCCCTAATAAGTAATGTCGATGATGTGAGTTAATTTATTAACGTAATTGGTGTATCGTGTTACTTTTTTGCTCTACTTGTAATTTTTCATTTAATTATTTTTGTGTTTTATTTTTTTTTATGATAAAACCTATACAAGTTTGACATATAATTCTTTTTTTTTTTATCAATTGATAGTTAAATTTCAATGCCTATATATATCATAATAAAAAGGTTTTGGTTTTTTGGTATCTAATGAAGGGCATCAACTCATCATTTAAGATTATATAAAGGAGAGGCAAGTCACAACTACTTAAAAATAAAAAAGGAAAGGAAATTGAGGACATCAATACCATAACATAGTGAAAACATATATAATTTTTAGACCTTTTTCTAGAAAAAATAGAAGAAAATCGAATGATAAACTTTGAAAAATCATGAGTGTGTAAATTTGATGTTGTCGTGCTGCTATGTCCATCCCTATTAGGCTTAACTCTTTGATTCATTTTATTTTAGTTGTTTTGACATCTTATCTTTGTTGTTTTAAAATAAATATTTGTTAAGAAACTGATATGGATAAAAGCCAGACATTTTTTCTCATAAACAAATTAGATACATATAAGAATTATATATAAATTAATACAAATAAGATACAAATGAAAATCAAACAATCCAAATAGACACTTCCATTGCTTTCATACTATTTAAATTATGGAGCACTTTTTCTCTAGTTTGATGACACAATGATACCGGTTAAAACGACTTCATCTAAATTGCACAAAGAATTAATTCGGATTATTATTAACAAACGTACGTTTCCTTCACAAGATTTGGTTTTGCTTAAGATTAACGAAACATGAATTGGAATTTCAGGGGATTTTTTTAACTCCATATATAAATCGTGTAATGTGTGGACATGATCTGGCAAGTCTTCTCCTTTTTTTTCTTTCTATCTGTTTTTTTTTTCAATTTTTTTTTAATTCAAACAAATTCCCATGAAGACTTTGTCAAAATTTTCTGCGATTGTCTTTCATGCTTTATCATGGCCATAAAAATTATGAGTTTCGTTAGGGTTTAGTACATTATATATTATTCACCATAAAAAAAATAATAAAAAAAGAAAACAAAAAAACTTTTCAGCTATGTCAATGTTAACCACACATTTAATCAAAAAAATACAATGACATAAATATTATATTAGCAAGTGCACCTAGATTCATATGCAAGTTCCAGATCAATAGGACACTTTTTAAAGGTTAAAAAGAAGATTTTAAACTTAATTTAATAGTTAGCTATACAGTTGATAGGAACAAAAGAAAAATATAAAAGAACAAAAGGCTGCTTCCCTTAGTTTACCAATGCTTCTAGGCTTTTGTCATTATTTTCGAAAATCATTATTTGAAAATCCTAGTCCAGTATTTTGTCTTTTAATGTTGTGATTATAGAATAATAGGTTCATTTTAATGACACTAGCCAGTCAATAAATTGGCCTTGAAACTAACCAGAAACCAAAGCTCAGTCAACCTTGGCGATTTGATTTACAAATCCATCATTGGGTACGTAACATTTATATAAATTACTCTAAGAATTCAATTTATCACCACATTTATCTAATCAATTCAGTTGTCATATATTCATCTTTTATGATACCACTAACCCCCATCTATTTCCATTTCACCCCTTTACTTTTAGTTTTTACCATCATATGCTCTTTTTTTGCATGAAAACGAACATACATTTATTGAGGATCAAAAATAAACATTTACAAGAACATACTATAAAAGGATAAATATGTCAAAATAAGTAATATGTTTATTAAGTTTATTAATAAAAATATTAGGAGCATTATGTTAATATTTATCCTTTATTTTTTCTTTGGTTATAAATACTTTCCAAATCTTATTATGTAAAGAACTAGATAATAATTAGTTGTTATGTATAGATTTTGAATTTTTAGTATAATTATCCTAACCATCCAATGCACGTCTTCAGACCGTCATATTTAAAAGATTTCGTAAAGGAGTTTATTAGAAAAACTTGTTAAGAGTTTAAAAGAAAAATTTTTATACTTTTTTAATATTAATTATTTGTTTTCATAAAAATGCTAAGCTTTTTGTTTTTTTTTTTTTTTCCTCTCTACTATTGACGTTTGTTGCCTAGAATTTCAAAGTAAGTCCATAAATTTGGATTTTCTCTTTTGTATTTTTGTGGGAGAAGAGTAGGCTCTGGTTTGATTGTTTGTTTTTTATTTGTACTATATCTATATCAAATTTATATATGTAATTTATTTGTATCATATTTATTTAGTCTGTTTATGAGTAAAACTGTTAATTTTTTATCAATTTTTATTTTTCAATAAGTATTATTTAAATATAATAAAAATATGATGTCCAAATGGTGAGAATACAAGAAGTCAGGTTGTTCTTAGTCATGCACGATTTTCTTGAATTTTCTAAAGCTTCGCCTGCAAAATGATGGCGGATCGATCACCTGAAAAATCAAATCGATTCCATTTGGAAGGTAATGCCATCGCACGATGTAACCAAAACTATTCCTTTTTAAGGAAATATATAAAATAATCAATCGAATAATAGGAACAGAAGAATGTATTGTCGAATTGTTTGATCATAATTAATCGTTCATTTCTTCGTTAAAGCATGAAATAATCCAAAATAAAGAATTCAATCTAATGTGTACTCTGATGTAATCATCAATAATCAACCATAAAAATGTGATTAATAATATAAATACTTTCAATAAGTATCTTACAGTATAATTAAGTAATAAGTCAATTAACTAGCAAATTAAAAATAAAATAATTAAAATATACATACATTTATATATATATATATATATAGTTATAAACACCACGCTTATGTATGTATTTATATATATATAAGGTTTTTACCTACACGTGTAAGTTATAAAACTAACTTACCTCCTAATTTTTTTCCTTTAAAAAAGGTATATTCTTGTACAATATGGTTATATCACCATTTTTTTTTTTTTTTTTTTGGCTCATCCATCCTACAAGAATTATCTTTCTATAATTTTAATAAAATGCATTTAATAATTTGAGAGTATAGGTTCAAGCCTTTATGACTATATCAAGCAATAATGACAAAAGACAAATTGAATCTTATCTTAGCCACATAAATAACTAACAGGGCTATACAAACTCCCTTTTCCCCCCCCTATAATTAGATTAATTGATGAGTAAAATTACTTTTGGTCAACTAATCTAATAAAATCTTTCTCCATTTACTTTGATCATTAAAATTTTCTTAAAAGATCTTTTCCATTGAGCATGCAAAAGAATTGAGGAATTTTGATTCATTTTCTAGGGTTAAGGAAAAAAAACTATTTTATGAAAAATCCTAGAATAAGGATACTCTAAAAAAAATATTAGGGTACTTGAAATCATGCATTGGAAAGCATTATTACATTTTGCAATGAAATTCCATGTGCAAAACAGGACAAGTTTGGCACTAAAATCATGTCTTGAAGATTTCAAGTTTAATAATGAAACCACCTCTTCATTAGAACTTAAATTCGCCTATCCTTCTTTTCTTTCTCATTTGCTCAATATTTCCATCTCTAAAAAGATGCCCAAATTAATTCCTCTTGCTCCACTCAATCGAATATGCAATTTTCACAACAAATACGACCTTACAACTATCTTCTTATGCATTAGGATGTTGATTTTAGTACTAGTTTTTTCCATTCACTAGGATAGGGGGTGAGACTATAGGTGTGCCATAGACAAGCCTTCGCTCGTTCATTAAGGTGCTTCCCCTACCATCATAGTTTAGAAAACTGGACTTATCTAAGTCATTTTCTACTTTATTCAAGACATTGCTGGCTGAAAGGTCAGGCTTCACTAGCTTTGCACAAGAGTCACAGCTATAACTTATACAATTGAATACTTAACTAGAGTCATAGCTAGAATCATGTTAGGAAGTATGATGCTTCTTCATGAGGAGAAGGATCCGACAGCACCAATATTTCCTTTTCTTCCTTTTTATTAAATTTTTTGTTCCTTGTAGCGATTATTTGTGTAGATTCAACATTTCTCATGTATTTGTACATGTCGTACTATATTATATTAGTGAAGTTTGGTTAAATTTTTCATTTAATTTTCATTGATGTGTTGTTGACACCTAACATATATGAGTTTGGAATTGTTGGCATTGGGATTGTGATGTTTTAAGTTTGGAATTTGTAATTTGAAGTTGTTTTGTCGTGAAGTTTAGGTGAAGTGGCTAAAATTACTTTATGGAATTGCTGTGTGATAGGAGTTGGTTTTTATTTGTATTTAAATGTCTAAAATAAATAAGAATGAATTTAAGTTGGATTTGAAAATGCAGTAGTGGTAGTAGCTAGTTCATGTGGTAGGTTTTTCTTCTTCTTTTTTTTTTTTTTTTTTTTTTACCATTATAACGGAAAAAGAAGATTCAAACCTGTGACTTCTCACTTGAGAGAGCAGAAGATGCCATTAGGCTATAATGTCATTGGCCATGTAATAGGTTTAAAAGGCAAGATTTCAATAGAAATTTTTCAAAACATAATTTCAAGTTTTAAGATAGCTTTGAAATGTCATATTTTTAGGTTTTCTTTCTTTTTAAGGATTTTGTAATAAAATAATATGTTTTTTCCTTAACCTTTATTTTCTTCAGAAATCCAAGGCCTGTAACGAACCTCATGAGTATTTAAATAAGGTTACGTGGCATCTGTTGCACGCTTAGAAAAGAGATTTTTCTTTTTCTTTTTTCTTTTTCTTTTAAATTTTCATTACACATTTTAGCGAAAAATCAATAACTTGGAATTATCCAGAAAGAAAGTTTAATTATTTGATGCATCCATTAATTGTGTTTTACTTTTCTATATAGATACATAAACAACAACTTTTAACCTTAGTTATATGGGAGCTTTTACTGTCCCGTCAATCATACTGTCTAATCAATTATCTAACCATTAAAATAAATATGATAATTAAAAATTAGTCATTTAATTGGTTCAATCATGATTAGGTATGGTGTGAATCACTAGATAGTGAAGGAATTGGTTCCATCAAAATTAGTGACCGAACCATAAAATTTCTCTTAATTATATACCTTATCATGAAGCAAATATACAGAATGGTGTTAATGGTTGTGCAGCCTATTGTCATTCGGACCTGGTCCTCATCTTTAAGGTATAGAGTTTAATTCCTTGAGTTGTAATAGCCTAGTCGTGTTATTATAACTACTGAAAAATATATACATATAATAGTAAATAATTTTTTATTTAATTTCTTAATAAACAGCTGCATTGCACTCAGACATAGGCATGATTCGATTCTGAATCGGAAACCGAACCGAAACCGTCACCGGCGGTTCTAGAATTGGAACTGGATCGGTTGACCGATTCCAGAACCGGCTATGGAACCGTCGGTTTCACTATTCCTAGACGGTTCTTTGGCTTAGAACCAGTGGAATCGGCGGTTCCATCCGGTTCCATTGAAAAGAAAAAAGAAAAAAGAAAAAATAATATTAAATATAAATTATTAATATTTAAATTATTTCATATAAATAATGAAATTTGTTACTTATTCACAACATTTAATATTTTATTATCAGCAACACAAATAAACATAGCTTAAAATGATACATAATTAGTTTAAATAAAATTTTCCTCAAAGCAAAGTTCATTTTCTTAATAATGTGAGACTATTTTTTTATTGTAATTTTCTTTTTATCTTCTAGAGTATTTTACAATATCGTAATACTAACTATAATTGATATTGAATATGTTGGTATACATATAAATACGCATTCTAAATAAATTTTTAAAAATTTTGGTTAAATAATTTAATATTGTTAGATCCAATAATTATTTTGACTTAAAAATTTATTTTATTAAAAGTTAATTTTTTTTTTTTAAAAACTATTCCGCAATTCCAAAACTGGAACTAAAAACCAGCGGCTCCATAGAACCAGACCGGAACGTGGGAGACGGTTCCGGTTCCTCAATTTTAAGACCCGAAACTAGCGGTTCCGGTTTCATTTCGGTTCTATTCGGTTCCGGAATCGTGACGATGTCTAATTGCACTGGTTGACATATTTCTTTTTTATGTTATTACTATTAGGCTCTGGGAGAAAATTCTTCCTAGCTAGGGGAAAAGGAAAAAAATATTAATTTTTTAAAAAAATTACAAATTTTCTATCGAGATGAAATTAATCCCGATTTTAGGCAACATAACCTCGTCTCTTCAAGAGAAGAGGTCATGTGACCGGCACAACCTCGTCTTTTGAAGAGACGAGGTCAGATCAAATTCTCTTACTAACCATTTGTTTCTTGAAAAACATATCATTTTTACATTTATAATAAAACCTATCAAAATTAAACATAAACAATTATATAAGCAATTAGTCATCCTCCACCATGGCTAAACAACTTTAAAACTTGAGTGGTATTCCCAAACTCAATCCAACCAAACGCAGTCTCAATCCCAAATCATTCAACCACAAATATAATGTCAAACTTTTCATCACAAACATAATATAGAACTGAGAAAACATAATATGAAATTGATGACCAATTGTTTCTTTTCATCAAATGTAAAAGAGAAAAGGAATACAATAATCATAAAAAAAATAAGAATCTATATCCAACAATTAGAAAAATGAGAAAATCTACTACCTACTACTGGTGGTGTCTGCTCCACGTCCCTCGTCCCCATCGCACAAACGTCTGAGCGAATGGTGTACACTGATGAGGATACTATATAGATGGATTGATCTGTGTAACTGTATCATCCTCATCTCCACCAACAGCACTGTATGGATGAAATGGGACGGGTCTAGCTCCATCTATGAGTCCCTCCCCCATATCATGTGATGGCGATGGTCGCCTCTTCTGTAGAGCTAGGGGATAATGGAACTCCATGTATGACGGGTCTGGCATGGAGGTGCCCCCTAGATGAGTATGTGATAATGACGATGGGCTAGCCTCGTGATGAAGGAACTGAGAAGAGCCAGGCTGATCAAATGAAGGTACATGGGACAGCTCAAGCTCATCCCTGATTTGTATACCTCGGGTACGGCCTCGTTCTTAACCCCGTCACCGCCTATGCCTCTCTTTATGTGGACGTCGTCTATGAAATGCCTGAGGCTGTGGGTTATCTGATGCTGGTGTTAGTGTTGGTGGTGGTGGTGGTGTTGGTGGCGATGGATCGTTGAAATTGAGTCCCATAAGCTCATCAACTACATGATAGACATCTCGTGCAGCGGAAGGAGTAACCTCTGGAGGCATGTGTGGGACTCTATAAATGAAATATACGTGTAAGCAACAGAAAATATGTATATCAGTGAATAATGGAAACATAGTACATTTCCTTACACAGCTTATCGAGTCAGTGAGCTTACTATATAGCGTATGATAGCCCCCGTACGATTGATCCACCATCGGGAATAGGACCTTGATAATGAATTTCATGGAAATAAGGCAATGAAAATCATACCTGGTGCTCAGATCTAAAGATGCCTAACACTCAATCAGCAAGTGGGTAGATACACTAGTCACATCAAAAGTCACAACCCAATGGTTGATGAGTGGGCACCCCGCTTTAACTGCTGTAACTTATCAACGAATTGGGATAATGTGGGGGAAGTGCTTCCATACCCATATTTATAGGAAAACCAAGGGTCCTGCAATATCCCTGGTATCTACGTGGGAAGCCAAGCATAGCTGCCTATATAGTTATGTTAAATAGGCTGCTCCCCACGCACACTGTCCGACCCTCTCCAAGTCTTGGAACAACTGCAAATACATGTCCTGTGGTATCTGAATCAACAATTTGCTACTCAACTTTTGTTCCTGGATTTGCCTCTGTTATTGCATTAAGTAAATGCAGGAGCTCCACATATGAATCTTCCCTACTTCCATACAACTGCTTAATAGTTTTTCTCTTTGCCTCATGAATTCTCTTTATGTGAACATTATACCCAAAATGTTTTAAGATATTCACTTGGAGGTCCTTCGCCCTCACATCTGGAGAATTACAAATCTCCAATATGATGCTCCAGGACATGCTGGTGAAATTCAACTGAGAGTGATCCTGTCTAGTGATTTCAACCAAGCAGATGTGGGGTCCTTCATACTTAGTGATGTGAAACCATCCCCTATATTTCTTATAACTACCTCTGAGTCTCCACTTACAACCTCTGTTATGGGTATCAGTACATTTAATTGCCCATGATCTTGGGTCTAAGTCCATCATCTTGAAATTGTAATGGTTTGTTATGTGCCATATTTTAACTACCCGTATGAGATGATCTTTTGTCTGAAACCGCATCCCAATCTTGAATTCATCGCTGAAGCTCCAATTCCTAGCACTCATTTCCTGCTCATCATCAGATGTAGCATAAGCACTACCAACTTCAGCATTGAAAAAGGGTACTGGCACTGAGCTCCCTACTGCATCAACGTCAGTAGGAGCAATAAGCGGTGCCAGTCATTTCTCCTTGGTTGTACCTCAAGAAAAACATATTACTCGAGAAAAGCTTTGACATTATGATTTCCATCATCATCATAGTCGTCACTTGATTCACTTGCTGAGGAGTCTTGCGTGACATCTGTATCATGACTATCTATCGAGGTAGGTGCACACAATTTCACTTATGCGCTGCCTATTGTCTGAACTGGAGTGGAGTTAGAGTCTACCAACTCTTCGGTCCCAATATTTCTATCAATGCCCATTTACCCTGCAGGTGCCGTGACAATTTATTTTCGAAAATCTGCACATAAACAGCCACTGACCCTTCTGTGTATATCAACATCTCTTTGCAACATCATCATCGGACACTGGAATAATATCATAATGCAGCATCCTATCTCCAATAGCTACCCTATGATATAGCTCCACCCGATGTATACACCTATTTACCTTCAGTCTATTGCAAATGATGTCCAGTATTTGCTCAGACGTGAAGTTCCTACTAATATTGACCACGGCAACTGGCCACTTATCATAACCAAAACCATCATCCCTTGCACAATGTTGCCATGAGCGTACAGTTTAAACTTCGCCTAATCCATTCCTCACCGACCCTGCCATCTCATAAAAAAGCTTGAATGCTTGAAATTTGCAACATCACACTTATGAATTGAACTCCCATAATATTTAACATAACTCCTAATGCTACTATATATACCCCGGTCTTGTAATAGCATATGGACATGGTGTATGAACAAAATCAGCGGTAAAAGTGAATGATATAGCTTGATTTTCAAAGTTAAAATTAAAATTACTAATTTATAATCTACTTTATTTGTATGACTTTATAAAACGTTAATTTCTCCTTTTACGTAAAATTTTAAATGTTGATTTCCATTACTAATTTATAATCTACTTTATATAAAATTAAATTTACTAATTTATAATCTATTTTATTTGTATCACTTTATATAAATTATAATTTTAAATGTTGATTTCTATTACGTAAAATTTTTTATTTTTTAACAAACCTATGTATCAAATTAAATTCCATAATTAATATAGAACACATATACATACAAAAGAAATTGAAATTTGCGTACAACAACCAATATTCCCACAACTAACACAACCAATATTCAATAATGTAACATCAATAATTAAAAAAAATTACAAAATTTTGGAATCATACAACAACCAATATTCCCATAACACATACAACCAATATTCAACAATGTAACATCAATAATTCAAAAAAAATTTTGAAAATTTTGGAATCATACCACAATTCGTCGTCATTTCTTTTTCTTCTCTTTTATCGTGTGACACTTCTCCTCTCCACGAAATTGCTTCTTCCTCAATGTCGGGTGATCTAAAATTACTAATATATGGAGCTAATTGCATTTAATCGATTCCAATTTGGGAATTTAGAGTTAGGGTTTTCGATTTGGGGATTTGGGGTTTGAGGATTTTCAATTTTGGCGGAGGAGAATGAATTTCGGTGGAAGGAATTAGGAAGAAGGAGGCTGGGCAGCCTTTTAGGTCAGCTAACCTCGTCTCTTCAAGAGACAAGATCACTCACTAATGACCTTTCCTCTTGAAGAGACGAGGCAGGACGCAACACAACCTCGTCTCTTGAAGAGACGAGACTATGTCGGCCACATGACCTCATCTCTTCAATAAACGAGGTCAAATATTATAAGGTGACCTCGTCTTTTAAAGAGACGAGGTCATGTTGCTTAAAATAAGAATTAATTTAATCTCGTTGGCAAATTTATAATTTTTTAAAAAACATTAATATTTTTTTCCTTTTCCCCTAGCTAGCGATGTAAATATTAATATAAATATAAGTATATGTATATGCCAAGATCGTGATGAGTATTTATGATATATAATTGTATACTTTCTTTGGTAAATAAGATCCTTCGTTTTGTAACCGTGGAAAAAAATTTCCATATGCTCTCATTGTATTTGCCAATTACATTCTAAGTAATAACCATGTCAATATTCTTTCAATCCAGTGATATTTCGTTTTGATCCTCAACCTTAATATTTCAAGTTTGATTTTTCATGTTGTAATGACTCTAATAACCTTGTTATTTTAACTAATAAAAAAATAGAAAAAAAATTTCTTATGGTCAATTAATTTCATGTGGCATAATAATTGCATTGCCTCATTGATGTGATGTCATATATATAAAAAAAAAAAAACTAATGATAAAGAAACAGCGATGGAATTTATTATCTTAAAAATACTATGTTTTCCGCAAAATAAATAGTTATCATATATTTATAAAATGATAATAATTATTTATTTAATTATATATATTTTTTATTTTTTTAATTTATTTAATACATAATAAATGTTTATTTGCTGGTATGAGATAAAGAAAGAGAGGAAATATTTGCCCAAGAAACTTGGAGTAAATAAATATGTTAACTTATCACCACCAACCTTTTACGACTTCCACTGATGCACTTTGACCGCTTTTATCCATATTTAACAGCTGAAAATGTATGCATGTGAATCGTGATATGACGACTTTCACAGACACGGTTTCTGAAAACGAACGTGTTGAACCGGAAACGCATATATTCCACCTTCTCTGCAATGTGCCAATAAACTTCCTAAAATTTGGGTAATTAAATGCAAGTAGGACACACCCATGGAGATAGAGGCCATAAATTAATAGTTAGGTGTAAAGTAAATCCCCTAAACTTCTAAAATATGATTTGATTTCCCCTTTGATAAAATCTAAATTAATAGCTGAAGAATTTTAAATTGTAATTGTTTGAGAGTTTCAGCAAAGTTTTTATGTTTGATACAACCTAAAATAATTGCTAAATGAATTTTGAATAGTAACGGATTAAGAGTTTTACCATAGTTTATTGTGTATGTATATGCATATTTTTTAAAGAAGTTCTAGAAGGTGGAGTAAAGTCGCATAATACAATTCATAGCTTAGAAGTGATTTAAGATTTATTTGCTTCAAAAAAAAAAAAAATTTACAAAGTTAGAATAGAGAACTTATCTTTCTTCGTACCGAAATCCTATTTAGTATCACCCTCCTTATGATCAAAACCCGCGAGCCAAAGAAATAAACACATATATTGGATTATCGAATTTTTATTTATATCGTATTTATATTTGATATGTATCTGTAATTTATCTATATCATATTTATATCGTATATATTTGATTTGTTTATGAATAAAATTGCTAGTTTTTTATTGGTGTTTATTTCTGGACAAACATCTGTTAAAAAAAAATAAAATTTTGATGTTAAAATGACTAGGATGGAACGGAAAATACAGACCTGATCATCTATTGACTAATTCATAAGGATCAGTTATTAATATTTTATGACATAAGGTGTGGGATCAATAAAATAAAGTAAAGCCCTAGAATTTCTTTCTCTCCAAGAAGTAAACGAAACTACATAATCATGTGCGAAGCTTCTATTGCATCTTAGTTTTTCCAACAAGTCATTTGACTAAGTTGCCAAGGATTTTGTTGAGTCATGTCATGGAAGAAGACGCCCCTTTTATAAGCACCCATGATCTCATTCTTTCTTATCTGAAAAGCCAATTCACCATCACAAACACCATAGCTCTAATGTTGAGACTCCTAGTTTGTGGAAGTAGTTTCCATTCGGAAGAAGATGCACAACTCCGTTGCCCCAGTAGAACATCAACCAGAAAGAGCTTTTCTAGATGGAGCAGAAAAAATGTCAATAACCCTTATTCAAATCGTGGCCTAGACAAGTTCTCCCAAGTTGTGGCGGATCTTGATGAGAAGAGGCAGAAGATATACCTCCAGAGAGGCTCAGAAGACATAGCCTTAATCCGATTCGTGGACTCGAGTTCGGGTCGTTTCGTGCCGGTTGTTGTGAAGCTTAAGGATGACAAGAAGCACAAGGCCAAGAATAGGACGGCGGTGATTACCAAAAAAGAGAAAGTTTTAGCCCATCGTTCAAAAACTTCCCCTGGGTCTTCAGATGCTAGAAAGGACGAGAGGGAAGCGGAATTGGACGGAGATAGGAAGAATGAAAAGAAGAGTTTCTCATGGGACAAGAAGAAGAGTAAATGGAGCCAACCTTCATGGTATCTGCCGGTGGTTATAACCATCATACTGTTGCTTTTGGCTATATTTGGAAGGTCATTTGCAATATTATGTACTTGTATTGGGTGGTATGTTGTTCCTGCGCTAACAGGAGAGAAATCCAGTTTAAGAACATCAATGAAGAGGAAGGAATATACAAGAAGAACAAGTGAGAAAACAATTACATCCTCTCCTAGGAGCTCACTGGGATGAAAGTTGTTATTCCAATTCCAATGGAAACTCCACGTTTTTGTTATTTTCCAATGTATTTTACTATTTTCTGAAATCCACACCCCAAAATGTGTAATTATGTAGAAGACATTTAGGGCTGGCTTAGACGTACAGCCTGACCTCTTTCACGCGAGAATAGAGTACTCTGATATTGCTTCTGAATTTTTTGCTCATATCTGTTAATATAGGATTGCGTCACCGTTGCTACAACATTGAAGGATGCAACTTTTAATTAACTTTTGCATTTCCACTCATACTGCCTCCTCAAGCCCTATTGACATAAACAATTTTTTGTCCAACATGCTCAGAGGAGTTGGTGGTTGTATCCAGTTATATTGAGACCCTTGTTAGAGTTGATAGGATTATCCTGGTCCTTCAGACAACTCTAGGAATCAAACAGCGTGCATCGTTTCGTGTCTCATTTGCCCTTAAATTTATGGGACCTCATGATGATCGGAGCTTTTCCTCTTAAAGGCAGTTGTGCATAATGGATTTTTCCTCATTAAGAGAACCAAACCGGGATGATGCAGTTCAATCTCATTCTGGTATAACAAACAGCGTTCTAAATTATAACTCAACGACATACAAACCCAATAAAAATGTTCACCAACTGTATAGAAACTATTGACATTATCTCTTGCATTGCACTACAACAAAGAGGTGTCCTCGTTTGACTCGTTGGTCATTGTAAAATTTCATCCACTAAAAAAAAAATTACTTGAGAAATAACAGGCTACGTCCTTGCACCTTGTGTAAATTTTTGAGGGTTGCAGTGGAAAAACATATGCATATGCTATAACAAAAATCATTACATACATATCAAGGATGAAATGTTACTAATCTCATAAACTTAAGGAGAGAACAGTTGATATGTGGATCCTGCAGCCTATTCCTGCACATAGCACAAAAAGTTAATCGCATCATGTGACCGAATGTAAAACAAAAATGTAATTTTCATAGCTAGCATGATCATTCCACAATCCAAAATTATGAAACAAAGCTTATAAACTTTGTGTTGGTTCATACCCTGAACCTCTTTGGACGAGAACGATCAGAACTGTAGCGAGAACTATATCTGGAAGCTTCACTTCTAGATTGTCCTTGTCCCAGTGAAACCATTCTGCTACTTTTATCTTGTGCTTGACCTCTAACATTCCGGAAAAGGCCATCCCTGTCCCAGGAGACTTCATATTCAGCTATTAATCGTGATCCTTGCTGAAGAAGCACCCCTTTATTAGTCACTACTGTGTAATAAGCTACAAAGAATGCTACATAAAAACAAAAGCATGTGATATATACTTCTAGATGATAAAAGTGAAAAGTTAAGCTCAATAGTTAAGCAGTTAAGCTTCCACCGTTGTTCAGTTGAGTAAATAAAAAGTTTAAATGAGATCACTTCAGTGATGTGAGAAATGTGCCCAGGTATTAAGTAAGAGACTCCTTTCTTATTCAGAGACAACCATGCGGCACTGCATCCCAGGACCAATTGGGCAGTCAGCCATAGTCCTTGGAAGGCAGAGCACTGCAGAGAAGAGGCACGCATGCCAGACTACCAGTAATATAACCAGGTGAATTCTGCCATTGTTTCATTGCCGCTTATAAACAAATATCAATAAACTTAGTGCCATCCACCGGGTGGTAATTATGACAAGAACAAGCTGGTAATTCTGTATTCACTTGTACAAGGTTGTAAATGGACTTAGTGCTAGAATACATGCAAATGAGGCAATAAGCGTGAGAATAAAAAAGTCAACTAAAAAATTAAGTTCCACCCAGTAGGGATTGACAATTATATGATCCACCTAAGAATACCTTGTCCACTGAAATATCTGCTTTAAGATATTTATCAAATTTCAAATCCAGAGTATAAATTTCTTATTATTGTAAAATGTAAAAGCATGTGAAAAAACACTAGTATAAAATTTAAGTCTAATTAATTAGGACAAAAAAACAATTATACAGCCTGACAGCTGAAACATGATACACATTGGTATAGATGTCTGTAGAAAACTCTAGCATCTGTGTTTTCCAGTTTAGTGAAGTGCTAACAAAGCCAACACCATCAAAAAAATTCAGACTTCTCAGAAAACAAATAGCAATTGAAGGGTGATGCCAAGAAAAACAGGTCATTATATTTGAAAATAATATCTAATGATAGACTTAATCTTGGCATTCGTTAGCACAGCTAAACAATCTAGCTCCTTAGTAGAATATGGATCCACCATATCAAGGACACAGAAAGAACTGAAGCTGACCTTTTGCAATGAACGGCCACATAGCATTTTAAGAGCATTGTAGAAATCCTTATACTTCTCAAACTGGACAACAATCTTGCAATGGAGACCTGAGACTAAGCATCAGTGTCCTCATTTGCTTCCTGACCAAATTCATCATCTTCAGTGACATTGATATTCCTATTAGGAGGCAAATCAAAGGCATAGACAAAAGCAATCAAGTCATAACCTTCATTAAGGATGGAAAGATTTCAATTTAAGCAGATATAAGAGCTTAAAGCCCCGGAGCATCACTAAGCACCTCAAAACTACCAAAACACAGAGAGAGAGAGAGAGAGAGAGAGACCCCAGTATATATATTGTAATTATACTAGTGTTGAGCTCCTTATTAGACTGTCGAAAAACTCGTCTATCTTAGAACTTCTAAACACAAGCCAGCATATAAGGCTGGGGCACTAGTTAATGTTCAACTTCCCTGAGTAGATGGACCCAAGGTTACCGAAAGTAGACCCTGTCCAATTTCACCTGCCATTTGATCTTTAACCACTTTACCACATTATTTCTAACTTCTATGCATATCTGCTAATTGATATCTTCAGGAAGAAAGTGAAAATGCACTCATAGTAAGTTAATGAACTGCCATTGAGAGATTATCGAAACTTAGGAAAACCACAAGGCATTATCAACCTATTAAGATCTCACTTCAAATGTCAAGCCCACAACTCAGTAACTGGGATATCTTCTAATCTCCATAGTACAACAGAAAAGTCCTGGTTACTAAGCTTGCCATTGCATCTTTCAAGATAAGGAACTACAGAGAAACTGGCAATCTCACCTTATATTACCAAATACTGAAAATATAGTATGTGTGACCAACATAGATGGCTTTGAAGATACTCTTGGCTCGGCAAACCACCTTGATGGAACTCCTCTCAATACAATGGTATCTGGCTCTTGTCTCCCACCCCTCGAATGCCCTGTGGAAATGTATATGCAAGCTTCAGCAATCACCGAAACACATCCTACATGTGCCACCACCCCACGTGTACAACATCCAAATCACTCAAGTTAAAAAGCTTAACCTGCCAACGACAATTCAGCAAGACCAACTAACTCAACTCTTAGAACTGAGTTATCAACATCATACACTCTGACTTAATCCAAAATGTAACGTGGATGCAGTCTAATTTTTACATATTATCCAACCAATCAAATCCTCCTTTGATTAAAATGCATCACAGCTGACTCATAATGGATATTCAATGCAGGTGGGAGCATGTGATTGAGGAAAAACAAACGGGGCAATAAATGGATAAAGTATTTAGGCCAACACAACATATCATTATTCGTCATGAATCACATTATCAATATCATGCTGTTTGACATAATAAATTCAAGATTAAAAAAAAAAAAAAAAACTGATTCTAAACAAAACATCAAACAGATACCCCGATTTCCAAAAGCATAAAACTCCTCCCACTCCTTCCTCATTCCTTCGAAATCATCCGAAACCGGCACATCCACACTCAACCTAAACTTGACACCTCCAAGGCTCAATTCCATTCCATCCATTTTCTCCAACAAATACTTTCTCCACTCCACAAACTTCTTCTCCAAAACCCTAAACTCATCACTCTCTCCCTCACTATTCTTCTCCTTCTTCCTCAGGAACCCTAGGTCGCGTATTGTAAGAGTACCGCTAGCGATGGGATCACCGCGCTTGCGCTTCTTGAGGTCTTTGACGCGCGTGAGGTCGAGGTCGGAGTCTGGGATGGAGAGAGGAGGGAAGAGAGAGTGAGAGAGGAAGTCGAGGAGAGCGCGTTTGAGTTGCCAGTCGTCGATGGGTTTAGTGTGGGAAGGGTTTAAGGGGTGGACGGTGAGGATGAGCTTCACGCGTGGGACGAGCGTGAGGGAAGTATCGAGCTCAAAGGAGTCCAGTGAAGAGATTGAATCGAACGGCTTAGAACTGCTCATCTCTCCCCTTTTACGTACTATCGTACTCGCGGTCGCAGCAGCTGAACAGACCCAGTGGAAGGAGTGACAGTTACAGAAGAAGAGGAAGACGACCTTACAAAAACGAGTCGTTTTAGTTTGTCTTGTTCACGTGATCGCACTCCAATTCTTTGTCTCTACATGTGGTTTTCGCTCCAAACTACAAACATTTTTAAAAATTTCATTTCATCCGTATTATTAGCAGTTAGGCTTTTTTTATTTTTTTAATTTACTATTAATGTTATATATGAACTATTATATATTAAAATTTTATAAACATTTATTCACCATTATGAAAAACATTAAACGAATTAATCTTTTCATCTTCCACAAAGATAGAAGATTTCCGACGCTAGACAAATGTTCATATTCAACCTTAATAAAGTTTTACTTAGTTGCACATTTGTTGATAAAGCTTTTTTTTTTTTTTCTTTTTTTATTTTTTTTCCATTATGCAAAGATATTGTATTTTTATAATCAAATCCGACTCTTTGGAAATAAAAATAAATTACTATCTAGTATCTCATCCAACTATTAGGATGGAAAAAAAATCAAACCAAATCAATTCATACACAAAATCAAATCAAACTAAAAAAAAAATTTTTGTAAACAATTTTTGTTTAGAAAATTACCAATACGAATCAATTCGTAAATTTAATGATTGGTTTGAAGAAATATACCAAATCAATTTGTCAAACTGAATCAAACCGTTTTAGAAAAACTTAATAATATTTCACTTATAATTATAAATTTTCTCATAATGATTAAATAAAGGTTGTAAAATGTCATTGAGGTAATTGGGCCACAAACTAGTCTTCTATGCTGGTGACTGGGTCTAAAAGACTAAGTCTGACAAGAGATGTCGTAGGGAGATTTGGCTTGCTAAGCTAGGAACAAGAATCATCGGATTGGTTCATTCCACTCTCAACCTAATTTAGTTTTCTCGTGCACAAAAAGTAGACTCCAAAAATGTCTTCCTATATTAATTTGAGTTTTATTTAACTAAAATAAGTCTTAAGCCCTTTTATATTGAAAAAAGCTATTTTAAATAAATAATGAGCTTCTTTTATATTATAAAAGTCATTACATTTGCAAGCCTGGCCTATTACTAAAGAAAACAACCATCGGATCCTTAAGAACGATCCAAAGGTTAGCATCAGCTTCCAACATCTATAAATAGGAGGCTGCTCTTCTCATTCTAGTCAGAATTCTACACATTGCTAAGATTGAGAACAACGTGGAAATTCTATTGAAATATCTTGAAGAAAGATCAAAGCACATATTTTATAAAGAAAGAGTCAAGAATGATTAAATTTATTTAATTTGATTTTCTGCCACACTCGTGTGCTCGAGAAATCGGGATTACTTGTTCCTCCTCCTACATCTCTCTCTATGACATCTTACACATGTCATTAGTTCAGGACTTACCAAAAATTAAAAACACAAAGCTTTATAGTACATATATTCTTCTCTCTCTCCATATTCTTCCTTATGTATTTTCACCAATCACCATCTCCCTATTTCCCTCCATATTCTTCCTCATTTATGTCAATATCTTACTCTTGCTCAGCTTACATCAAGTCAACCAAACTCACACATCATAATTCTTTATAAAATACCAAACAATAACAAAAGATGCCAACAACAAGCAACCTCCTAAAATTAATCCATGAACATATAAGTATTGAAGGATAGGCAACAACCATGAAGAATGATACTTAAAAAAGATGTTCATGATGAATCAATTCATTTGGAGCAATGAATTAAATGTACCGTTTCTACAAGATAAACAACACCACCATTAGCAAATAGCAACAGCAAATACAGAAAACGGACTTCCAATTTAAGCAGAACAAGTTCCCCATTGTATTGAGGGAAAGTAAATCTAAAATCTAAAGAGGACTCTGGATTCTAAAACTATGCATCAGAACTACATAAAAATAACCACGCTTACTGTACAATCTCGTCAATGTTATAGGAAGTAATGCAAAATTTTTATCATACAAAACTTTCAACCGGAGCTGACAGCTTGAGCTCATGAGCAGCTTGGAAAAATTCTGCTGCTTGCTGTAGCAAGCCTTCTGTTTTCAAAAGCAACCCAAGATTCAGCCAAGTCTCATGGTTAGTGGGGTCAAGCCGTAAAGCATTCATTAAAAAGCTTCTTGCCACAGGAAGCGTATTGGAACCAAATTTCATCAGGACCTTTGCTGTTGAAACGATACTTGGAACATAATCTGGATCAATCGACAACGAGATTGCATAGGAGTTGAGGGCTTCCTTGTATAATGATTTAGCTTCAAACAAAGAACCTGCAATTTTGATATGCAAATTATCACCAAATTGAAAAGAATTGGATATACATAGAGCTAGAGACAAAAAGGTCTCAAGGAATGTTGTGCCACCTGTTGTATGCCAACTTCCTGGAGAAAAAAAGTCAATTGACTTGGATTTGTCTATGCAAATTCCTGCATCCTTTTGCGAACCAAGTTTAAGGTAAAGAGTAGCCAAGTTGCGCCAAGCTGTGGCTTCCAGGTTTCTTGTCGATGAAGCCTAAAGTGCATGAAAGTTTAGATGAGATGGGTATTACACCGTGAATTTTAACAGTAAGTTTCAGATTGGAAGAGTGCCTGAACTTTTGCAGAGGACATTAAAGCAGAGAAAGGAAAATGATGCCATCATATATGCTTTCTATAAGTAATTGAGCATCCATGAACAATGGCCATCACCATTCTTGAGGAAAATACGTGTGTATTACATGTATGATTTGGTTTGCACTCATCCAATCTCCGCAAATTGCAGAAAGAGTAATAATTATGGTATGTCATTATTAAATTGGATCTGCTCCTATATTTCTTAGCTTTCTTGAAACC